>JAJPUD010002796.1:0-39304 GCA_023553655.1 Myrmecobius fasciatus
TGACTGGATGTTTTTAAGGCAGTTAGTATTTATATAGTGCTTTAAAGTTTGCAAAGTGATTTATTTATATATGTTAACTCATTTGATCTTCACAACTGTCCTGGGAGGTAGGTGCTATTAATCCTAATTTTACAAATGAGAAAATTGAAGTACAAAGAGGTTGAAACTTGCCTATGAGAACACAGCTATTAAATGTCGAAGGCAGAATTTGAACAAATGTTTTCTTGACTTCAAATTCTACACTCTCCATTGCATCATATAACTGCCTAGGTTTCACAGAATTTGGAAGTCCAGGTGATGATCCCATCTATGCTAGCTTCCTTGCTTTATTAGCTGTTAGGGATAAATATGGTTAAACAAAAATTTTACATTACTGGCAATCTAAAACCCCTATAATTCTAAATTGGGGTGAAATAAGGCAGGGAGGAGTTTAGAATGCTTTACTCCTATACTTTGTGCTAACTTCTTGACACTTCATCCAGTTTTGTATCATCCTTGAGCATCTTGTTTATCAGACCTTGGAGTCAGAAAGATATGAATTCAAAGCCTACCTTGGGCACTTACTAGCTGAGTGACCCTGGGCAAGTATCTTAACTTTTCTAAGATTCAATTTCTTTATCTGTAAGATAAAAGGGTTGAACTTAATGACTTCTGATTCTATGATACAAATGGTCACAGTTAAAATCTGGAGGTATTAGTGAAAGATGAAAAATTCTTTCTTCTTGAAAGTCCGAGTCACCCTTGATTGTTTTCCTTATATTTATTTCTGACAAAACATGAGCTGGGAGCAGAGAAAAAGAGATATTTGAAACTATGGGAGAAAAGAGAACTGGATGTAGTCTAGCTAAGCACATGAATAGCCACTGATGAGTGACTTCAAAAAAGTTGCTTTTTTTGTTGTTGTTATCACAAAGATTGTCTTTCCAGGAGCACTCTGGCTATTCTTAATGTTTTCCAAAGTATTCCATCTTCAGCAAAGGGAGCACTAAGGGAAGAGGAGACAAAAAGAGAGTGACAAATGGACCCAAATAAAAAGAACTTTAACTTTAGTGTCCTGGCCATGAAGTAGGAGAGCCAGCTCTGATGCCATTTTGACCTGTAGGTTTTGAGCATCCCACGTTCCCAGATTTCACAATTCTCTACCCCAGGGATTGAGCCAATGGATAATGTTAGGGAGGTAAAAGAAAAGGTCATTCAGGCTTCAAGGGTTGGTGTAGAAGGCAATTTCTGTATTGGCAACAAGCTGGACTGACCATGACTAGGAGTCCCACTCACCAGGAATTATACATCAGAAAAGAATTGGATGGAATCCCGGAAGCCAAGTCAAGGAGGGCAGCAGGTAGCATTCAAAGGTTTCAGTACATACGGTAAGTCCCAAAGAAGAGAACCAGATAACTCAGTCAGCCAATAAATCAGCATTTAAGAGCCTGAGCTAAGTGCTGGTATATAAGGAAAGCCAAAAAATAATTCCAGTTCTCAAGAAATTCTCATCCTATTTGGGGAGACAACATACAAATAACCAGATAATATATACAGAATAAGATAATCCCAGAAAGGACTGGGGGTGTTAAGAGGTTTGAGAAACCCGGGAAGACCCCTCGAAGGAGGTGGGATTTGGGTCAGGATTGAACATGGAAATGCCAATCCATCAGTCTGTCAATCTATCCAGACTTCATTCAGTACTTACTGAGTACTGAGCATGTATGAAGTGAAGTTGTGATCCTAGGAAAGGACTGTTTGCTCTTTTTTCTCATTGTGTCTCTTGCTGTATGGGGATGGGCAGGAGGGCTTGGATGTGTGCTTGAAGCAAGGGAGGGGACAGACCTCCCCAGGTACAGATTAATAAGGGCCTGAGTCAATGTTAGGTGTTTCAGGAGATTCATACAGATGTGCTAATATTCCTGATGTAATTGATAGTTTATGCTGCCCACTTCCAGAAGGGTGAAGCACTAGGGATAGAGTTTTAAGAACTAGAGAAAGGGGCAGCTAGGTGGTACAGTGGGTACAGTCCTGAAGTCAGGAGGATCTGGCCTCAGACACTTAACACTTCCTGGCTGTGTGACCTGGGCAAGTCACTTAACCCCAGTTGCCTCAAGCAAAAAACAAAAAACAAAAAAAAACTAGAGAAAGATTTTGATGTTAAGGCTACAGCTTGCAATTCTCAACTCTCCCTCTTCACTAAACATCTGGCAGGCACCCCATCTTGGATCTATAAATCCAAGAGGAAAAAGAAAGGACATCCTGTCTGTTCTGGAACTGTTCCTCCTTTTCTTGCAAGACTGTTGCAGCTCATTCCCCCAAACTCCCTGGAACATAGTAGGCACTGAATAAATGCTTGTTGAATTTGATGAAATAGCAATGGTTGTCTTTATCATTTATTTTGCTGTTGAATTGCCTGTAGAGGTAGTGTGGCCTTGGAAACAGGAAGGTCTGTATTAAAATCTTACCTCTAATACAGTACTCATACATACATGTGTGACCGTGGAAAAGTAAATTAACAACTCCAGATCTCTGAGTTTTCTTAGCTGTAAAATGGAAATGATAATACTTGCAATTCTTAATTTCAGGAGATTAAATGAAAATCATTAAAGATAATTTAGGTAGTATTTCACAAACCTTAAGAAACTACCTATAATGTCAGCATTTGAAAAAGTAATCTAGGAACTCTCTGTTAATGTGAAAATATGAAAGTATATCTTGAATATGAAACTTATATTAGACCCAGGTGTCAACAGAGATTTTTCTTTATTTTTTGATAAAAGATTTTATTTTTAAAAAAATAAAACTAAACTGGAAAATCAACCAAATTATTTGTTGAGTACATTCTTCTAGCTTCCTTGGCATCCTTTAATTGCTTGCTCAGTTAGATTCCTCCTTCCTCCGCCACCCACTACTCCAGGCATAACATCGGGTTGCTCTGGGCTAAGTGACTGACTTCTTTAAATAAACGATGACTCCATTCAGAAAAGAGAGACAGATGAGGTGAGTTGTCCCCCCCCCCACTCTTCAGAATCCATCTTTCTAGAATGATGATCTCTAATAATAATAACAGCTATATTAGTTAACATTTATATTCCTCTGGGCCAAGTACTTTACATTTATTATTTGATTCTCACAACAACTCTGTGAGGTGGGTTTTATTATTCCCATTTTACAGATAAGGAAATTGAGGCAAACAGAGGTGATGTCAATGCCCAGAGTCATACTTCTTGTAAGTATCTGAAACTAGATTTAAACTCAGGTCTTCTTGACTCCAGGCCGTGGCACTCTATCCACTACACCACCTATATAAGCTTTTAACATCCATACATCTTAGCTTCACCTTTGAGAATTCAGATGGGGCTTCAGCTAGAAAGCTTTTGTTAATGTCTAAACATGGGTTAATTAATTTGTAGCTGATTTGAAAATTAGACTTTCTTCTAGTACTTGGTGATTTTCAAGTTTGAAAAAATATCCATTTGACATTTCTTTATGCCATTCTTTTCTTAAAAAAATTGTTATTTTTATTCTAAACTTAAACATTAAACAGTCTGGACCTTTACATAAATATAGTATGTCAGGAAAAGATTATGCATAAAACTGTAGGTCTCTATTATTTATAGCTTGGTTTTCTTTTTAAGTATATAATAAGTACAAGCTGTAGATTCTAAAACTACAATGTTTGTCTGTGTTTTGTTCCAGACACAACAACAACAACAACAACAGCATTTATGTAGCATTTTAAAATTGCAAAGTCCTATTACGGTGCTCCAAAGATTAATTATGAACCCAGTCAATGCATGCTGCTTGAATTTGTGCTTTATGTACTTGAAGAAGCAAAGAATAAAAGAGAAATTATTTGTAAAAAAAAATTGCAAAGTCCTTTACACATTATTTTATTTCTTTCTCTTCTTTTTGGTTATTTTTTGAAAAGCTGCTTCAATGACCATCTTTTATTTTTTTCTGCATTATCTTCAGTCTTCCTCACTTGTCTATCTTCTCCCATTGGAAAGAAAAGAAGAAAGGAAGGAAGAGAGGAAGGAAGGAAGGAAGGAAGAAAAAGAGAGACAGACAGAGACAGAGAGAGATGAAGGAAAGGAAGGAGGGAAAGAAAGAAGGAAGCCCTCATGAAAATTATGCTTCATCAAGCAAAATGAAACTATTACTGACCAAGTCTAAATATATATATGTTCTTGAGCCCATCATTTCTTTGTCAAGAAGTCAATAGCATATGTCCTCATTAAGTGTCTGGAATAAGGACTGACCATTTCAAAAGATTAGTATTCTCAGACTTTCAAAGTTGTTTTATTATAATAATTAATCAACATTATTAACATATTATGTAATTATTATTTATTATTATTATTTCTTCACTCTCTGATGTTCTTCTCTTTTGAGTGCCCCATTAAATTTGTTTCTTCCCATCCATTCCTAGCTCTAATGTTTTACAGTCCTAATGAGATCTACTCCTTATTTTAGAAAACTCACTTTCAAAGAAGGTATCTGACTAAATAATTATCTTTGGATGTTTCATAAAGTAAAATAAAAAGCAGGGCCTAGATAATTCAATCTGGAACAATGATTTCTTTGAAATAGAATTGTAGATTTAAAACTAAAAGGGAACTGGAAGGCCATGTAGTCCAAATTAGGAAACCGAGACCCAGAGAAGTGAAATGAGGTACCCAGTATTTCTTGAGTTATAAGCAGGCTTGGGATTTAGAACCAGGTCCATTGATTCCACGTTATTTCCACTGTCGTATCTACCTTCTTTGTATACAAACTTGACTTGAGTTCTGGCCTGAACTCTTGAGTTCATGTTCAGGAAGACCTGAGTGAGTTTAAATTCTGCTTTTAGACACTTACTAATTATGTGACTCCAGGCAAGTCACTTAGACTCTTTGCTTCAATTCCTCATCTGTAAAATGGAGATAATAATAGCACCTAACTCAAAGAGTTTTTGTAAGAGTTAAATTATACGCAATTCTGCAAACCTTAAAGCACTACATAAATGCTAGAGATGATGATGATGACGATGATGATGACAGCACAATGCCATAGCAAAGGAGTCAAGACTATTAAAAAAAATCTAAACATTTTGTTCCATTACTGCAGGTTTCATAGCCAACATATTTTTAGTGCAAAAACAGGAAAAATGATCTTTATCTCTCAATATTCTCCCATCGCAACCTTGTCAAGTAAAGCTTTTAGTCAGACATTTCATTCAGTGCTGTCCACTCTTCTAAAACTAGATTCCTGCAAAAATCCTGCATATTTGTGAGAAGATGATGTCATTGCATCTAAACTCTTCTGGAGTTTATCTGTGGGATCCAAACTAACCAAATTTAATACTCATTAATCAGCACCTGGGTGAAGGCTAGCACTGTAATTTAAAATAATAGTCTACTAAATTATGTGTGAAGTGTCAGGACCCAGCATTCTTGGGCAACTTGGTGCACCCTAGTTACCATACCCTTTCAGCTAAGTGCTTGGTTTCAAAAAAGTCATTACTGCTTGATGGTTACAAGACACAAAATATTTTTAAAATATAGTCAAGATCTTCAACAGGAATGAAGAAAAATCATAGGCAATTGTGGTAACTTGTTTATTAGGGTTTTGTCATTTAATCTGTTTGCCTCAGTTTCCTTCTCTGTAAAATGAGGATAATAATAGCATCTACCTCAATGGGTTTAGGATCAAACAAGATAATAGTTGTAAAGTGCTTAGATAGTAGTCTGTCAGTGCTGTCAGATAGTAGGGACCACATGAATGCTTATTCCCTTCTTTGTCCCTTTCCTATTAGAATATAAGCTCCTTAAGGACTTTCTGTATTTCCCTTTCTGTATTTATATCTCCCAAATTAAGCCTAATACAGTGTCTGATACATAGAGTTGCTGCTTGTTAATTGTTTTCAGGGGTGCCCAATTCTTTTTATGACCCTATTTGGGATATTCTTGGCAAAGAAATTAGAATAATTTGTCATTTCCTTCTCCTGCTCATTTTACAGATAAAGAATTAGGGCAAATATGGTTAAGTGGCTTGCCCAGAGTCACATAGTTGTGAGTTTCTGAGGTCAGGTTTGAACTCAGAAAGACGAGTCTTCCTGACTCCAGTCCTGGCATTCTATTCACTGTGCCATCTATCTGTATGTAGTATTTATGTCTAATAAATTCTAGTTGTGGGGCAGCTAGGTGGTGCGGTGAATAGAGCACCAGCCCTGAAATCAGGAGGACCTGAGTTCAAATCTGGTCTCAGACACTTCCTAGCTGTGTGACCCTGGGCAAGTCACTTAACCCCAATTGCCTTAGCAAAAAGCAAAAAAAAAAAAAAAAAAATTCTAGTTGTTTGATAAATCTAGGTCTCTTCCAGCTCAACATCTAAAATCCTATGCTCTCAGCACTCTTCAGTAAGTCTTAATATGCCATATAAATGTCAACTACTTATTTTTTCTTATCTATTAAATGTAAGTAGTATTAAACGCAGGTACTTGGTTCTTAGGATTGTTATGAAAAAAATATTTAAAATGCTTCATAAAAGTGAGCTGTGAGGATAATTCCAATGTGAATAATAATTTTCTTTTTGTTAGCCATATGAGAAAGAGGTGTGATTAAAATCATAGATCTAGAACTTAAAGCAATGTTATTGGCTACCCCCTTATTTATAGATGAAAAAATTAATATACAAAAAGTTTAAGTGACTTATTGGTTGGTTGGTTAATTCTCTAAACTCTACAGCCAAAGCTTTACCCTTAAGTTTAGGTATCAATCCCTGCTGAAAATGAAAATACACCCTAGAAAGGCAGAGTAGGGGAATGACATTTTTCTCATTTTTTAGTTGTTTTAGTCATGTCTGCTCTTTGTGACCCCATTTAGGGTTTTCTTGGCAAAGATAAAGAAGTTGCTTGTCATTTCCTTCTCCACCTCATTTTACAGATGAGAAAACTGAGGCAAACGGGTGAGTTTCCCAGAGTCACACAGCTAGTGTCTAAGGTCAGATTTGAATTCACAAAGATGAGTTTTCTTGACTCTAGGTCTGCCATGATTTTAGCAATTATCAATCACTTATTTCTATCTCAGTATAAATAGAGAATATGACAGTAGTTTTAAACAAAAAAGAAGTGAGATTAAAGATGATGAAGGCACAGGTATATGAAAAAAAAATGGGCAGAAAAGGGTCAGAACAGGTATGCTGACATTTTTAATCCACAATTTTTCATAAGATTAATTAACATCTTATAAAAGATTCACCTTCAAAAATATTCCACATTTGACTTGTTATTATGGTTTTAGTAACTTGGAATTTCTGATGAGGAAATAAAATCTTATTTTAGATCTGAAAGGGACCTCAGGAATTATCTAGCAAATTCCCTCCCTTTATTTTACTGATGAGTAAATCAAGTCTCAGAGAAGCTAATTGATTTTTTTCCATGTTTTACTGACCTGAGAAGAATATACTTTGAATGTTAAACTCTTACACTTTACAAGGGAAATTTTATCCCACTTATTTCTGACCTTCTTTAGAAGTATATGTTACATCCTTTCCCATCAAAATAATGCTTGCAAAACCAGCATCAGAGAACTATTCACAGTGGGGATTTTAGAATTTCATTTTTAGGTTTTTTATGACTTTGTCAGTGAATTAGAACCACCTGCCCAGGCTCAAGATAGCTCATTGTAGGAAGAATGGTATCTAATCTTTGGAACCACAAGTACATATATTTCACTTTTCTAGGACTCTACTCTTTTTTGTTGTTGTTGTTGTTTTTCAGTAGTTTCTGTTATGTTTGACTTTTTGTGACCCCATTTGGATTTTTTGTTTTTGGCAAAGATACTGGAGTAATTTGTTACTTCCTTTTCCAGCTCATTTTGCAGATGAGGAAGCTGAGACAAACAGGGTTAAGTGAACTTGTCCAGGGTCAACAGATTTGAACTCTTCTTATTCCAGGTCTAGTTCTCTATCCACAATTCCACCTAGCTACCTAGACCTATTCTCTAATTCATATCTTAAAGCACCTTGAGAGAAATAATTAGGGCAGAGCAAATGGGACTTGGCCTCAAACAGCCAAAATTTAGAATTCAGTGATAGCCCTTTAACTCCTCCAACACATAGAAACCAAGAATAGCCAAGAAAAATTAGTGAAAATCAGAAGTCACTGGATGGCTTGATTTTGTAGGAACTGGACACATGCTTGGGTAGCAAGGTAGTATACTAGATGGAACACCTGGCCTGGAAGACTCCTCTTCCTGAGTTCAAATCTGACTTCAGATACTTATTAGTTCTAGGCAAGTCATCCTGTTTCCTCATCTGTAAAATGAGCAGGACAAGAAAATTGTCTCTCGTATCTTTGCCAAGAAAACCCCAAATGGGGTCATGCAGAGTCAATCAAACATGACTGAAAAATGATACCACAAACATGCTACACCCTGGGTGAGATCTTCGCTGGCCTGGCTTTGTCTCTATATCTCCTCTGCTTTTTTTTTTTTTTTTTTTTTCCCTCTCTTTTACAGGGCAATATACTGAGTTCTTTTCCAGTAGACTTTGTGTCCTAAGGCCAAGGTCTGAGCTTTTCTGTCCAACCAAACTGAATTTGCTCTTAAAAGTTGATGTGGGTGTGCCTTTCATGCTTCTTGCCCAAGATATGTTTTGTCATTCTTGCCCCTGCAGCCATAATTGCAAGTTGTGGCTCTGGGCATCTTGCTAAGCTGACACCTAGTATTTATTGAGTAGGATCTTGACGACCATTCTGCAGAGTAGCAGGTTTTTTGTAAACTTAAGATTATGATGTGTGCGAAGGTGAACCTAAACTTTCCAAGAGGGGAAAAATGCATTATCTTGCTCATCAGAAGGCTTTTTTTGACAGAGATGCTGAAGATATTTGGGAAGACATTATTAGAAATCATTACTTTTTTCTGTAAAGCTAGAGTTGCTGTTGGTTATTTGGGAATTTAATTGAGATTCAGTGGGACTTCCAGGTATTTCTCTGTTAATGAAGGGGATAGTGAGTAGAACAAAGAACGTAGGGGAGGAAAATCCATATGTCTCCTAATTAAATTGAAGTACAGAGTTGCTACTGGAAGAACGGAGCCATGTATGTGTTTTTCTAGCGTGGAACTAACATGCTTTCAGCTTTTTGAGGGAAATGTTTTTTGAGATGATTCTAATATTCCCTAAAACAAAATTCTGCTTTCCTTTTCTCCAGCCCTCTTCCACTGCTCCCTGTCCACACGCTGCTCCTGTAACTTCCTGGGTCTTCATTCCTCTTGTGTTCAAAAAGCCAACTGGGAACATAGGGGCTAGGGGAAAAGATTGGTGACAGTTCTGGGCCTTGGTGCTGCTTGTTCAGCTGCATAATCTGCAGTTGGCTGATCCCAGATCCCTGATAAGTAATCAAGGGAGAAATACTGGAGGTATTATCTCGGATCCTGTCACATTTTCAGATGGTTTGGTGAATGATGTGTTGAATAAGACCTGTGCTAAATCAATGCAAAAAAAAAAAAGCAAAACACAATGCAAAATTGTGTATCAGTGTTTGTGGAGGGGGAGATGGTGTTGCTGCTCCAGGCTGGCACAGCTGCTCCTTAAATTTTTCAGACATATTCACATATGCTGGTGAACACATTGGAATAGCAGCCAGCAAGTTTCTGCAGCAATATGCTGATGAAACAAGAAAGTAACAACAACTCTGAATAAATCATTTAGGCCTGCCTGTTCAGCAGCCTTTGCTGCACAGGGACAGCAGTCACAGTGGTGCTCAGATAAATCCAGGAAAAGTCTTTCACTCAAGGGTTTTTTCTTCCCCCAAACACCAGTGGAATAAAACAGGTCAATGGTGAATATTAAATTAACTTTTGGCCACCCTCCAAAGTGATTTGGCCTACTTAGGAATCATCAAGAAGAATGCAAAGATTTGTTGCCCACATCTCCATTTCTCAAGGGACAAGACAGGGAGACTTCTTTGCATGGTTTACAAAGGCAAGTAGATTCCTGGATCCCATGATTCCTTCCAATGTGCAGTTGGAAATATGGGAGCCCCATACTTGTCCTTACCCCCTTGGTGTGGTGGCCAGGATATCTGCTTCCCATAAGCTGTCTCAGGCTGAGATTATCATATCCACAAACTCAAGGGCTTATGTGGAGTTGCTGACTTAATAGGCCTGCAAGTAGGAATGCTGGCTTATTTCCAACCATTTATAGAGAATGCTAACATTGACCCTAAAAACTAACATTCCTGGAACATATGTAGGTTAAACTTTCCATTTCCCTTTATCTGATAAGGAATCCAAGATTTTGATGTCTGTAGAATTCAGATTTCCTACCTGTGAGCTTAAACCATAACTTAGACAAATGACTTACATCATATTCTGTTGCTTCTTTGGAATCATAGATTAGGAATAGAGACTTTAGCAATCCAATCCTCCCAATTCATTTTTTCCAGTTAATCAGATTATTAGATCAATTATTCATTTTCTCTTCCTGCCACTGCCTCTCCTCTCCCCTCATTTAAGGAAGAAAATCAAAAGCTTTGTAATAATGATGTCAAACAAAACAAATTCCAACAGTGTCTATGTCCAAAGAAAGTCTCATTTGACAAATTTCACCAATCACCCCTCAGTAAGAGGAAGAGTAGTATGCTTCATCATCAGTTTTCCTCAAGTATAGCACCCCTCTCATTTGAGGCTTAAAAGGTGAAAATGACTTGTCCAAGATTAGGATGACATACATACATACATACATACATACATACATACATACATATTAGGATGCAAGTTCAAAGGGAATTCATCAAGTTATCTAGCCTTTACTTGCAGACATCCAGTATTAAGAAAACTATTTCCTCCTAAGACTACTTTAGGACAGATTTCATCTTTGGAAGTTTTTCCTTTTATCAAGCCCAGATTTGCCTTTCTGTAATTTTCTCCTCTTATTTCTGGTTCTATTCTCTGGGTTCCAAACAGAATAAACTCAATCCCTCTCTTACATTAACAGCTTTTCAGATACTTAAAAACAAGTGTCCAATCTTCCTTGTTCTTTTCTAGGTAGTTCAGTGGAAAGAGTGCTAGACCTGGAATCAGGAAGATCTGAGTTCAAAGATTTTGTGTTTGTTTTTTTTCCTTTCTCTCATTCATCTCCCCCTCCCTACCCTGTTCCATGGGAACAGGTGAGGAAGGATGGGATAGAGTAGCATTTCTTTTAGAAAGATAATCTTAATGACCCTCTTTTCTTCTCTGCCCCTTCCTTTTTTTTTTTTTTTTACTTTTCAGACACTAATTGTGTGACCTTCCATAAGTCATTTTTACACCTGTCTGTTTCCCCATCTGTAAAATGAGAGTAATAATAGCATCTGTATTAATATTCAGTTGTGTCCAACTCTTCTTGATCTCATTTGGGGTTTCTCACAAAGATATTGGAGTAGTTTGCCATTCCTTTTTCCAGTTCAGGATGAAGGGACTTGCCCAGGCTGACACAGCTGCTAAATAAGTGTCTGAGGTCAGATCTGAATCCAAAATGAGTCTTCTAGACTCCAGGACTAGCACTCTGTGCACTTTGGTATCACCTATTTGCTGTGTTGCACCCATTTCCCAAGATTATCCTCAGATAATAATTGTGAAATACTTAAGCATAATGCTTGATACATAACTAGAACTTAAATAAATGTTAACTGTTGCTATCAATATCCTCATCATCATCTAAGCTACATTATCATCCCCAGTTCCTTCAGCTGATCTACGTGGGGTATGAATCCTCTCATCATCCTGGTCACCCTTCTCTAGAATGAATTCAACTTGTCAATATGCTTCCCAAAATGTGCTGACCTAAAAGATGAAATACATTAGCACCTCTGTGGTCTGACCAAGGCAGATTATAATGGAACTCACCTCCCATGTTTCTACTAATACAACCTAAAATATCTTTATTAGATTATTTTTTTGGCTTCCATGTCACACTATTAATTCATATTGATTTTGTAAAACACCAAAATTTTAAATCTTTTTCATTAAAAAACAAACAAAAAACTATTTTCTAGTTTTACCTCAATCATCTTGAATTCAGTTATTCTCTTTTGAACCCAAGAAAAGGGTACTTATAACATTTGGCCTTATATCATTTGACCATTGTTATAGCCTGCCTATATCGTTCTGGATTTCAATTCTCTCACCTAACAGGTTGCATTAACTACCCTTAGTTTTGTGTCATCTTCAAATTTGATAATTAAGTTCTCAAGGCCTTCATTTGAGATATTGATAAAAATGTTAACAAGCTCACAGCTATTCCTCCCTTCCTCCTCTTGGCTGACATCAGTCCATTAGACATCATTTGGGTACAGTCATTCAACCTGTTCCAAATCTACCTTATTTTATTTTAATCCAGCTCACATTTCTCAATATTGTCCACAAAGATATCAGGAGAAATCCCCTCAAAATGCTTTCCCAAAACCCGGATATTATTGTACCTTTAGTGTTCTCCTAATGTAAAAATGAAACATTATAAATGAGATTAAAATCTAGGTCCCATGTTGCCCTACATATTTCAAATCCTGATTGATTTTCTTTTTATCAAAATGTAAGATTTAAAAAATTGCTATGTGACAGACCCCTATGAGTGGCAATATGTACTAGTGGATAGCAAGATGGCCTCAGGATCAAGAAAACCTGGGTTTACATACTGCTTCTAATGTATATTGACTTTATGGCTCTCAGCAAGTCACTTAAACTTTGGGTGCCCTATACTAGTAATGTCAAATTCAAATAGAAAAAAGAATCACTAAACCACATATAAGGAGCTTTGTGGGTTAAAATATTGACTTAGAAAACCATGTATTAGCATTATCTGTATATTTTGTATTTTTATATATATTCCTTTTACATTTCTGAATATATTTATATAGAAACATATAGTAAATTACATATAAATAGCATGTGTATAGTGTGTACAATTATGCATAGAAAACTTACATACCTGCATATATATGTATATTTTTTATTTTTCAATCATGTTTTCACTTGGTTCAGACCTCATTCCAGATGTGGGCAATATATTTGACACCTCTGTTCTAGACTACTCTCTTATTTGCAAAGCAGAGCTGAACTGCATTGGTAGATCCCTTAATGAAGTAAGGGGGACAATTTAAAAAAATAAATCTTCTTTTTAGAAAGGAATGTCCTTTCTAGTCACAGGTTACAGTCACAGCGTTTTAGTAAATATGACTTGAAAGAACTAACAATCTCCCTTTTCCTTCCTGGAGATTATTCTTTTTCTCATCAGCAGATCTGGACCCACAATTTGGACAGATGGTTCAGTGATGAAATTCCAAAAAAGAAATTTTTTTAGCTCTGTTATCAAAAGGCACATTGTGACAGGAAAATTAATGAATAGGAAAGATGATTTTTCCATTGAGGGAAGAAGGTCATGATCCTTCAGGGACTTGGAAGCAAATTGATTAAAGAAAGAGACAAAAGAAATAACAAAGTGAAGTCCAGTGAATCTCTCTATGGCCTCAGGAATATTGTCATATTTCTGCTATTTTGTATCATTGTTGTTTAGTCATTTTCATTCAAGTCTGACTCTTTGGGACCCTATTGATGGTTTTTTGGACAAAGATATTGGTTTGCCATTTTTTTCCTTCAGCTAATTTTACAGATGAGGAAACTGAGGCAAACAGGATTAAGTGATTGCCCAGGATCACACAATGTCTGAGGCTAAATTTGAATTCTGATCCTCCTGTCTGTAGGTCTAGAGCTCTAAACACTATACCATCTGCTATCCAAATGTCATTTTAATGGAAATTCTGACTTTAACTACAAAAAGCAAATGGTAAAAGCATATGCTCTTGCATCAAAGGACTAGATTAGAGTTAGACTCAACTACCAATAGTCAGATATTCATGGTAATAACTCTTAGCTCAAAGCCTCTGGGGTCAATAATGAAGTCTTCTTTTAATAAGTAATATAGCTATGTGATTAGAATTCATTTCTCTCAGTTGATAACAATACTCATAACTCAACACTGGATGTTAAAAAGAGTCAGAAGAGTTGTTTTGGACTTGGAAAAAAAAACTTTCTTTTTCCAGATGAATTTTGTTATTTTTTCTAACTCTATAAAATAATTTTTGGCAGTTTGATTGGTATGGCACTGAACAAATAAACTAAGTTAGGTAGAACTTTTTTTATTATATTAATTTTTATTTTTTTTTATTATATTAATTTGGCCTACCCATGAGCAATTGATACTTTTTTTTTTCAGCAGGTCAGTGATCCACAGCAATCCCAATAAACTTTGGATGGAAAATACTATCTGCATACAGAAACAGAATTATGGAGACTGAATGTTAAATCAATACATGCTATAGTCACTTTTTTTTTCTTCCGGTTTTATTTTCTCTCATGGTTTTTCCCTTTTGTTCTGATTTTTCACTCCCAACATGATTCATTTGGAAAGATGTAAAAATTGAATGTAAATGTATAACCAAAAAAATTTTTTTTACATGTAACTGGGGAAAACAATGATAAAAAACAGAATACTAAATATAACCATCTACGAGCAGACCTGATTGAGAAGGAATGAAGATATAATTCTGATTAAGACTTACAGGAAGTATCTGAAAAATTGTTATTTTGGCATTGAAATTCATTTATTTCAGTGTATTTAAAATCCTCTTTAATTTCTTCAAAAACAAAAAAAGAACCAAAACAAAGCAAAAGGAAAAAAAAAAAAACAAAACCTCTTAGCCATGGCTAGAGAGATTGAAGCTAGTAATAATTCAACTTCTCCTTTCTTTCACTGCATACCTTCAGAAATCCTTGGGTAGTCCCTTCATCTTTGTTGAAATATATACTATTGATATCCCCATCCCATTCAAATAAGGAGAAGGTTGCATGTATTTCCATCCCTTCTCCTTCCTCTCCCCACAATCAGGCCAGCTCTACTTATGAATTCATGGAAATATGAAGACATGTTTCTCTTCAGCTCATTTATATGATGGATATTGTGACTGGGTTTGTACATTTGTATCAAGAGCTATAGGACAGCCTAAAACATCAATTTTCCAAGGAAATTATTAGCTTGACTGAGCTCCTCACCTTATCCCCAGGTAAATAATTGTGAGTGAACTAGCTGCTATGTGGAGACAGCCATCCAAAAGTAGCTGAAGTCATAGACATCTCCAACAAGGGATGCTTTTCTATTTCAGGAGAGCCTTGTCAGTCCCTTTCCCCATTTTCAGTGCAGTGGTCACTTTCTGCTGGAGTGATGGCTTTGGCCTGAACAAGCCACTAGGGAGGCAGAAATGTTCTGTAATGATCTAACTTCTTTTTGTTGGTAACCCGGCCCAGTTGTGCTTGGTTCATCTGCAAAGGTGAAAGGCTAGTTCTTTATAACATGAAGCGTCCATTTTTTCCCCAACATCTGGTTTGATTCTGGGCAGATAAATAGTAGCCTTGCCATGAACAACAAAAACTAATTCACTGTGGTTTGCTGAACACTAAGTGCAAATATTTTTCCTTTCAGTTTGGGGTCATTGGAAGGGAAAAACAGGACTGGGAGAGAGTTTAACCCTTTTAAAAATGATTATTGCTTCCTATAGAAAATAAAATAAAGGCACCATTTTCTTCCATTTGGGAAGTTTTTTTATGAGAGGTTGCTCACACCACTAATTCTGAAAGTTAATATTGTTTGGGGTTAGTCTGGGAATCAAAAGATGACTTTTAAATTATTCTAGCTTGCTTTCCATTAAAAAGTTTTAAAAATCCCTGCCTAAATAAATCCTCATAAAAAGGTATCTTGTTTCTCTCTGGTGTTATCTTGCCCTCTCTTACTGACTCCCCTGTTTCTCTTTGCTTCCTTTTTTTTTTCCTGGCCCTTTTCTCCCTTTTCTCTCCTGAAGTTTTGCCCAGACTTCACAGAAGGGAAAGGGGAAGGGCAAACCGGAAGTGTTCAATTACAAGTATTTTAAGAAATGAACATGGGTGTATAAGCTGCTGATTCCAGTTATTGATGTTTGCAACGCTGAAGTTTCTATTTAGGTCCCATTCTCCAAGGCTATTTACTGCCTCTGTTACAGCCAGACCTTCTGTTGTCTTGGGTTGTCTGTATTAAAGAACCTCAGTTATGCTTCCTTTTTTCAGAAATTAAGATATGTGTTTTAGCATTTGTTTTAAAATGTTGTTATTAAAAAGTGTTAATGATCGGGGGAAAGGAGAATAACTTATATGTTCTAAAATATTTGTAGCAGCTCTCTTTGTGGTGACAAAGAATTGGAAATTGAGTAATGGTTGAACAAGTTGTGGTATATGAATGTGATGGAATACTACTGTGCTGTAAAAAATGAACTAGTTGATTTTAGGAAAAAAAACATGGAAAGACATGTATTAAATAATGAAGAATAAAACAGCCAGAACCAAGAAAATATTATAGATGGTAACAGCAATTGTTGAACAACTAAGTTATTTTGAATATTAAAAATACTCAAATTAAATAATGAGTCCTACAAAGGATTGTCTTTAGTGCAGAGTAGGGAGGGAAGGAGGAAAAAAAATTAAATTAAAAAGCTCATAAAAGAGAACAAAAAAAATGTAAAGAAGTATAAAAAACCAGGGTAGTTTTGAAAAGGATGTGTAGTTTTCATTTTATTGTTTTCAAAAAATGTAAGCAAAATGAAATGGAGATTCATGGTTTCATATTGAATCCTTTTTTTGTGTTGTGCTATGTACATGGAAAAACTTTTCTTTTAATTCAAAATGAATGTTTAAAAAAAAAGGAAAAAAATAACAAGAAAAATGTACTGACAAGAACAAAAATTCTAATAAAGGAGCCTGAAGAAGCAATCAGTTGCATTGTGATTAGTCAGCTAGGTGCTATAATGAATCAAGTCCTGAACCTGGAGTTGGAAAGACCCAAGTTCAAATGCAGCCTCAGGCACTTAATAGCTCTGTGCCTAGGTAATTCTCTTGTCTCAATTTCCTAATCTGTAAAATAGGGATAATAACTGCACCTACCTCTCAAGAGTTGATATGACGATGACATGAGATGATATTTGTAAAGTGTTGTGCAAACCTCAAAGCACTGTATAAATGATTGTCTATTGTTCTTTTAGAAGAAAACATATCATATACTATCATACCATTATCAGTAATTGAATAAATGCTTAGTATGTGCCAGGCATGGTGATAATTATCAGGTATACAAAAAGAGGCAAAAGGCAGTCCCTTCCTCAAGGAGCTTACATTGTAATGGGGGAAACAAATTGCAAAATACAAACAAACAAAAAAAATTGTACATGAGAGATCTATCCATTGTAAATGGAAGATAATCCCAAAATCTTTCTTTTAAAGAAGATGTTCTTAACTTTTTTCTCTGTAATGGACTCTGTCAGCTCACTGGAACTGACTTTTAAATTTTTATTTACTGTGATCATTTACTCTGGAATTCAGCAAAAGAAATCTCCACTTGAATTTTTATTTTGTTGATTGTGGATCTGCCTACCTCTGTCTTTCTCCATTCCAGTCCATCCTTTATTGAGCCACCAGAGTGACTTTTGCTCAAGTAATTTGACTAAAGAATAAGTCCAACTATATGAACCCTCCCCCTTACTCATTAAATTCAAATGGCTCCCCCATCACCCTCTGCTTGGCTTTCAAAGCTCTTTGTAAGCTAATCCCCTCCTGGTTTTGCAGTCTTCTTATACCTTACTGCCCTCCACATACTCTTCTGTCCAGTGACTCTTGGCTGTTCCATCAACAGGACTTTCCATCTCTCTGCTTCCCTGCATTTTCTTTTGTCACTTAGGCTTGGAGTACTCTCTCTCCTGAGCTCTGCCTACTGACTTTCCTGGCTTCCTGTAAGTCCCAACTGAAATATCATCTTCTTTTTTTTTTTTTTCCTTTCTTTTTTTTTTCTTTTTTCTTTTTTTAATTTTTATTTTATTTGAATAACATATGTGTGGGTAATTCTTCAACAATAACCCTTACATAGCTTTCCGTTACAAATTTTCCCCCCAACTCCCAACCCCTCCCCTAGATGGCAGGATATCCACTACATGTTAATTATGTTAAAATATTGGCAAATCGAATATATGTATACATATTTCCAAACTTATCATTGTTGTGGCAAGAAAAATCTTATCTACACGAACGATATATCAGATAAAGGAAACACAATGTAAGCAAACATCAATCAAGGAGTATGAGAATGTTATGTTGTGGTCCACATTTCGCATCCCTCTCTCTGGGTGTATATGGCTTTCTTCAGTGAACAATTGGAGGTGGTTTGAAACATTTCATTGTTGAAGAGAGCCATGTCCATCAGAATTGATCGTCATATAGTACTGTTGTTGCTGTGTATAATGATCTCCTGGTTCTGCTCATTTCACTCAGCATCAGTTCATGTAAGTCTCTCCAGGCCTCTCTGAAATCATCTTGCTGGTCATTTCTTACAGAACAATAATATTCCATAACATTCATATACCATAATTTATTCAGCCATTCTCCAATTGAAGGGCATCTATTCAATTTCCAGTTTCTAGCCACTACAAAAAGGGCTGCCACAAACATTCTTGCACATGTGGGGCCTTTTCCTTCCTTTATGATGAAATATCATCTTCTACAGAAAGCTTCCCCACATTCCTCTTAATTCTAATGCCTTCTCCCTATTAATTATTTCCTATTTATCCTGTACTCCTATCTTGTTTGTTTATATATATTTATTACCTCTTTGGATTGAAAGCTCCTTAAGGGCAAGAGACCATCTTTTGCCTATGTTTGTATCCCCAATGCTTAGCATAGTGCCTGACTCATGAAAGGCATTTAGCAAACATTTACTGAATGATTGTCCAGACTTAAGAAAGTGTAACATAGAAAATGTAAATATTGTAAATTAAATTCTAAGTGTTTTTTGAGTACATTTTTCTTTTCTTTCCCTTCCCCTAGCACACCCTTTCCTAGACTCTTTGGTGGTCTGGTGGTCTATGGACTTCTAGAATAATGCTTTTAAAAGCATAAAATAAAATATATTTTTGTATGGGACAGCTAGGTGACACAGTGGATAGACTACCTGGCCTGAAGTCAAGAGGGCCTGAGTTCAAATCCAGCCTTAATAGCCTATGTGACCCTGGGCAAGTCACTTACCCCTGTTTGCCTCAATTTCCTCATCTGTAAAATGAACTGAGGAAGAAAATGATAAACCTCTCTAGTGTCTTTGCCAAGAAAATTCCAAATGGGGTCACAGAAAGAGAAAACTGAATAACAACAAAATGCATAGAATTATAATGTTTATTATCTTGACATAGGCTTACAAAAGAAACTAGAATTATTTCTTCCACATCACAAATTTTACTATCACAGTTTCAATATATCCTGGGTTGGCATAAGAAATTAAATGGGAATTTTTGTGAGTTGTGTGAAAGTTGTAGATGACACACAAATGCCAGCAGATGACAAAAAAAAGTTTAAAAATTCAGAAATGCATAAAATATATAGAGTATGGTAGAATTTCAAGAAAAAAGAGAAGGAAAACTCCTTCTCTGACACAAATCAAAGGTTAAAAAATTTTACATGGATTTTCCAGATCGTGGGAATATCACACCCCTAACTCCCACAATGTAGACCTTATATTGAAAAAGTTATAAAGTATTGAAGGCATAAGTTTACAGACCCACATTAAGAATCCTATTTTAAAGAGTCATTTTTCTCTGTTTTTGTTTCATTCCTCACCTCCTCACTCTCCTTGCTCTGTTCTCTTTCATTTTATGCCCATCCAATTCTACTTGCTGAAACCAAAAAGGAAGTGTAAAGAGCAGTTAAGATAAGTCCTTGACTTTATATAGGTTGAAGAGATAAGAAAGTGAAAACTTCAAATCTCTATGGTATTTTGCTTTACTAGCTACATTCCATGGCCAGAGTTTTTGAGGAAGCTCAAGAGGCTGCTTAGTAAATGTTTGTAAAGTGTTTTTGTTTTTTGTTTTTTAAGATGACCATACCTTATTCACCCTACAAATCCTTATTTTCAGTACCATCAGGATTTTGTATGATATAAGTCTTTGGGAAAACAAAAAATTACTTTTAATCTAGCAGGGAAACCTGGAATGATGCAAGTTAAAATTCTGTTGTGCTTCAGACTATTATTGCCTGGTTAAATAGCCCTAGACTAGGTTTTGCAAATCATTTCTCCTTAGCTTACAGATCCACATCTAAAGTCAGCCAGCTATGCTTAGGCCAGATGGATGGGGGTGAAACTTAGGTAGTCAGTGGAGCCTCAGTTATTTGTTTATTCAAGCAATTTGACAGTTTGCATTTTGTGTTGAACTGTCTTTGCTGGCGGGATTCTGATAGACTTTTGTATCTTCTGACTGTAGTCCAGGAACCGAAGCCAGATTCATTTGCTCTTTGGACAGTTCTCTAAGGAATTAGCTCAGTGACTGGCATGTAACAAGTCTTTAATAAATGAATGTCTGGGATGATAGTGCCCCCAAAACTCGGGAGATGGGGTCAGGAAAGGAATGTGTTAAAAAGTCTCCTGTGCTGGGAGTGTAAGAGCAGTGGGATTACAGCTCACCACTCCTGATTTGCCATTCTACTGGATTGTGAAAAGATTAGAAGGGCCAGGCATTTGGGCTAGACCATCTACAGATCTAGTAGGGGAGTTCTAGAGGCTGTGCAGATGTTCTATCCCAATTTACTAGATCTACATTCCCTGAAGGTTACCCTCCCTGACCCTGCAACCCCCTACCATTCCTGCTAATTTAGGCAGCTCAGCTTTCACATATCCCTGAGACTCAGTGACTTCTATGGATAAAGGAGAAAAAGCCTGGTGGCTACTCTGGGTTACATGCTTAAGAAGCCAAGCAGGGTGTTCAACCATGTCTCTGGGATGCTGCATCCTGAAGAATGCAGGTATTTGAGTTTAACAGGATTTCTGGGCTAATCTAGCTGGGAGTGGCAGAAGGAGGGAGTGGGGAGGAAAAAACAGACTTGGATTCTGGATACTTTCTTTACTGAAACTTGTCTGGCTCTTTTTTTGTTCCCCCCAAAAAGTGACCTCTTGAACCAGAACAGATTGAGGAAGGAAGTTGTCCCCATCTTTCAGTGGGACCCTGTGATTCTACAAAAGAACATTTTGACTTTAAGGACAGCAGGTCATTCCACTCTCACCTATTTAATGAATTGTTAAAATTTTGCGTCTGTTCTCTTTTTGACTTTTCTTTCATATTGTGCAGGCAGAGGGAAGCTCTATTTTCCCCCTCTACTTATTCTCTTTTGCCATTTCAGTGCCTATGGGTACTGCCTATAGGAGTAGACTTAGTATTTTCAACCCTTTAGCTCTTAATTTCTCAGAATGAAAGAATAGGATGAGGCAATTGAGGTCTTGTTTCTCTGCTAAACAAGAGCCTCCTTCCCACTATTCCTTGTCCCTCCAGTGCCCTCTCCTCTTCCCTTCATATCCTACCACCCTATGCCTGGAATAATAGATTTACATTGGTCAAGACTCCATGGCAGAGGTCTTCTAGTCTAAGCCTCTTATTTTACTGATATGGAAATAGAAGTCCAGATACCCCAGTAGTAAATGACAATTGATTCAAACCCAAGTCTTCAGATTAGTGTCTTTGAATTTTATAACTCTCCAAGAATCACAGGCTTTTGCACTGGAAGAGACACTAGAAACTATCTATTCTAGCCCCATTATTTTAAAGAGAAGGAAAGTCAGGTCACAGAGATTTAAGAATTTGCATTATGGCAATCTAGTGACAGGACCAAGATGAAGGTTCACTCTTCTGGAATTCTAGTAGGATCCTCTTTTCAATACAAAGTTGGACATTCATCTTATCTTATCTCAACTGAGATTGTTGTGGGTAGTTGTTCTATTTTATTTTGCTTTTAGTTATTCAGACTCCTGAAAAGGTACCTGATTCCAAACTCAGCTCTGTCTAAGCCACTTTACTGGTCATCTATGTGATGCAGTGAATAGAGCCCCACTCCTGGAATTAGGAGGACCTGAGTTCAAATCTGGTCTCAGACATTCACTAGTTGTGTGACCCTGAGTAAATAACTTAACCTTGGTTTGTCTTGGTTTCTTCATCTGCAACTGAGCTGAAGAAGGAAATGACAAACTACTCTAGCACCTTGGCCAAGAAAACCTAAATGGGATCACAAAGTGTCCAGACACACTTAAAATGACTGATCAACCACAAATCATTTAACTACTTTTTGTGTCAGTTTACCAACTGTCAGATGATTGCAATGATGCCCTTCCTATATTCCTTTGTAAAGTTGTTATTATGATAAAATGAGATTTGAAAATTCCTTAAACACTCTAAAACAAAACATTGTGTCTGGTAAGATTGGACACATAGATATCATTTAGTCTAATACTCTAATTCCACAAATAATGAAACATATAGAGTGGTTAAATGACATACCCAAGTCATTTTACCCCATTTGACTCAGTTTCCGCATCTTTAAATAAGCTGGAGAAGGAAATGGAAACAAATGAACTTATACCCTAGCATATATTCAATGTAAATAATTATGATGGTGATTGTCCTTCTGTACAGGACTGAAATGACTCAATAAAAAAAAGGATAATAACATAGATGGTACCTAGTCTAGTATGATTTAAAATCAGGGCCTCTGACTCAATGTATTTATATGATTAAAAAGAAAAAGGGTAAAAATGAGTATCATTCTTTTGGACAAAAGGTTCTGGAAGCCAGCCTATGTCTAATACAATCTGTTTAGACCAAGTAAGGGCCTATGGAAAACATCTGATACAAAACAAAGACTGTGAAAATTACCATATGACTATTTCCCTTGGACCAGATCTTGAGTACTCTGGCCTTCAAGGTTATAGCCAAACTCTATCTGGCTTTCAAAACCATCTGTGATCTGTTCCCATCATATCTACTCAATTTTATTTTTCTCTTCTTCTCAATATATTACTCCCTACTACCATCAGATTAGTTTCCTTAGTAGCTCATCAATACCCCATGCTCATTTCAAATTCCATACCTTCAATAATTTCTATTATCTTTTATCTACCTATCTATAAATGTATATATACATATATATGTGTGTGTATATATATACATGCACATATGTGTATATATACACATATATATGTATATATATATGAGTGTGTATATATATATATTTTTTTTTTCCCTCTACCTAAATCCTATCTATCTTGCTTGATCATTCTCACCCCACTGGTCTTCCTTTCTCTGAGTTTCTGTAGTGCTTAATATCCATGCCATACAATTTAGAATCATAGATTTAGAGGTAGAAGGATTCATAGAGGTCACGAAACACAATCCCATTATTTTATAGATGAGGAAACTAAAGCTAACAAAGCTAAATAATTACTCACTTTGCACAGCTAGTAGCCAAGATCAGAAGGGAAGCAGAAAATTGGGGAGAGGGGGAGGAATTTATAGTTTATCAGATAAAGGTCTCATATCTAAAATTTATAAGGAATTTTGTCAAATATATGAGAATACAAGTCATTCGCCAATTGATAAATGGTCAAAGGATGTGAATAGGCAATTATCCAATGAAGAAATCAAAATAATTTATAAGCATATGAAAAAATGCTCTAAATCATTAGAGAAATGCAGATTAATCTTGAGATATCATTTTACATCTCTCAGAAAGGAAAATCACAAATGTTGGAGAGAATAAGGAAATATCAGGACACTAGTTCATTGTTGGTGGAATTATGAACTGATCCAGCCATTTTGGAGAGCAATCTGGAATTGTGTCCAAAGTTATTAAACTACCTATACCCTTTGACCCAGCAATACTCCTCCTTGATCCATTTCCGATAATAATTATGGGAAAAGGAAAAAAATCTATATGTTCTAAAATGTTTATGGCAGCTCTTTTTGTGGTGGCAAAGAACTAGAAATTGGCCTGTCAATTGGGGAATGGCTGCACAATTTATGGTATATGATTATGATGAAACAATCTATAAAAATAATGACCACAATGATCTTAGAAAAGCATGGAAATATTTTCATGAAATAATGAAGAGCAAAATGAGCAGAACCAAGGGAACAGATGCATTAAGCACAATATTGTTTTAAGAATGACTAAGCAAATAAGCTATTTTGTCCATTATAAATACCCACATTATCTATAAAGGACGTATGAAGAAATATGTTATCTGTATCCAGAGAAAGAACTGATAAATACAAATATCTATAGAATAATTTTATATACATATGTATTTATATATGAATTTACATATATATATGCATCAAAGAATAGTGTCATTGGATTATAAAATATATGGAGGATAGTAAAGTATGACAATTGGAAAACTAGGAAGGGGTTAGGTAATAAAGGCTTTAAAAGCCAAATAGAGGAATTTATATTTGATCCTTGAATTGATAAGGAGCCCCTGGAGTTTATTGAATGGGAGAAGGTGACTAGGTCCAACTAGTATTTTCAAAGGTCACTTTGATAGCTAGTAGAGGATATGCTGGAGTGGAGAGAGATGAGGAAGGGAGACAAACCATGAGTAAAAAGAGATGAAAAAAGGAGACAAACCAGTAGACTAATGCAATAGTAGAGGCACTAAGTGATGAGGACTTGCATTAAATAGTTGCAGTGTCAGAGGAGAAAAGTTCCAAAGACATATGTGAGACATTGACAAAGTAGAAGTGAGAGGATTTGACAGTTGATTGGATTTGGACTGTGAGAGTTGAAGTTGAGGTCTAAATTTGAAATGTGGGTAACTAGGGAAGTTGAGAAGAGGGGAGCACTTGGCATCCATATGATTTCATCTGAACCCAATGAATTCAGTTTGGACATGTGATTTTAAGATGTCTACAGGACATCACTTGGAGATAACTGTTAGACAGCTGGAAATATGATACTGGAGAAGAGGAGCAAAGTGTGTTGTCATTATTGCTGAGTTGTTTCAGACATGAAACAATTCTAGCTGACCTGGTCCATAAAACACATTATTTTCTCCAATTAGCCATTCAATTCTTCCACCTCTGGCCGGTGCCCCTGAATTTGCTTATACATTTTTAAAATTTCAATTAGGCATTTGCCTGATTCATATTACAATAGCCTCATGCTGTCCAGGGATAAGCAGATCAAATTAGAGTTTTTTGAGGATGGGGGAAGCATGAATATGTTTATAGGCAGCTAGGGAAAAGCCTAATTACAAGTTTAACTTTATCTGATATAGGTAATTGATTGGAAGTGGGGAGAGATTAAGTACCAACCCAGCTAAGGAGGGAGAAAGAGGATTTAAAATGTTAGCTCCTTGAGGGCAGAGACTGTTTGTACTCTATATCTCCAGTAGTTATCACTGTGCCTGGCTTGTAATAGACTGATATTAATGAACCCTGAAGGGGCCTCAGGGGCCCCTTCTATACTTCTTTGTCCCTAGCTATAGCACGGGGCATTATAAACTTCCTGGGATGGGGTCCAGGGTATCTGCAAGTCCCTTCCCCCCTCACTTAGACAGCTCAACTTCCTAGATACTTTATGAGGTTTGGTTTGTGCAAGTAAAAAAAACAAAAAACAAAAAAAAACATCCCTTGGCATTCATCTTCTGTACATGAGGTCACTATATGCCTGCCAACTCCATACAACACAGTTAAAAAGAGAGGTGGAGAAACCAGTCCCTTAATCAAAAATGTCTCTGAGTAGGACTTGGCAGAGATGTTGCATTTAGCCAATAAAAGCTGCAGGAGAAATGATTGCTTGCTTTCTGCCTCAATACAAATTTTATTAGGCCAGGTTTTATTATGAAAATGTTATGGGTTTATGTGGTCTTAGTTTTCTTTTCATTACATTAGAAAAATAATCATTCTCTTTTTCAACATCTCTTAACCTTGTGTCTTAGAAGAGTTTTTTGAGCAGAATTAAAACCATAGAACAATCATTTGAATTTTTGTTATAATTCTGTATATGTGTGTTCATGTGCATATCTGTATGCACACACACATATAATGCCAGTGAGAGGAAGGGAAATGTTTGTGGTGTGTGTGTGTTCTGCAAAACAGAATTTTATATATGATTCTTGGAGGAAAGCCATTAGTTTGTTGAATGGGGGTAGAGGGGTACGTAATATGCATTTTCAAAAATCCTTTCTCTTGGGGCAGCTAGGTGGTGCAGTGGATAGAGCACCAGCCCTGAAGTCAGGAGGACCTGAGTTCAAATGTGATCTCAGACACTTAACATTCCTTAGCTGTGTAACCCTGGGCAAGTCACTTAACCTCAATTGCCTCAGCCAAAAAAAAAAAAAAAAAAAAAGAAAAGAAAAGAAAAATGCTTTCTTTCTTTTTTTTTTTGTTTTCTTTTCTCTTTTCCCCATTCAGGTCCCCATACTGAGATAATTCAGAGATGTTACACTGATAGTTAGACCTCACCATTGAAGTTCATCATATAAATTAGTAAAGGTCTGGAATTTTAAAAGAAATTAGGCCAAACTTAAAAGTAAACAGACTGTGGAAAGTAAGACTTTTAATAAAAATGGAAAATGACTGATAAACATGGTATTATACATCTCCAGGCTCCTAGATGTTTTAATGCCATGGTGATATTGGCAGATATGGGAAGGATGGTTCTAGCCTACGGAAATAAAGTGACTGGGTATAATGTGGTAACATAACCCAGAATAATGTATCCTGAATAGTACATCTAGCTCTGCACCTAACTCTAAGCCCATCATCCAATCACTCTCCTCTCATTGAACCTGTGAAATTAAGATTGGACTAGTAGCAGATAATCTCTCAGGTTTTCTTTTAATTCTGATATTCAGTGATTCCATGTGGGGAGGAGAAAGGAGTGGTCATGTGGTGGAATTGATCTCAGATCAAGACAAGATTCAAATCCTACCTTTCAGACACATATTAGACTTTTGACCTTGGCCTAATCAAGTCACCTCTCAATTCTCAAAGACTATACATTGCACAGCAATGACTGATCTGGTTAGCACTGGTAGAGGGAGTATTCTAAAAGGGAGTTTTTTTATGACAATGAAATCATGACTCTGATTGGTGGTGGGGGTGGGGAGGAAATGGAAAGACATAGGGCCAGAATCCCCCCTCCAAGGGAGTATCACTGCCAAAGCATTTTCTAATTTTGTCTAAGATTGCCAAGGAAAAATTGAGATTTTTGTGGGATTTAAGAATAATCCCTAAGATTCCATAGTTCTCTGGACCTCAATCTTTCCAGGAAGCAAATTTCTCATGACTTCTCTGGAGTAATAGGGTTTTCTATCTCTGAAGTATAGGAGTTGGGAGCAAGGAAAGAACAAAGAAGACCAAGCTATACTCATCAAGACAAGTTTGGAGGAGGGGTTGGGTTTTTGTTTGGGGGCTAGGTTTAGGGTTTGGTTTTTGGGGGTGGTGAATCAAAGCAATCCTCTACCTGTACAGCTGAGTTGCATGCCACTATAATAGACATCCCTTAGGAGACTACCTCCTTATTCTAATAACTTCTACAAGAACAGCAGATGGACCATGAAGTTCTTAGCAGTATGTCTATAAAGAAGACATAGCAAATTGTTACACAAGCTCAAATGTCCTGAAACTGGGTGAGGAAAAAAAGCATAGACACAAAAATGCCTCTCCATTCATCAGTTCTGTATTTCTTATGATCTCAGTCCTAGCCTCAAGAATTAACCTCTGTTTCCAAGATTCTTCTGCTTTACTCCTTGAACTAAGCAGAAAGAATAAACTAGAGAAGGAGAAGGTAGTGGTTTTTCTTTTTTAAAAAATATACATTTATTAAATTCACTCAATATAATATCTAAAAATCTTTTCTCTGAAGTAGTCATCATGTGGATACAGGTTGAACACAATTATGCCTAAAATAAGGGAAGAGAAGAAGAAGAAGAAGAAGAAGAGAAAGAGGAAGAAGAGGAAGAAGAGGAAGAGGAAGAAGAAGAGGAAGAGGAAGAAGAAAGAAGAAGGAAGAAGAAGAGGAAGAAGAAGGAAAGAAAAGAAGGAAGAAGAAGAAGAAAAGGAAGAAGAGGAAGAGGAAGAAAGAAAGAAAAAGGAAGAAGAAGAAGAGGAAGAAGAAGGAAAGAAAGAAGAAGGAAGAAGAAGAAAGAAGAAAAAGAAAGGAGAAAGAGGAGGAGAAAATAAGAACAAGAAGAAAGAACAAGAACAACAAGAGAAGCAGAAGATAATGAAGAAGTATTTATTTAATGCTTTAAGGTTTGCAAACTATTTTGCATATCATATCTCAGTGAATTCTTACAACAACCCTATGAGATAGATGTTGAGCTTGATAGAAGTTAATGAATTGCCCAAGATCACATAATTAGTAAGAGTCTCAGACACTACTCAGGTCTTCCTAAGTCTTACTCACTCCAGGGAACTAATATGTTCCCTGAGTAGAGTGTTAAAGTGCAAAGGAGAGACTGGACTATTTGAGGTGAGAGGGAGCTCATCCTAACAGTTAAGGGAGATCAGAAAAAGATTTATGGAGCAGATGGCACCTAAAGCGAACGTTGAATAAATATATATGGATGCTTAGAGGAGATGAGGAGAGAGTGCATTGTGGGATGAGGTGACTTTTGTGAATGCAGGATGATGAGGCCAAAATGACTTCAGAAAATATCAAGTTAGAATGTTCAATTTGATTGGAAAGTAGATGTGTGAAGGGGAATAATGAGAAATGAGTTTGTACTACAATAAATTGTAGAAGACTGAACAGCTTGTGGTTTTTCCTAAGTGCAATAGGGAACAGTTGATGGTTTCTGAATAGTGAAGTGACATGATTGAATCTATGTCTTAGAAAGGTTATTTGTTTTGAAAAAAGGAAACTTTGATATTCTAGCCAAGAAGTTATGAAGCTATGAACTAAGGTGGTAATCAGCAGAAAGATGGAGTAGATATGAGAGCTAGGTAGATTTGACAAGACTTAACTATAGGGTATGAGCCAGGAGGACAAAGCTATGAGCCTGGATAACTGGAAGATATAGGGAAATTTGGATATGGTTCAGTAGAGAAAGAACAAGTTCCATTTTGAACATGTTGAGTTTGAGTGTCATAGTACTTAGAGTATCATAAGTACTTAGGAGGAAAATTTGAACTTAATATAAAGATTTGGGAATCATTAGGGTCTAGATGCTAATTAAACATACAGAAGCAGGTAAAATCACAAATAGAGAATGAAAAGAAATGGAAAGAGGACCCAGCACAGAGACACAGGAAGAATTCTTACTTGAGAGGAAGAATTGAGAAGGAGTTTAGAGAGAGGTAAAAGAAGGAGAATCATGGGACAAAAGAGGAAAAGTTCATTAGCAGTGTTAACAGTAGCAGAGAAGATGAGGACTGAGAAAAGCCCATTGGATTTATCTATCAATAAGTCATTAGTAATCTTTGATATAGCAGTTTCAGAATGATGAGCTAGATGCCATTGCCCCAAAGTAATGGGACATAAAGGGAAAAAACAGCAGACTTGAAATTAGAAAACCAGAATCCTTCTAGATAAGAACTTCCATGGAGTAGCCCAGCTTTTTCACACTGGGCAAGCTTAAGCTTCTTAATTTGCATAACAGGGGAAATCTCCTCTCTACCTCATAGGGTTAACTTGAGAATTAAATGAAATAATATGAATGAAAAGTGCTATAAAGGGTGTCCCAAAAGTCTTAGTGCGGTTTTAAGCTTTATGAGTTTAAGGACTTCTTAGATGCCTTGTACAATTCTAGATCAGGGAAAACCAGGTGGTACAATGGAAAGAGAGCTGGTTTTAAAGTCCAAGGACCTGAATTTGAGCCTTGAATTTGCTGCTGTCTGTATGACCTTCATAAGTCACATTATCTCTCTTGGCCCCAGTTACTCATTTGTAAAATGTAGGGTCTGGGTTAAGTGGCCTTAAGGTTCCTTTCTTCTCTAAATCTTTGATCCTAAGTGGTTTTTGTTATCCAGAGCAAAAGCATGTTAATTCCATTGTTGGTGAGTTGTTCTCTATCATTCCTTTCAAGTCTTGGGAATTTGGAAATGAAAGTAAGATGGGAAAGAGAAAAGTGACCTTCCCCCCAACTTTTCCTTCTCCTTTTCATCTGAAACATAGGGACTATTTTTCAGTGGCTGTAGAGTATGTCAAACACTGATAAAAGAAAAGATACAAATGTCTCTTTATCTTGAAATAATTGAAACAGTTTAGGAATGTTGCCTTTATTCCTTCCTGATTCCACTCTGGGATTAGTGAAGAGGAAATCACATTTACAAAAGTAAATCATATTTACTTTTCTAGTCCACATCCCATCAACACCCTGTTTCTATGTTATGCTTACCGATGATGGCCTCTGACCATTAACAGCCAGAAAGTCTCCCTACCCACCCAAAAAGTTTTTATTTTTTGAAATTTTCATCAGCAAGTTAGAGTTGGATGATTAATTATGAAATAAGAATGTGCTTGGGAGGAGGCAAGGGGTATGCTGAAGGCTTGGCTGAAATAAACAATAAATCACATGTTCTGGGCTAATGGAGGACAGAGGTCTTTACCAGTAGAGCCAATAGTGATAACAGAAGGGAAGATGTATAGCCAGGGCATTTTTTTTTTCTGCACCTGTCTTGGATAGAAAGTAATATGACCACTTAAGGGAATTAAGATAATTGTAGGTTGAGTGTTTTTCTTTAAGAAGTTGATTTCCTGCTTCTCTTGATTATGTTGTTTCCCTGCCATTTACCCTTAACATTTTAGACTTGAAAAATTGTAATGAGAGTAGCTTCTCTTATTTCTTGTTTGTCAAGAAAATCAATCACTAAGCATTCATTAAGTACCTACTGTTCCAGACACTGTTTTGGATACTAAAGATACAAAGCCAAAAATGGAAGTCTATGCCTCCCCCCCCCCCAGGTTTGTGTTATGTGCTTTATTAGGTGAGCCAACATGTACATCTATGAAGATACAGAAAATAAATACAAGCAAGAGAGTTTAGATAGTAGCAGCCAGGAGGGAAAAGAAAAAGCTCATATAAAGGATGATGCATGGGCAGAACTTAGAAGGAAGCCAGGAAATCCAAGAGAAAGAGGTAAGGGAGGAGAGTATTCCAAATATAGGAAACAGCTAGTGCAAAAGCACTGAAGAAGAAAGCTGTAGCATCATGTATGAGTAACAAGTTAGTCTAGTATGGCTAGATTGTAGAATGCATATAGGAGAATAATGTATAAAAAGGATGGAAAAGTGAGTTGATAGATTGTGAAGGTTTTTAAATACTAAACAGAAAAATGTATAGTTTATTCAAGAAGTATTAGAGGGCCATTAGAGTTTATTGAGTAGGGGAGTAACATGGGAAAAACATTTTGACAGATTATCAAGCCAGCATCCAAACTCAATAGCTTAAAAGATTATTTATATCTTTGGGAGTGGTTTCAACCACTCTCCCATTTGTTAAGCAGCTATTCTGTGCCACACTTTCTAGTACATGGAATAACAAAGATAAAAGCAAAATAATCCCTACCTTCAAGGGTCTTGCATTCTACGAAATAGATATCTATAAGATATGTACAGAGTAATCTTAGAATGGATGGCACCAGCAGTGGGGAGGAGAGGAGGTCTATCTGAAGGAGAAAGCCCTCTTGTGGCATTTGATGGCATTTGATCTGAGACTTAAAGCCAGAGATTTTAATTCATGATGAAGAGGAAAGAGGGCATTTTGGATATGGGGGACAGACAGTACAAAACACTGAAGAAGGGTAATAGGACATCATGTATAAAAAAGGGTTTTAAATTGATGTTTCTACTACTATGGCAGATACTTATAATGAGTAAGGAACAGCAAGTTGGTCAATGTGAATGAACTCTGACTGTGACAGGAGTGGAGTAATATGTAAGAAGGCTGGTTAGGAGGGTGGGATGGGAGTCAGGTTGTGAAGGACTTTGATTTAAATGCCAAACAGAGGATTATATAATTGAGGCTGCAGCTAAGAAGGAACCATTAGAGCATGACTGTGAAAGAATAAACAAATAAATCTGATGACGGATGAAGACACTTTTCAAAGAATATCTTGGTACAGGAGATCATTATACACGGCAACAACAGTACTATATGACAGTTAATTCTGATGGACATGGCTCTCTTCAACAATGATATGTTTCAAACCACCTCCAATTGTTCACTGAAGAAAGCCATATACACCCAGAGAGAGGGATGCGAAATGTGGACCACAACATAACATTCTCATACTCCTTGATTGATGTTTGCTTACATTGTGTTTCCTTTATCTGATATATTGTTTGTGTAGATAAGATTTTTCTTGCACAACAATGATAAGTTTGGAAATGTGTGTACATATATTCGATTTGCCAATATTTTAACATAGTTAACATGTAGTGGGTTTCCTGCCATCTAGGGAAGGGGTGGGGAGGTTGGGGGGAAAAATTTGTAACGGAAAGCTATGTAAGGGTTATTGTTGAAGAATTACCCACACATATGTGATGCAAATAAAATAAAATTTAAAAAAAAAAAAAGAATATCTTGGTACAGACCCAATGGCAGGTTATTACTGTCATCTAAGAACCAGTTTAACTAAATTCAGAGATGTTTATCATCAGATAAACCACAGAAGGAGGGGTTTTTCAGCAATTATCAGTGACTTTCTTCTAAGTTAGAAAAGGATTTTGATCTGTATGGATTGAGGGAGTATCCTCACCTACCAAAACAGAGGTAGCACAAGTGGATGGAAGTCGGGGCTTGGAGTCAGAAAGACTCATCTTCATAATTCAAATCTAGCCTCAGACGCTTACTAGTTGTATGGCTCCAGGCAAGTTGCTTAACCCTGTTCACCTCAGTTTCCCCATCTGTAAAAAGAGCTAGAGAAGGAAATAGCAAACCATTCCAATATCTTTGTTAAGAATACCCCAAAAAGGGTCATGAAGACTTGGACATGACTGAAAAAAAAAAACCCAAAAACACACAACAACAGAAAGCAGGTGTTCTTTACCTGAGATCCATAAACTTTTTTTTTTTTTTAATTTTGATAAGTGGATTTTACTGCACTTTCATGTCATATTTGGCGCCATCTAGTGGCTACCAATTCAGAACATAGGCTTATTGTATGATTACCATGTTCCTCGGGCCTAAAATCCAGGACAGTGAAGTAGATATGCAGGCTGGGAAATCTAAAGCAATATAGAGAGCATAAAGTAAGGGTAGGGAATAGGGAGTAAGGGACGGGGACAGTGGGGCTCAGGCAGGGGCTCAACCAGCAAAGGGATCTAAAAGATCATAGACAAGGCTGAATCAGGCGTTTGGAAGTCAGAATAAGGGAAGACTGCCAGATAGGCAAGCTATATTTAAAGCATATAGACATAGTAGATACCAAGATAAGAAAGATATACCAAAGGCAAGAGGGCGGAAGTCTGGTCAGCTGTGTGACCCTGAAAAAAATGACTTCTTTTTGTCTCAGACAACTCCTTATGATTTCTTTACTAAATAACAGATTACTAGCTATTCCAGTGGAGAGTGTCCACACTGGAAGTGATTCTAATGATGAAATCACAGATCTTTCGATTATTAATGTATGTAACCACTCACTCTTATAATTGTGATTGGTCATTCATTGATTAGTCCTATTGATAAAAGGATAGATTGGATACTAAAAAAAGTATCCTTTGGGTACTTATGCCAGAAAAAATATATCAAGAATGATTTACTATGAATAATTGGGGTTATTTAAAGACAGCTTTACCTTTCAGTAGGAGACGTCAGAAACCATTTGCCTCCTTGAAGCAAGTATCCTCCTCTATAGTGCCATACAAATGGGAAGTCTGCTCTTGTTTGAAGACCTCTAGTGATGGGGAATTCATAACTTAAAAGCAATCCATTCCATTTTTAGACAGCAGTAATTGCTAGGAAGCATCTCCTTAAGCTGCAGAGCCAGTGGAATATGCAGAATGGAGAAATTCATCTCATTAGTATTGAAATATGCTGACATTTAGTTAGGTGATTGTATACACATAGAAGTAACACTAATAGTGTGCACCTAATTTTGTGAGATAACTTTTACAGTTATCTGCACTGTACTAGCTACTTATAATTCTCTGAGCACACCAAGGTTGTGAGTTGTTGCTCACCATACACTAAAGATCCAGATCTTATTCCTGAAGAGTTTATAGGCTGAAACTAAAGAATACTTTAGCTTATGATACATCTTCTTTGACATTCTATATTATTTTCAAGTGAGCATGAACAGACTGAAATAGGAAGAGTGATTATCTGCTTATTAAAAAGATAGCAAGCTCACTGAGTTGGGCTTCCAGAGAAAGAAAGGCTCTTTTAGAGGTTGTAGTATCATAGACTGGTTGAATGAGACTTCAGAATTCATTTAATCTCAATCATTTTTTAATGATGAAACTAAGGTTATAAGAGATTAAGTGACTTGCCTCAGATCACACAGGTTATAGGCAGCGGAATTGAAATTCAAACATAGGTCCTTTGACACCAAATCTAGCACTTTTTACATGGTCCCATTTTGTCTCAGTAGCCTCTAATTCCACTATAACACTTCCTTCACTAATCAGGAGAAATTGAGAAATAATTTATCTATAATAGAAGAATATGGTTTCATATTTTAGCCCTTGTATATTAGTCCTTCTTGACTTTGTGGAAGTCTTAGATTATTTTAGAGTATATATGTACATGACTTGAAGCCCCCATAAATCTAACACCTTTCTCCAAGAGACCCAACATGCTCAAAAGTACACTTCCTCAGAATTTTGGGATTAAGTAGCATATCAACCACTAATTAGATGAATGTTTCTATTTTATATATTGTAAAACCCAGCAACAGAATATCATAAATGTCTTGCATGAGGTCGTACTATGATTCAGCCGTAGAGCTTAAAATAAAGGTAGTTTTCTAATGTTCTCAACAATACAATAGTATCATCGTACTATATTTTGAAAGATACAACAGAATCAGCATTTACCAGGCAATCTTTGTTTCACACCCTCAATAACCTGTGTTTCATTCTCACCATTTGTTTCCGAAGGCAAACACCCACCTCCAGTTCATAATAGTTTCCCCTGACATTTCAGCATCAGCAGAATGCTACCTGGGGTTACACATTCTACTGCCTGAGAAAGTTACAGAGGGATTCCTGAATTTAGTCTGAAGAGAATTAAATTTTGTAAAGATGGGGGTTGAGCAAAAACAAACCTAGCCTTTGCTTCAAAATGAATGAGTTGATTTCTAGGCTTAGGAACTGAAAAATGTTAAGTGCTAGTCTAAGAGAAAGGTCAAGTGAAATGATGTCACTGAACCATCCCTGAATTTAATCCAGTCTGTCCTCCCTGCTAAAGTTATCATCCAGCCCATTTAATGCCATGCTTTTAGCAAGTGATGGGATTTATTGATTTTATGTACTGAGTTTCTCTGCAGAGCTGTGAGGTGAGCCATGGTCCTATCTCAGATACTTACAGTTCACATCCCAAACATGGTAACAATTCCAGCTAAGGAAAAGTGATATCCACAGGACAAATAGGAGCAGATGATATAACCATAAGCCTTCCTTAAACTTGAGCAAGAGGATAGAGCCAGTTCTCAACAATCTGTAGTCAAATGATTTTAGGTGGATCCTGCCGAAGAAACATACATACAGATACTTATGGCTTGTCAACAAGAAAATAGGCAGGTTTGGCTATATAGATAGAAACTATTTATATACTCATGGAGTATCCTGTGAAATCAACCTGTCCAACCCATCTCTGAACAAGAATCTCCCCTAAATGAATGAATGAATAAGGACTCAGTCTGGGCAAAGCACTTTGGTAAATGATGGGGATGCAAATAGAAAAAGAGAAAGTCATTGAGGTCACATTCTCATGGTGGAGCCAGCACATTCAATAGATTTCAATTGCAATTCAGATGGCAAAGTCCCATAGCCTTTAGGGTGCAAAGGCAAAGTAGATGACAACACATCTTCTTTAATATCTCCTGCACTGAAACACCCTATCTGTTTCTGTTGATGAATCATTTCACAGTCCTAGAAACTTTGGTTTCAAAAGCTTTCTCTTTTTTAGTAGCTATGGCTGCTAAGGAGGCAAGAGCTGTAGCACTTGCCCATTTGTGGCAGTGGGTAAGAAACTGAAGATAATCAAGGTGGTAGCAATGGATTAACTCACATGAGACAGGCATATGTTGTCTCCTGTCTCTCCCTCCCTGGTCTCTCTTCTACTTTACTATGTCATTTAACCCAGTTTGCCTGCTCTGTAAGTGGCAGCTGGTAGGTAGTTGGAGGGGATAGCTGCCCCCTATACCTTAATTGATGTGCCTCTCTGAATGATGGTTTAGGGGTTGGGCTAGAAGTAAGATCAGTGGGGGCAGCTAGGTGGCGCAGTGGTTAGAGCACCAGCCCTGAAGTCAGGAGGACCTGTGTTGAAATCTGATCTCAGACACTTAACATTCCCTACCTGTGTGACCCTGGGCAAGTCACTTAACCCCAATTGCCTCAGCAAAAAGCAAAAAAAGAAGTAAGATCAGTGGTCTGGAAGGGTACTCTTGTTTCCAAGGCCATTAGACTTTCCTGCCTTGTTCATGGTAGTTGGTCAGTAGCTGGTATGATAGAGGAGAATGGTGAAACCATTATATATCTGAGTATATATCTGGGTATATATCTGAGTAGTAGTCATCTATATTTTGCTTGAATACCTCTAATAAGGGGGGATAATCAGGACTGCCTCATTTAAGAGTCTCTTTCATTTTTTTTATAGACTAAGGATTAAAAGTTTTTCCTTGCATCACACCTAAATTTGCCTGAGGCAGTTAGGAGACATAATCGATATTGTACTGTGTCTGGAAGATCTGTGTTCAAATCTGTTCTCAGACACTCACTCTCAGTGAAGCCCTGAGCAAGTCTACCTCAGACTCTTATCTGCCTCTGTTTTCTTTAAAATCTGTAAAAATGAGGATGATAATAATAGCACCTATTTCTCAGGATTTTTGTGAAGATCAAATGAGATAATATGGGTAAAGCACTTTGCAAGCCTTAAAGCACTAGCTATTATTATTATTGTACCTAATTTTGTCCTCAAGGTCAAGCAGAACAAACCTCCTTCCACATGGAAGCCCTTCAGATATTTGAAGATTATTATTTTTCTCCTCACCACCCAAGTATTCCTGGTTTCAAAGTTATCTCTGCATACACTGTTACAGTGTGCTTTTCTATATTGCTTGTTATAGTACCAAAAGGAACCAGATTTTAACTAGGAAAAAAAAAGATAGCAGATTGTTTTCTGTGATTCATACATTATCTAGAAGCATCTGGCTTCCTGGGAATACTTAATTAAAATTATGAAAAAAAATTATCTTGGCAGTAACTTTGAAACACCTCAATTTTCTCTTCCATACACAGGGCTATGAAAATGAGGTAATGAATTTGATTCTTGCATGGACATGTTAAACTTCCCCCAAGTTCCATCATGCAGCATGTTCAACTGTCCAGAACATGTATGAAGTTTCATCACACTGTGTATTTCTATTGAAAAAAGACATGAACTAAGATAAGATTTATAGACTTAATAAAAAGTTAGATTTCTTGATTATAATTATTATTTCATTTTCATTTTCATCCCCATATTTGTGAGTGTGTATGTGTTAGGATTTCATCAGGGTGAGGAACCCAGTGTGAAATTGCTCTTCACTATTACAGATTGGTAGCTTCTCTGTCTCTGAAGGTCTTTAGTAAATGCTTGATGAATGATTAATTGGTATAATTATTAGAATGCTGGACTTTGAGTCACCGAAACTTATGTTCACATCCTGTATTTGACATCCCTCTTAATTCTAGTTACTTTGCTCTGAGATAATCTCCTATTTATCTTGTATATATCTTGTTCATATGTAGTGATTTGTTTATTGTCATCCCTTCCATTAAACCAAATGGAGCTTCTTGAGCTTCTTGAGATAATCTTTTCTTTGTATCTGTAGCACTTGTCATAGTGCCTAGAACACAGTAAGTATCTAAGATGCTTGTTGACTTTACTTGTTGACTTATTAGCTTTGTAATCTTAAGGCACTTGAATCCTGAGTGACTTTCTAGGGGATGGTAGTCTCCGTTGGTAAGGAGACAAATTAGGTGATTTGTCCAAAGTCACACAGCCAATATGGATCAGAAGCAGGACATGAGTCTGGACTTATCTGACTGTGTGGCCCTTCATCCACTATCCCAAGCTGCCTTGAACACAGTGGAATTTTAATAAATCTTTATTGAATTGATGCCTAGCAGTAGAAGGCCACCAGGGGGAGTTCAAAAGGTCTGGCACTTTTTCATAATCAAGCCAGTACAGTTTTATTGAGGACTGCTTATTATTACTTAAGCATTATGGAGTGACAAAGAAATGTAAGATTTAGTTCCTGCCTTTACACCCTGGTGAAAAGTTATCAAAACTCAACCAGTAGATGACAAATGCCAAATGATGGCCTAATGAATAAATGCTCTGGATGTTCGAAAGAGACACCAGCCACTGTGGGGTAGGGTTATTTAGGGAAGGATTTCAAAGAGGGGGCTTGGAATTGTTAAGGAATGGGACAAGTAGAAAGGAAGGATGGATGACATTTTAGTCATGGGGAATGATGTGAGCACAAGGGCACAATGAAGATACCACATAGACAGAGAGAACAGTGGATGGTAAAAAGGAGAAGGAGAAGGGCCATGTGGTATAGAGTCTTGAATACTACGCTAAGGTATCAGGCATTGGAGAACAAATTAAAAACTTCTGAGTAACATTCCGAATGCAGTGTGACTTTGGATTGGAAGTGATTGACTGATAAATACTTTGTTGATAGAAACAAAAGAATTAGTTCTATCCAATGGTGTAGCACAAAAAGCACAAAATCTAGAGGCAGGGGATTTGATGTTCTGCCAGATATAAGCAGTGTGGCATGGGCACTCTACTTCCCTCTTTAGTTCGCAGTTTCCTTCTCTAAAATATAAAAAAGGTTGTACCAGGTGTTTTCCAAAGACTCTTCTACCTCTAATTTCATTTTCTCACTTGACTTATCCAATGATGATTATCAGGAGAATTCATTCAATACACGTTTTTAATGTCTTTTATGTACAGAGTACTATGCCAGGTACTGGGGGAGATATAAAGATTAAGGCAAATGCTCTGACAGAGCTCACAGCCTTCTATATCACATAAACAAGTAACTGTGATACAAATGGAACCATGATGAGTGTATGAGACACACAAAGAAAGGAAATATAGTCTTAACAGCTTATGATCCGATGTCACTTTGTCATTTACAAAGCAATCTTTCTTACAACTTAATGTTTTCTTCCTTCCTCCCATCCCTTCCTTTCTTCCTTTCTCTCATCCCTTCCTTCCTTCCTTCCTTCCTTCCTTCCTTCCTTCCTTCCTTCCT
>JAJPUD010002796.1:41012-57370 GCA_023553655.1 Myrmecobius fasciatus
GAGAGAGAGAGAGAGAGAGAGAGAGAGAGAGAGAGAGAGAGAGAGAGAGAGAGAAAGATTCATAGATCTTGGAGGGACCTTTGATATTATATAGTCCAACCTCTTGATTTTATAGACAAAGAAACTTGAAGTCCAAAGAAGGTGTGACCTGTCTAGCATTACAGAAGTCAATGGTAAAATCAGGCTCCAACCTGAACTCTCTCCAAACCCAGTGCTCTTTCTATTACACCACACAATCTCTCTTTTTAATTTATATTGTTCATCCATATGGATGAATAATCTAGTGCATTTGAGAGATGTTTGGGACTTTAATTTAAAGTGCTTAAGAAAATTGCAGGGTCAGTCTGTCAGGAACAGTCATCTTCATTTCAATTCAGCCCACATTTGTTGTGCAATATAATTTGTTGGACCCCACAAGAGAAATGCATAGAATAAAGCAGTTTTTATGTTCAGAAAGCTTTTAATTATTGGGAAAACATTCTCTATTAACCTGTTAATTTAACAGATATAGAATTCATCATGGAAGATGGACAATATTCTTAAAATTTGAGGTTAAGGGTCAATAGTTGACAAAAATCTTAATGCAGATTGAATCTCATAGAAGTGATCCTGATTCTTGCTATCAATCAGTGAATCAACAATCATTTATTAAGCACCTACCATGGACCATGAACTATTTTAGATGCTGGGGGTACAAAAACAAAAATGATATCAAAGTAGTTGTCATGACTAGCTCACGATCAGTGGAAAATCTGCAGTGCTCCACAAAGGGGACAGTCTCCATGCTAATTAATTATCACTCATGCTTAGCATAGAATCTGGCATATATCTAGCTCTTAATTCATGCTAGTTGACTTGTCTTGGTGAAACAACATTATACTGTTTCTGTTATTATTATGCTGTTTTTTGAGAAAGAGATGGAATTGTGATGCTATTACTTTCTGTTTCAATTTCTCTAATTACCCTAGAATCTTTGGTAACTAAATCAACTGCTGAACAGTTAACATATATGTTTTCCAGCATTGCTTTAATAAATGACACATTTGTTTAGTATACCAGATTCTTGGAAGAAAATAGTAGATATCTTCAGTAATCATAAAGAAAAAAAGATTAATAGCAAGTAGAATTGATAATTAAAAATGCCACAATGTAAATTTTTTCCATCATCCTTTTATTACTTGGAAAGTTTAGGAAAGGAGGTATATTTGTGGTAAAAGTTTTTGAAAGTAGTTTTCCTTCTTTATTCCATATTCAGTAAGTCATTCACAAAGATACTGAGAGAGTTAGAGGTAGCAGATTGTATAACTTTCCCCATTCAGAAATGAATTCATACCACCAACTTTTCTTACTAAGGTTCCTAAGCTGATGTGATTGCATGTATTCACTGAATTATGAAAATCTGATTTTCATGCATCCCTTTTATACAAGCAGCCAGTTGTACCATGCCTTCTCCCACCACAACACATCTAGGAGTTCAGCACTCACAATAGTAAATAAGCTTATTTCGTGCTGACACTGCCAACTGGTGGATAATATAAGGAAGTGCCAGGAGCAAATTCTCTTGCCTATCACCTCCTTTCTTAAGCTTCCAAGACTTAGTGCACTTGTCATGTTCCCATCATTTCCTTTTTCCTTTTCTCACTTAAAACTCAATTGATTCCTCTTTATACAATGTCTTTCTCCTACATGTACCCAATTTGACCCTTTAACCTCTTCCTTATTTTTTTTACCTTCAGGGAAAACTATCTTGTTTTCTCTTTTTCCAATCTTTTCTTTCATTTCATGCCATACATTCCATTTATAAGAAAAAACAAAAATAAGAATCGCACCTAGCAAACAGGAATAGTATGCCTAGTTATACCTATTTCAAAGAAAGGACAAAGAAAAAAATCAGATACTTTTAAGAGTAAATAAGCACAATAAAACATAACTGTCATTAACTTCTAAAATCACTAATAATTTCCACAGATTGCAAGTATCTTCCTCAAACACAAACATGGAAGAGCTTTTAAAATGTCAAAACCTTTTTAATTTAATTTTTGGAGTTTTCGAATTATGTAGAACTTATCACTTTCTGCTTTATTATTGAAAAATTTTTGTATTTCAGTTATCATTTGAGTTATGTCAGCATTTTTCTGTGGGCTAACCTGGGAGCCTAATGATCATTTATAATATTTTTCTATGAGGAAAATGTGTTTTGAATCTCTTCTATGAATTAATAAATGAACTTTTGGAGCACACACATTTATAATTCAAACCTGCATAACACAATTAAAACCTTAAAGCTAAGAATTAGGCAGCTATTTCCAATTTGTTACTCTCTGCAGTCACCTGCCTCAAAAAGGCTGGGCAACTAAGAAAAATGACTTAAAAAAAGGACTAAAGTACATTTATAGAACCAAAGGGATCTCAGGGCCATCAAACTATCCATCCAAGCTTCTCTATTCTTGTATCAACCAAAGCTATAAAAATGTGAACTCCTGAAGGGTGAGGACTGCTTTAATTTTCTATTTGCAACTGCCAACATTGCTTTTTACACAGTAAGAATTTGTTTGTTCATCATACTGCCTAATTTTTATAATCAATAAAATTTTCTTTATGTCTGAACTAAAATCCCAGAATGACCATTATAAAATTTTGGTTATGTGTGTGTGTGTGTGTGTGTATGTGTGTTTGTGTGTTTGTGTGTTATAACAATCTTGGGAAGTAGTTGCTTTTATTATCCCCATTTTACAAATGAGGAAACTGAGTGAAACAAAAGTAAGTGACTTACAGGGTCACAATTTGGTAAGTATCTGAAGCAGAATTTGAACTCACATCTTGACCCCAGGTTTAGCACAATGGTTTCATTCTTTACTAGGACACAATTAGTTAAGTTCAAACCTAGAAAAACATCTACTGAGTAGGAAACCTTTCCATTTTCTTAGGAATATAAAATTCACTTCTCCCCTATTCCCTCACTCACACCCATTTCTTCTCATTTTACCCTGACATACTCCACCAAAAGCAGACAGCTATTGTGGCATTGCCCTTTTGCAAAGACAAAATGAGTGCATGGAAATAGCATTGTAAATACCAACTGAAAAAGCCATAGTGGTATGGATGTAAATACTGTCTCTGTAATTATCTGTACTATATGTGTAACTAGGGGGCACTGACAGAAAGAAAGAGAGTTTTATTGAAAATTAAAGGAGTCCCAGATTTGCTATGAAAATAAGAAAAAAATAGACTGAGCTTCCAAATGTTAACTTAGCAGAGCAATCTTCCCATCAAAAGCTATAGTCTATCCTAGCTTTCTCTTAGACAAATGACTTTTGGAGAAACTAGTGGAAACTCTCAAACTAAAAGTTTTTTCTATTAAATAAAGTAAATAGGCCCTAGTTTTCTCCTAACAGATGACAATGTACCATTGTCTCATTTTAACCAGATGAAAATTACTTTATGGTGCCCAGCTTTAAACATCATTTCCACCTCCCAACTAATTAATTTTGCTTTTGATTTGTCAGAATCCTTTCTTTTCTTTTGGCATCTATATCTCCTTCCCTTGAGAGCAGAAGTTTGGGTATGATTCATATCTATCATCTATTCAGCTTTCTTCCATATATTAAGTGAATTTTTTTATATGCTCTACTTAATACCACCAATCTTGATGATTTTTTGTCCAAAAAGCATTAGCCAGTCATGCACAAGACTAAAACTGAAGATGTGATCCTGTGATCCACCTGAAACTTCTATTAGTGGCCCTCTCTACACAGTAAGATTCCATTCAGATAAATATTTCTTGGCTATATGTAATATTGTAGGGCATTTGTTGTTCCATCATGTTTTAATCTTTGTTGACTCCATTTGAGGGTTTTCCTTGGCAAAGATATTGACGAGGTTTCCTTGTCTAGCTTAAATTATAGATGAGGAAACTGAGATAAGCAGAGTTAAAATTTGCCCAGGTCACACAGCTAGTAACTGTCTGAGGCAATGTTTGAATTAAGGAAGAAGAGTATCCACTGCATCACCTAGCTGCTCCTATTGAGGGTTTTACAAAGTGGCATTAACCTTGTCTCTTTCCCAAAGGTAACTATCATCTAGCTGTGTAGATAAGACAGACTCACAAATAAAGGAACTGGGGGGGGAAAAAGAGCATGAATATGCTCATAAAATTGCCCATTTCCTACCACAGCAAGGTCTAAGAGTTCAGAGGATTACTGAGGAGTAGGGAAATGGAAATCAGGCAAGATGTCTGGGACAAAGTAGTAGTTAAGATGGTTCTAAGATTTCAACCAGTGAACTCATGGAGGGACCATATTCCAGATATATCCAGACCATATCTATAAAGAGAGATACAAGGGCAAGAAAGAATAAAATAAATGTGTTAAGGAGAAAGTGGGTTTACCAATTTAACCAGAGAATAAGAAGCATTGTGGTATGAAATGAGGATAGTAGTATCATTGGAGTTTTTAGTTGAAAGGGATTCATTCCTCACTAGGGATAATTACTTGGAGAAGAAAAGGCAAATAGGGATATGATTGTCTTGCATTTGAAAGGTTATTGCATGGAGGTGAAGCAGTAGGATTGTTCTGTTTGGCCCCAGAAGACAGACTGATGAAAGTTACAAAAAGATAAATATGGATTTGAAGTAAGTAAAAATTTGACAGTAAAAAGAACTGTCCATACGGGGAATGAATAACGTGTCCAGGAAGGCAGTAGATATCTCTTCCTTGGAGATCTTCAGAGTCTGGAAGATCATTTTCCAGGGTTATAATAGGGAACCAAATTGTTGGAAGTTGATGAAAGTGACCATGGTGAAAAATAAAGATGAATGATTTTGCAGTAATTTGTGATGAAATTAATGATAATCTTAAGCTTTTTAATATCACGGAGTGCCTTCTGAATCACTGAAAGAATATGCTTAATGTTAACTGTATTTTCTTGGCTTTTAATTCTTTGAAAATTGGCAACCAAAATGTGATGTATATACTAACTCTTCTTTAATTAGCATATTTAACCAAATTATGCCATGCCTCTACAGTGTCAAAGGACAGAGAATTTATTGTATCCAATCTCTTAAAATGAAGATCTTTAGGATCACCTCCCCTCTAGCCCTTTAATATATTAAAAAGGACAGGAGGAGGGAAAGAAATTAAAGTGAAGAGGCAGGGAAATAGGAAGAACATTTAACCTAGGATCTTGATGTTGTTTTTCAATATAAATTAATGAAAAGCAATTCTAAAACAATGCTTGGTTATGGTATAAAGCATGGCACATTTTAGCAGGCCACATAGTATGGTTTGCCTATATGGTCTGTACATCTTGTATTTTGGAAATCATAACCATCAGAGCAGCCATCATTTAGTCTTTCCAGTCGTATCCAACTCTTTGTGACTCATTTGGGGTTTTCTTGATAAAGCATCACACAGCTAGGAAGTATCTGAGGCCAGATTTGAACTCAGGAAGATGAGTTTTCCTGCCCAGAATTCTATGTACTAGGGTACTACTCAATTGCCCAATCAGAATAGTTTGTGGTGAAATAATGAACTTTGGAAAACAATACACCCAACCTACATTCTATTTTAGAGAGTGTGTTTATGGTAGATACAATAGCCCCAATGAAATCCAACTGACATCAATTTTCTCAAAATTAGGAATGTTAGGGTTTTTTTATGCAGGAGGTATGTAGTCATGTGGGGTGGGGTATGGGGAGAGAGAAAGCTGAACATCATTCTGCTCTAATACATTTCCATGGGGCTCCATTTTGACTAAATCATCATAATTCCCACCCAGACAGTCAGTACAGAATGATAATGGCCTTATTTATTGTTTTATATGCATCACCAGTATATGCAGTACTTTACAGCTTGCTATAAATTGGGAGGGATTATCACAGCTGTTACTTATTTTAACAGGTCACAATACAGTAGTTTATGCCAGATGGTTTGGAGGATTTTGAGAAAGAAATTATATAAAGACGGTCATATAGGTACTAGTTTGGATAGTAGCTTTCTTAAATTAATTTGCATGTTATCCTATTAAGTATATATATGTATGAATACTGTCATTGCTCATGAAACAGTGATCTTTTATAACAATTATTTCTTATGCAATCTCAGACCCTTTCTCTCTCACTCCTTCTTTCTCTGTCTCTGTCTTTCTCCGTCATTGTCAGTTTGTCTGTCTCTCCCTCTTCCCCACTCTCTTCTCTTCTCTCCTGCTTGTATCTTCTTCTTCCTCCATAGCAACCGCAGCATGGTGCTTTTACTGGAATGGCAAAGGTCAGCTATGTAAGGGGGATTCATCCTTTCCTATTAAATCAGCCCCAAGGGCCAGGTTTTATTTTAAGAGCTCAGCAAATATTTAAATCAAGGTAATAAAACAGAAAAGCCAACCTAGGTAAACATAATATGAGAGAATCTGGGATGAGATTCAAGGACTGAAGCCCCAAGTAACTGAATGAAGAAATAGGCTTTGCTTTTAATACTTTCAAAAGATCTTTTCTCCCCAATTTGGGCAGCTGGGTGGCACAATGGATGGAGTGCTAGGTGTGGAGCCAGGAAGACCTGAGTTCAAATGTGGCCTCAGACACTATCTATGTGAGTCACTTAAGGTCGTTTGCCTCGTGGCAAGTGGGTCATGAAAAGTCAGATATAATTGAAATATGACTGAATAACAAACAATAAAAAGTTTCTAGGAATTGCCTCGAGGGTGATAAAAAAATATGACCACAATAGGTGAACTTTGGGGTTCCTAGAGCTGTAATCTCCTTCACATAACAAGTGTTTTCTGTGATTTTCAAAATATGGCCCAGAGAATCCTGGGGGTCTCTATACTCTTTTAGAGGGTCTGCAAATTCAAAATTAGTTTTTATTTCTAATATGGTAAATATTTATGATGAACCCTCTGGATAGATCCTCAATAATTTTTTATAGCATAAAAAAACTGAGAACAAAAATTTGAGAACCAATGTGATAGATAATGGTTGATTTGTCTGAGCACTACACTAGTATCTATAGAATATTATAAATCCAAAGAAGGGCTCCAACATTCAGTAGATACTCCACCAAAAATTAATGGGAGAATGCAGATACAAATCACCCATGGTGAGAGAGCACTGGATGGGTCACCAATATACCAATGAAGAGAGAACTCACATTGATGATATTATAGGCTATAATGTCATCATCACCATCATTATCATTATTATTATAGATATACAAGGTCATCTCAGAGCACCACTGAATCTTTCATAGTTTTTCTCTTTTAATCTTTCTTAGGTCTTTACTGCTTCTATTACTAAGAGTAACAGCTTATATCCTCAGGGTATGTGGTTAGTCACTTGACTATTAGGAAACTGATCTTGACTGGAGTGTCTGTAGTTTCACTAATCCTGATCTCATTGTTTAAATTAGAATTTGAGAGATTTTAACCCATTTTGGTGGGCAGATAGCCATGAAAAGAAATTGAGGTAAACTAGAAAGATTGTTCTCTTATGCTGTAATTCCTCACAGATAAATGCTTTAAAAATAAAAAGTAAATAATTTGAAATTAAATAATTGGTCTACTATGAAAGCTGTAGAATTGTCCTTTCCTCCCTGTTGTTTCCTAGGCTTTCTCCTCCTTATTGTTGTTGAAATGAAATAATTAGCCTACTATGAAAGTTGTAGGATTGTATTTTCTTCCCTATTGTTTCCTAGGTTTTCTCCTCTTTATTGTTGTTGTTGCTGAAATTAAATAATCAGTCTACTGTGAAAGTTGTAGGATTATACTTTCTTCCCTGTTGTTTCCTAGGCTTTCTCCTCTTCATTGTTGTTGTTGAAATTAAATAATTAATCTACTGTGAAAGTTGTAGGATTGTACTTTCTTCCCTATTGTTTCCTAGGCTTGAAATTAAATAATTAGTCTACTGTGAAAGTTGTAGGATTGTATTTTCTTCCCTGTTGTTTCCTAGGCTATCTCCTCTTGAGTGCAATTCTTAGGATGGCTTTATTGTTGTTGTTTTATTTTGATTTTATAAAAGTATCAAGAGAAATTTTTGTGTAGAGTTTTTTTTTTTGTTTGTTTTGTTTTTGTTTTTTCTCATGTTCAACAGATAATACTGCTTTCTGGTTTTGCTATGTCACAATCGACCTATATTTCCTGACAGACTTTTCTAGTATCTATTCTAGCCTCTACAATCAAAAATCATAGACTGAATAAGAGTCAAGAAAAAGTAGAATTATAAAGTTATCTCTATAAACTATAATTTTTGGATCCACTAAGCCTTTTGAGGTACAAGAGAAAGATTTAATTCATTGGCTTTTGGCTTTCTTTGTATTCCCAGAGCTTACCACAGTGCCTGGCATGTAGTAGGTGCTTTATAAATGTTTATTGACGGACTCACTGAAAGAGGTGCATTAAATGAAGTTATCTTGGCATCCTAAAATCATGCTTCATTATTCCCTACAGTATATTTTTTCCATCCTCCTGTCCTGTGCTTTCACACACAGCCTATTCCTCTGCCTCAGTGATCTTGTTTTTTTAAAACCTCTTCCACAGCATGTAAGCTTTAGCAAGATCTCCTAGACAGAAGAGGTTTTTATTATGGTCTCTGTATCGGACTTAGATCTGTTTGTCCTAGGGCTGAGGGGTTTACCACCAGACTGCCACTGGATAATGCTTTTTTTTTTTTTCCAGCTCATAAAGATTACTTACTGAGGCATTGCACAAGCATCACAATCTATTCTGGTAGATTGATAAAATCTTTAATCTCTGCGTTACTAAAGCATATAATCAAAACCCCAGGTTTTGGTCATAAGTATTATCAAATAAAGACAGGTAGGTGATGCAGTGAATAGAGTCTTGGGCCCAGAATCAAGAAAACCATAGTACAAATGTGGCCTCAGACACTTACTAGCTGTGTGGCCCTGGTCAAGACACTTAAACTTATTTGCTTCAGTTTCCTCATATATAAAACTGCTGGAGAAGGAAATGGTAAACCACTTCAATATATTTGTCAAGAAAACCCCAAAGGGTCATGAAGAGTCAGAAGGGTCATAACTAAAAATGACTAGACAAACAAAAAAACTATTTAATTACTTAAAATAATCTTTGTCAATGTCTTGTTTTTAACATCATCTAAATTTTTTCTCTAGGAAGCCATTTCATATAAAGAAAAAAATAAAAAGCCAAAGTGGAAACTAGGCAAAAATCAATCCAATTTGGTAATATACAGATTATTCTACACCTGTGGACCTTCCCTTTCCTCCCCTTTGCAAAGTATTCTCTCCTATCTTTTCTTTAGCACAATGCTTATAATTTTGCAACATTTTTTTCAATTGTTTTTAATGATGGCTTTTTCCATTTTTACTGTTTTAGTTATTATATCATTTTCTTGGTTCTGCTTCTTTGCATAATATCTTACTTAAAATCATAATATTACTAGAATGCATCACCAAAAGTTTTAACTTTTTCATTGAAAGGTCTGTGGGATCATTATTTGATAGCATAAATCAGCATCATTACAGAAGAGACGAGTTCCAATCCTGTTTCATATATACTATCTATAAGACTGTCATCAAGACATTTAATCTGAACCTTAGTTATTTTTTCTTACATTTGTAAATGACAATTCTATTACCTACAGTAAAAATATATAATTTGTAATGCAAAGCCTCTCCTCTGGGGTTATATGGATCAGATTCCTTCTGCAGGGATTTTCATACATCTCTTTGACTTCTTTTGCCTTGAGCCAAGTTCTTCCCTGAGAATATCAGTATCTAGTTCATGCCCCTACTCAGGATTTCAGGGGCCTTTAGCTCCTCTTAAAGCACTAGGCTAACAAAACATTACATGTAAGACCTTAAAGAAATCACTTAGGATTTATATCAAGCTCTTAAATAGTAAAGGAACCTTTCTCTCTTGGTAGTCCACACTTCCCTCAGGAACCTATATTGCCCTCTAGATTCTTAAACTTTAAAGTGTTATATTAGTATCAGTTATTATTATTATAGCTAATAATATTTAAATTGAAAGGTGAGTGTAAGGGGTCAAAATATATCATAGATTTCAAATTTCCCAATTTCCCAGTCTACAATCATGGAAACCAAAAATGTGAAAAAATGGTACTTACACTTTTTAGAATATTTAACTGTAGGTAGAGTCCAAAAACATTTCCAAAACTTCAGCCCAAAACACTTTCTTGTATCTCACTGGTACTGAGTTGAAGATATAATTAATTGAAAGCCTAACTCATAGCTATCAGAAGGTATGGTAGAATCTACTCTCAGTATGGTAGAAGCAGATGTTTCTAAACCAAACTAAACAGATGCATGGAATAAAAGATTTAGGAGTTAAAATACACTAACAGGTTTTGGTTTATTTCCTATCTAAATGGTGCTTTCTACAAAGATATAGATGCTATATGTTTCACCATTCTATATTTCAGGTAGTAAGAATACAATTTTTCCTTCAGTTTTAAACCATTTTTATCTCCTATATTTAGAGTCAGCAGTGAATTATTTATCATTTATTTATCATACCTATCATACATATGATAAATAATTCACTGTTGATACTAAATATTATATTATAATATACATATAGCTTTATACACATTTATACACACACATATATCCATATGTACATGTGTATATCTATCTATCTATAATTCATATGATCTAGGGTTAAAATTATTGGCAGTGTTGGCTAATGGATCTGAGGACCTATCCATTGAATCTTATAAATGAATAGACTAAAAATGCCAAGGCAAAATCAGGGAGAAGTACATGTTTATATTATGTAAGAAATATGTTAGAAATTTAGATTGTTTCATTTATTGTACTAAATGAGAAAATTCCTACCACTGAGGTCCAACTTTAGATTAGATCCAAAATATATATAAAAGTTCCCTTTGTCTTAAATGAATAAAAGATGTTTTTCTGAGCAACTTCTCTTTATGGTCATCAAGAAAAATAAATTCTAATATTTTAAGATGATAAAAATAAATGTCAATACATTATTGGATTTTGTCTTACCTGACTCTTTAGCCTTCATTTTCATGAATTTCCCTCTTTGATTTATTCATAGTTCTTTTAGAAATGCAAAATATGCCAACTCTATACTTCAGATATCACTGGGATATGTGGTCTATACTATTATTCAAAGTTTGTTTGTTTTTCTGGTCATACATTGTCAGGGTTCTGCTGACTTCCTCAGGTTCTCTGCTATATGCCAGGTGATGCTAATGGATTAATCAGATAAATAAATCTGGACTAATGTGTCAATTAAGAGTTAGCCCTGCTCATAACATAATGACCTAACCCAATTAAAATATATCTTTCTTGGAAGCTCTCAAGGAATGATCCTGTGAAAATTTCACAGCCTATGCTAGACCATTAAGGATCAAGAAAAGGTTGATCAGATGTCACTCAGTTCCTCTTGAATCATGCTGTGGGTGTATTCATTCCAGCTACCTGTAGGGTTAGCTCTGCAAGTTCCATCATCACATCAGTCCATTAACTGTAGGAGGTCAAATTGTTGGTTAGCATCATTGTTGTAGAAAGTAGTCATTTGTCCCATATCTTTCTTGCTGAATATTTCTCAAGTAGTCTGTGAAACTAGGACATTAAATAGCCACCTCGGGTGAATGGGACAAAGCATTCTTTTAGTCGAAGTTGCACTGCTTTGCAAAACAAGCTAAAGAAACTCCAAGGATCCTGAGCCAACAAGGAGAGATTTTGAGGGGCACATACCATTACTCTTCTCCCTTCCTCTTTTTTTCTCCAGCAAAATTCAGAAAAAGCACTCTAGTTATCAGATCTGTTTCCAAAGATCCCTTCAGTATCCTTTTATTTAACATTGCCAGTGATTTTCATTGGAATAGGGTGGTGAGATCTCAAGTAGAAAGAAAGGCCACTAAACTATTCATAAGGATCTTTGCAGGTGGTATATTGACTGAGAAAACCATATTTATGCCTTACCTATATCCTATTGTATTTTCATTTATCTTAGTAAATATTTTCCAATTATATTTTAATCTGGTCCAGGCAATAGTTAGGAGTAACATCCAGCTAGCTATATTACAGACTCATGTGACTGATACCTCTAGTAAAGGGTACTCTCAGGTAAAGAACCTCCCTGAATGTACTGTTTGTATGTGGCTGCATTTCCTACATTAGAATATGAGCTCCTGGGCAATGGATAGAGCACCAGCCCTAAAGTCAGGAGGACCTGTATTCAAATCTGGTCTCAAACACTTAACACTTCTCAGTTGTGTGACCCTGGGCAAATCACTTAACCCCAATTGCCTCAGCAAAAAAAAAAAAAAAAGAATATGAGCTCCTTAAGATCATAGACTGATATCATTAGTGATTATCACAGCACCTGACACATGCTTAATATATGTTTATTGATCTTATTTGATGATTTAATCAATGCAGGTCAGGAGCTTCTTTGCAAATTACAGTTTTAGAGAACTACCTAGATTATTGAAAAGTTAAGTGACTCTATCAGGATCACACAGCTAGCATCTATCAGAGAGCAGAATAATTCATATTCTAAGTCTCTAAGCTCTGTAGCCACTATTTTATGTTGCTAACTCAAATATAAATTGGGTATTGATATTGGGAAGAGGGGGTGGTGCAAATGCCTGAAAAACTTTAAGAACATCAGTTATCCCTTCCACATCATGTGAATTAGAGTATGGTGTCCCTATGATCAGGAAAATTTTGATGGAAAGTTTTTTTGGCCTTCCCTTCATATAAGAGAAGAAACCCGTATTTTTAAAATTTCTTTTATGAGGTATTTACAGTACCTCATTAAAAATCTGGGTAAATATTTGGTCATAGGTTCTGTATCATCTGCTGGTCTTCATACGTCATCTGTAGCTTCTGCAAAACTTCCAAAATATTCCCATTAAATTTCTGATGCCGACCTGTGATATATTAAAATCCCAATGGGGAAAGTCTCAATGTGGAAGGGATAATTGTATAGGAGCTAGAAAGTAATAGTATGAAAATCTGGAGATATGTAACCAAGGTTTGTCCTTTGGGATTGTGGAGTGAGGAAAAGAGAACAGAGGAAAAATGTTCTGGTGTGTCTCATGTAACCATTAACTCTTTGACTTAGCATTTCTGTCTTTTATCTATGTTCAGCATAAAAATGATTATAGGGTCTTAATTCTAGAAATGTTAGATTTGGATTTGTTGCCTGTAAAGTCTGAAAGTCAGAGATAAAGATCAGGAATATTTCAGCTAATATCATTCATTAGTTGCATAAATATATATTATATATACACATATGTATGTATATGTGTGCATATATCACAAACATATATAGTGTGTGCATATGTATTCACACATATACATTAATGCATATATCCGATTTTAGACAAAATTGGGTTATAGAGAAAAATTAATTGCTTGGGAATAGAGCTGAAAAGATGAAGCTTGAGCCTCCAGGGCTGAGTCTGCTGAGCTAAGCATGGAAATCTTGAGAGTAAGGGTTGAGATGGGGTCAGCTTGGGTAATTGGCTTAAAGACGTTATAGCAGGATTCTGAATATTGTAATGGGGTTTGGTTATAATGTGTTAATGCTAATGCTATGAATTGGCATCATGTAGGATAATGTGATGTAGGGGTTGCCTCTAAATTTTTAGTAATTTGAGAACCATATCAGTTGGCACTATACCAACACCCAACACTTAAACAGAACTGTTGTCACAATAATTTAGAGGGATTCAGAAAGTGGTAGGCAGCAAGGCAACTTTGAAAAGCAATCAAATAGATGCATGTAATTCAAGTAGTTGGATTCCATAGTTCATTGTTCAGCAGATAAACAAATTATGGGGTAACCTGTAAATGACAATAAATACCCCTCCAGACCTCCCTTCCCCCCCACATACAGACAGAAGAGGAGGAAGGAAGGAAAACTTACTTTAACTACTGTAAAGAATCTTTTTTTCTAATGAACTGGAACATCTTCCCCCTTTTCCTCATTTATAATCCATCCAAAATCTTTCTAAAGACATACTATACACATGCGCGCGCGCGCACACACACACACACACACATTTTACTTGCTCTATTTCAAACTTAATCTGTCCAAGGAAGTCAGTAAACTTTAATAATCAATCAGTAAGCATCTATTAAACACCTACTCTATGCCGAAAGGTGTTAAGGCTATGTAGACAAAAGTTAGAGCCCTTGCCCCCAAGGAACTTATATTTTACTAGGATATAGCATGTTTATAGATAAATAAATGCAGGAAATACCTAAAATATATACACAATGATGGAGAACGTAAATACTAATAACTAGGGAATAATGAAAGACCTCTTGAAGGAGGCAGTACTTGAGATCATGAGACTCTTAGTTTCTAATTTTGTCACTGACTTGCCATATGACATTGCACAGTTTTTTTTTCATTTTTGAGTGTCTTAAGACTCCCCTTTGACCCTTTGGATGTTGATGGAGTCTCCATTTGCACATCACAGCCTAAATTTGAAAATCTGTCCTCTTGGAAAAACCTGTCCATTTATAAAAACCTAATCATCTGAAAATTGGATTCTCAAGTCAAACAAACATGCTCTGAATTCTAATATATAATTATGTTTACCTAGAATTTTAAGTATTTTAGGGAAAAATTCAATGGGTTTCTCTTACTCTCTCACTAAAAGGGTGTTTTAATTAGTTTTGCTGTTTTTTTGGTTTTGTTTTTGATTTTTTTTTTTAAACGTCATTGTCTGGGGTCATGGTACACATCTATAGTCCCCACTTCTGGGAGGCTGAGCCTGAGAGAATATTTGTATTTGTGACTAATGAATTGCAGTATGGACAAAGTTAATAGAGTGTCCACACTAAATCCTGCACCAATATAGTAAACCCCCATGAAAACAGGACCACCATATTGCCTAAAGAGGAGCAAATTGCCCAGGCTGGAAAAGTTCTATTTAACTTTTTTTGGATTAATGTTTTGGATCAGGTAGGTGAGAGGCTGCTTTACTTCTAATCTGGATGAAATAGGAGACCCTAGTCTCCAAATATATATACACATATACATACTATCTATATGCAGTATACACATACATACACATACCAGTTTATATCGATATATGTGAACATTAACATATAAAGACAAACTATAAACATCAGTTTATATATACCTGTGTGTACATATATGTGTGTATATATGTATATATTATGATATACATGTTTGTAAGATATTTATTACCTATAATATACAAATCATATATGTATATATAGTTTTTATTATATTTACTATAGTTTTTATACTATTATTTTCTATTATACCCCCCCTTCCACTCCCAGAGAGCTATCCTTTTTAATAAAGAATAAAAAAGAGGGAGAAGATTATTCAACAAAAATAATCAGAAACATCAAAAAAAAAAATCTGGCATTACATGCCACAATCTATAATCAAGGTCTTCTTTGCCTGCAAAGAAATGAGAAAAGGTGCCTTCTCATATGTCTTTTTTGAAGCCAATTATGGTCATTATCATTTTTTAACACTAATTTTCATTTACTTTGTTGTGATGGTGGTAGTTGTTTTTAATTTATATGGCTGTGATCATTGTGAATGTTGTTTTTCTGATACAGCTTACCTCATTTCACTTCAGTATATGAAAATCTTTTCCTATTTCTCTGTATTCATCATAGATATTTCTCCCAGTCCAGTCATAATTGATTACATTTCTATACCTCCATGTATTAAGCCATTCCCAGTGGATGAGAATCTGCTTTGTTTCCAGTTCTTTGCCACTATAAAAGTTCTGCTATTATAAATATTTTCTTACATATGGTACCTTTCTTTTGTCATTGACATTTTGGGGAGTATATGCCTAGAATCTCTGGGTCAATGGATATGGATATTTTAGTGAATGGATTTCATTTTAAATGGCTCTATTTGGTTTTCCAATCTTGGTCAAAATTAATTTAGTGTTCACTTACAGGATACAATGAATGTATATATATGCAACAAAGTTATATACATGTACATATGCAAATACAGGTATGAATTATCATACTCATCTGACTCTCATTTTACACTACTAACCAGTAAATTTCTTCAAGATATTGTGTGTTAACATTTTTAAGTCTTTGTTGTTTGTAATATTTGATGGATGGAACATATAAGCATTTAGAGATCAGTCAGTGGTATGCACAAATTCACAAGGGCCCCATAGGCATTATATACATATATATATAAAATGCACATGCCTTGCCAGGGATGTGGATGCTGCGGCTGCTGTTACTGTTTTGCTTCTGACTCTTCTGCTGAGTGTGTGTGGGGGTGGGGGGAGAGAGGGGAGAAGGAGAGAGAGAGAGAAGAGAGAGAGAGAGAGAGAGAGAGAGAGAGAGAGAGAGAGAGAGAGA
>JAJPUD010002796.1:57380-109062 GCA_023553655.1 Myrmecobius fasciatus
AGAGAGAGAGAGAGAGAGAGAGAGAGAGAGAGAGAGAGAGAGAGAGAGAGAGAGAGAGAGAGAGATCTTGGATGCAAAGCTAACTAGCTGCCATCCATTAGACCACTGGGGCTCTCTAAGGATGCCATGTAGCACTGACTTTCACACCGGGGATGGGTAACTCTGAGAATAAGCTGCAGGGCTATCCAAGAAGAAGAAAATACAGAGGTATGAGAAATTAAGATGCATGCATGGTGGGGAGGGCAGAGGAGTGGGGTCTCCAGGAGAGCTGGGAAACAAGCAGTTTTAACACATAGAGGCCTTGCTTCTTGGCTGGCTTTTAGCTATGCTGCTGCTGCTGCTGTTGCTGCTGCTGCTGCTGCTGCTGCTGCTGCTCCTGCTACTGCTCAGCTGCTGTTGCCACCGCTGGTGCCGATGAGTTTGTGGTTGGAGTCAGGTTGCTGCAACTCACTGCAGCAGAGTCAGGGGTGAGATTATTTTTAGCAGGTTCCCTTTCAGCCTTGTTAAGGCTGGAGATTTTCAGGGAAGAGCAGGGGGAGTGTTTGTGGAGTGGCAACACTGTGCTCCCAAGCAAGGCTCCTTGCACCAGTCCTGTCTGCTGGCCAAGAGATTTTGCTGCAGCATCCCTCTGGCCAGTTAGGAAAGGGATGTAAATCAACGAGGCAGAGGGAGCTTTACCTATCATGACAAGAGTCTCAAGCCTAGATATTATGGCAGTGTTTTGTCCATTCCAAGAATCTAAGGCTTATTTATTATCTAGAGATTTGTCTTTTGTTTTTGTTTTTTTTTGGTTTGGTTTGGTTTTTTCCTGGTAGATGGGTCTCTGGTTTTCTATTGATCACTTGGATGTCCTGCCCAGAAGGTACCAGTTTCTTGAGTCCAGGAGCAAATGTCAAAACCTTTTTGAGGTACATAGTATCTCTCTGGACCTCTAGGTGCCCTCTTTCCCAGACAGCATCCATTCACAATTCTCCCTGCGACTGGGAAGTTAGAGTTAGTCAGTCTTTGATGATGTGCTCTTTCTAACCTTAAAAAAATATAGAATGTAGTTTCAATACAAGGATATAGAAAACCACCAGAGAGGGCCCTGTCTTTTCTGAGTAAAGGGAAAGAAGGCAGAACCTGAAAGAGATTGTTGCTCTCAGCCTGTTACGGCTTCTTCCAGTGTGGGGACTGCATACCTGCCTGACATCTGCATTTACGTGCTCGGGAAAAGTACTGTACACGGTGAGACTGGAACCCTTATGCTTTGCAAAAGGTTTGTCAGGCAGAGAAATCCCTCAAGAAGGGGGTGTGAAGGGGAGACGGCATAAGGAGGGGGGAGGGAAGAGGAAAGAGGGTGGGAAGGGGCAAGAGAATGGACTTCAAAGCCTAATGTCCTAGACCATTGGTGGCCTATGTTGGTAGGGATGGGCTCGGCGGTTGCAGATTCCCCCCACCCCACCCCCAACTGCCGTCCCCGCCCCCAGCCCTCCGGGACCTGATTCACTGGCCATTGCAGGGGTGAGAGTAAGGAGCAGATTCACAGCTTTTAGAGCAAGTAATTGGGGAACAGAAATCAGCAGTGACGTCATTTTTAACTGATTCCTTTCACCCGTACGTGGTGGGTGAACTTGGGGGGGGGGGGAGGGAGGGAGAAGCTGCAACCGCACAGAGAGATTCTGAGTGCTGGCTGGAAGGGAGAGCCCCCCAATGGTAATTCGATCGGCGCCTTGTGCTGAGCTGCTCTTGCGGGTATTCACGGTGCATTCATCAGAGGACAGAAGAGAGGTGGTAGGACTTTTTATTTTCAGTAGTGGGGTGTGTGTGTGTGTGTGTGTGTGTGTGTGTGTGTGTGTAATATGTAGAAGCTGCTTTGAAGTTTTGCTTCGGCACTGGCGGGTTTCAGTCTGTGGCATGAATCCTTTGCTGTTGCATGCAAGACTTGGACATGTAGCCTTTACGCTTCTCGCCAGGAATGGAGGTGCAGAGGCAGCCAGCCAGCATTAAGTCAAGCCGCTTTTTTTTTTTTTCTGCAAAGGGGCATAGCAGTACTTTGGAGATTTGCAGGTGGGAGGACAAGGTTTGGAGGTATTCCATTCCACTGGAGGAGAAGGCATCTGAAACCTAGAGATGTACCAAATGGATTGGCCTGTGGTATCTAAAGGCTTTGGATTCTAGTGACATTTTGAGTGCCAAGTGTTTCATGATATTGCATCTGTCCGTAATGCTTTCAGGTAAATGGACTGTTTGGATAAGTAAAAAGAGGAAAGTCTGGTGGGTTTTTTCTTTTTTAGAGAGCATTTAACCCCATCCTATCTGCTCCATCTCCACACCTGTACAGTCATCACCCTCTATAAGAGTCAGTAGCGCAACAGACACATTAGCTACGTTTATCCATATGACCAGGGTATTCCACCTGGACATACCTGGGTTGAACTGAGCTGGTCATGTGATTGGAATATGCGGTCATTGAAAGAAAAAAAATGCATGTACCACCCAGGGAAGGTTAAGCTGGTCAGGCCAAGATGGCGGATAGTGCTTAAATAATAGCCCATGGTCTTCAGTTGTTTTGGCTTGGGGCTGATCATTTTATGAGGTTTTTTTTTTTTTTTTTCATCTGGTTGCCTCTTGGCCATCAGTTTTTTTTTTTTCAAATCTGCTTGTGACAAAGTCAGAGATAATGAATAATGTCCTAAAATAGCCCTCCACTAGTTTCAGATAGAATACTTATTGCCTAACCTTATTTATTTATTTATTTATTTTTTGCTAGCCCAGGGATGGGTTTATTTTAGCAGAATGGACCTGAGACATTCAAACATGAAACTCTCAGAAAACCAGAGGTCATATCCATGAATCACTAAGAAGACACTCAGTTTTCAACAACTGCAGTGCAGAATGAGGTTTGGAGGTAGGGAGAGTTGGGAAACCTAGAAAGGATATAGAGACAGGCCCAGTGGACAACAATGAAGGCAGAGTTTTTCTAAGTAACTCACCTACCCCTGAATTGATACAGGGATGATTCTGACAATCTTGTACTCCCATTAGTGGGAGTCATGATTGGCTTGCTAGCTACTTGGGATTTCTCCCCCTCACTTCTGCCTTCTAGTCCACATCTAGACTTTTTCGTTCATCTTACACTGAAGCCCTGAGAACCTTGGTACTGAATGACATGAGGCAGGAGTAATTAAGAGACCCCTTAAACTCTCAAATAGTTCTTTGTATGAGGATAGATAATTTGTTCCCTGAATATTGAAAACAGTGTCATTTGAGCGTAGGGAACAATGTATATTTTCCAGTGAAATATAAGCTCCTTGAGGGGAAGGATTTTATTTTTTTTCCATTATGCCCCATGCCTAGTACAGGTCCTTGAGGGTAGTAGTTAAAGTGAGATATAACTAGAAACCTGTGCACAAGTTCATAATTGTAAAAGCTAAGCCTTTTAGAAGGTCAACATGATAAAGAGGCTTAAAATAACAGTACAGTTTGTAAGGCTACTAGTGACAGAGACCTAGTCTTCTAGGTTCCTTGTGACCTTGGGAAAACTGGCCTACTCTTCCTTTGCTCTCCAATGAGAAAATCTGGACTGGGGTGAATTCCCATGGAAATATCTTTTGAAAGGAGTCAAGAAACTAGCATATAAATGATGAGTTACAATTTTCAGGTCTGAGTAGCCTGTCCATCCCTGTATATGTCCTTTCTTTCATTGAGCTCCTCCTCTCGTGCCTGGTCATGGCATGGAAATGATTCTAGAACGAAGATATTTCAGGCACTGGAAAGAGTAAGCATTAGTTCTGTATAAACTAGGAGAGAAGGAAGAGAATAGTATTTTTCTTTTGGTTGGAACACAGAATAAGTTGAGAAGAATAATAGTAAGACAAGACTGAAGAGACACTGTGAAACCAGATTGTTACAGGCCTTGAATGCCAGGCAGAGAAGCTTGAACTTTTTCCTTCGTAGGCAATAAGGAGCCCCCAACAATTTTGGAAGAGGGTCAATTAGAGGAGGAGGTTAGACTATATGGCTAGTGATGCATCTTCTGTAATCCTGTGATCCTACATGGTCTTTGAAGGCCCTTCCATCTCTAAAGTCATGATTTTCTGACATGTTTTTGCCACAGCAACTTTCAATGATCATCTGTGAAGGGAATAGAGAGTAGCAATCTGTATCAGTGGAGAAAACACCAATACTAATAAAAACCACCAATCAATGAAAAAGTTCCTTCTTCATCTGAAGCCTGGGGTCCTAAATTAGAAGTTAACTGGAATCTCTCTGAGAGGTACAAGTGAAAAAACAATCACCTAAGAGTGTAGGAATCCTGCCAACTCTTTCTTTGATTTTGGATGAGTCACTTCACCATATACTTTCTCCCTCTGCAGCAAAATGAACCTACTCTGTTTCCATGCAGAACTTTCTACCAATATACCTTAATACGTGCCCATAAAAGCTTAGATTATATGGTCACCCATTCTAACTCTAAACATTTGATACAAAATAACCACAGCTCTTGGGTTTGAAGAAAATCATCTAGTTTAGGGGCAGCTAGGTGGCGCAGTGGTTGGAGCACCAGCCCTGAAGTCATTCCCTAGCTGTGTGACCCTGGGCAAGTCACTTAACCCCAACTGCCTCAGCAAAAAGCAAAAAAAAGAAAAAGAAAATCATCTAGTTTATCTATAAGATAGGCAAAACAACAGAGGTTCAAGAGATTAAGTTGTTTGCTAAGAGATTAAGTTGTTTGCTTAGTCACTGCAGACTCCAGGAATTTGGGAACTTGACAAATCCAGAATTAGAACTTGGGTCTCCTAACATACTTCAGAAATCATTCCATTGCACATATTGCTCATTCAGCAATAATTGCATAGAATGTGTAATTCTAACCATTTTAGTAATTTGGGAATATTGCATGACAATGTGAGGAGAATAAATGGAGGTAGAACCATATTTCTTAAGTTCTGTTGTTCACAAAATGGATCTGCTGATTTTTGGAGAGCCCCTGTCTCAGATATTTACTATTGGATTTATTATAGTATTCATTTAAAATGCTTTCAAAAGGGAATTAAACAAAATCTATTTCTTCTGCACACAGGATTCTAATGGAAATCAAGGCGCTTGTGATTTCATCAGTGAATGGTAGTGTCAATTGCAACCCAGATAATTTTCCAAATAAATCTAGAAAGTTGCCTGAAGTTAAATGATCCTGCCTATGATCTTTCAGTATCAGGGCAGAATTTGAACCTAGACTTTCTTGATGTTAAGTCCAGCCTTTCATCCATAGACGCATACTATATCTTAACTTATAGGATAATTATTATTACATCTACCAAGTGCTCCCTTTATGTCAATTAAATTCTTCTTATTTATGTAATTCTTCAGAGTTTCACAAAGGACATCTCTCACAACTATCCCATAAAGTTGATAGCACAAATATTATTATTCCCTTTGACAGATGACAAAACTGAGAAATTAAGCTACTGGCCCAGGCTACACAGCTATACCTTGAACTCAGGTCTTCTGATACCAAAACCATCAGCTTTTCCACTATTCGACATTGCCTCCCAAGCTGTCCAACACATTGCAAGCCACAATGTTACAGCTGCATGAACTGAGGCTATAGAAGTAACTTGCCTTCAATGAATCAAGAGGTCTGGAGAGAAATAAAAAAAGACAATGAATCTCTTATTCCAGAACTCCCAATTCCTTATTCTAAACATTCCTAAGTCTTTGGTATATTTTGGTGAGATTGTTATTGTTGCTAAGTAGCTTCAAGCATAAAATGAATATCTGAAGCTAGTTGGACCCAAAGCATGATGACTGAAGAGGAGAGTACACAAATTATTTCTCATCTACTTTTGCCCATTTTCTAGCTGGTTTCACCTTTTTCTTTTTGTTGACCCCATTTGAGGTGTTCTTGGCAAAGATAGTGGAATGGTTTGCCATTTCCTTCTTCAGCCCATTTTACAGGTGAGGAACTGAGGTGAAGATAGTTAAGTGATTTGTCCAGGGTTACATAGACAGTAAATGTCTGAGACAGAATTTGAACTCTTGAAGATGGGTCTTTCTGATTTAAAGTCCAATGGTCTATCCACTCCACCACCTAGCTGTCCTTGGTTCTACCAACAAAGGTGAATAAACATGAATACCAGTCATCTCTTATCTTCTTGTCCTAGAAATATCTAAACTGTGTTCAGTTATATTTACATTCCATGAACTCTTGGAATTGCCTGTGGGTTTGTATCTGGTAGAGACATGTTCATATGGTCCATTCATTCACTCAAGTCATTTAGCAAGCCTCAAGTGGCTACTATGTAGTTGGCCCTCTATTCTGTTCTTATACAGGTTTGGGTAAGACAAACACAAAATACATTTTTTAAAAAACAGAAGACATAGTTGTTATCTTCAAGAAACCTTTACAATTTGAGTCTCTGAACAAGTAATCTTAGAAGGACCAACTTGAGAACTACATAAGCAAGTGAGAGATAATGATGCCATGAGTATATCTTACATTTCCTCTTGCTCTTCACTCCTGACAATAACTTCAATTTCTTGATGAGATTTTCTGGGGTAGGCATTTGGGGACAGATTATGTGGTTTACAGTTATGCTTTGGTATTTTGTTGTTGTTGTTGTAAGCATGGCATGGACGGTCAAAACTGATCTTCCAATTGAAAATTCCAATTATATCTTGATAAAGATGTGGCAATTCAATGAGAAGGAAATTTTAAGGGTTGCCAGGATACAGATGACTCTGGGTTATAGGGAAGGATTTGCTTGCAGAATACTAATATTAACAGGACCATTCAGCATTCTTATCTAGACTTTTCCAATGGAATCTTGTAATATGGGTATTTGAATGCTTATTTCTCAACTATCATTCCGAAAAGGCGATTAAAGACGTAAGTGGAGTTTTACAAAGCAAAAAGTGACATGTTCCTCAGGAGCAGCAGCATTTTCTTTCTGTTTTGTCTGCAACAAAAATTTTCCTAGTAATCTGAAAGGGAGGAATGGAACAGAGGAAGTAAACCAACTCTGATTTCTCTTGTCCATCTCTTCCATTCCCCATTGCTGTGAATGAAGATGCGATGCCTTTAAGTGATTATTACTATTTTGGTTTGGGAGATGTGCACCAAATAGATCTTACCACTAAAGAACTAAAGATTTGACCTGTTCCTGCTCCAACCTGTATTGGTTCAATTCTCCTTAGGCAGCCTAGAAAGCCCCTGCTTTTGAGGGGCTCACCATACTAGTACCAGATTTAATGAGACACCCAAATGGCTTTAGACTTACTCAAAACTCCCAGATTCAATCAATCTACCAATATCAGCCTTCCCCACCATCACTAAAAAAAAAACAAAAACAGGGATTGCCAGTGGTAACCACCATGCCCAGATGATAAACTAATTTCTAAAAGAGGCCCCTGCTATTTGCGTCATTCATATTATGGACTATTAACCTTGGGTCGGTGACTTGAATGCAGTCCAATATTCTCTGGTAGTTATCATGCTTGTAATGTCTATTGGGTTGGACAGCCCCAAAGGATGCAGTCCTTATATGGGATTTCCACAAGAACATTACCACAAATCACAGTAGTTTTCCACAAATTCTCTTCTGCCTGAATTATCAATATCTTAATAAAATCATGCTTGCTACAAGTCAAGTCTGAGATAGCTGATAGGGGTGGGTAGATGAAGAGGTTAACATGTTTGAAGTGGACCCTTCTAAAAGAAAAGAAAGGAAGAAATTTTGATGGAGAGATGAAGGGGGGGAACAGAGGAAATAAATACAGTGTTCAAAAAAAAAGCTGTGACTGACAGCTTTTTTTTTAAGAAGAAAGGAAAAAAGAAGAAAATAAATTGTTGGAATATTAGCTGAAACCCAGCTTTAAATAAGATGATAATTCTCAAGATATATGCAAACTATGGCACCTTTCGATCCAACCCAGTCTACCTACAAGTACAGACATCTATTACCCCTTATTCTAACATGCCATTGTTTTTAAGTATCTGATAAAATAAACAGAAGAGACTGTGCTGTAGACTCAGTTATATGGGCCTCTTTTATCCATTGTTTTGATGGAATCTACTTGCCAAATCATAAGAAGAAAAAAGGATTTCAGTGATATCTTAAACAAATTTATTGTCATTTGGGTTGGCCAGATGGACCAGTTATTTGGCCATTATGTAGATGTAACTAGAAACTTCTTTTTTCTTGGTTGGGTAATCAATTGTAGAGGTAATATTTTAACTTTAGGGTTGTCTTCTAAACCCCCAAAAGAATACCCCATATATAAATAGACCAGTAAATTGGTTCAGGATAAGTTGCTGTGATACATTTCATGGAATCATTATGTTTGATGTGGCCCCTTTCTCTCCTTCCCTTCCATGTGCTTATTTCTATTGCTGATTGAATTTATGAAAAATCCCCCTATTCAGGTGTGTAAAGTAGCCCATTCTTTTTCTTGTACTTCTTGTTTTCATATCAAGATAGTCTGCATTGGCATTGTTGAGCTGATGAAGCTCACTTTCCAAAATAAATAAAACTGGAGCTGGCCATCAGCAGTTTGAGTGAGAGAAAGCTAGGGGTACTTGTTATGTCTTCTTTGGGAGAAGTCTTTGTGCAAGGAGGAAACACTAAAACATCCACTGTTTCCCATTTTAGAGACTGTGTTTCTGTTCTAAAGAGAAGGGGGGTGGGGCACAGTGTTTGGACTTTGACCTACTTTGGGCCCTGATGGTATGTCACTAAGTGAGAGCGAACAATTATTTCCCCATGGGAAATATTGGAAATAGAAAAAACAGTGATAGTAAAATAAAAGTCAGAAACTTGGAGATAGAAACAATAGTAGAGATACCAAAGGACAGCTAGATGGCAAAGTGGATAGAGCACCAGTCCTGGAGTCAGGAGAACCTGAGTTCAAATCCAGTCTCAGACATTTAATACTTCCTAGCTGTGTGAGCTTTGGGCAAGTCATTTAACCCCAATTACCTCGTCAAAAAAAAATAGAGATACAGAGAGATATAGAGAAAAACACAGAGACAGAAAAAAAGATAGCAAGAAGAGACAGAGACAAAGAAAAGAGAGAAGGAAAGAGGAGATAAGAGAAAAACATATTAAACTAGAGACGTAGTCCTGGTAAATACTGTCTATTATACATATATGTTTGCACATTAACATAAACATATAAAAACTTTATGGTGTTTCTATAAATAAGCTGACTTAAAATACAGATTATTTTACCTTTTAAAATAATTATAGCTAGGATTAAATAGTACTTTAAGGTTTGTAAAACCATGTTGTCTTAACTGATCCTCATAATAATTCTGGAAGGAAGGTGTTTTATGTATTATTCTTTTTTACAAATGAGGAAACTGAAGCTCAGACAGAATAAGTGATTTGCCTATGAGAAGGCAGTTCATAAGTATTGGAAGAGAGATATGATCCCACTTATCTCCAGACTCCAAATTGAATATTCTTTCCATTATACCACACTGGTTCACATTAATGCTATAGTAAAATCACATTAATTCAGATTTGATCAATTCAGAATTTACAAATATTTGAATAAGAGTTGGGCTGGTTTCCCTTTGAACTTATATTTAAAAGAGGGTTTACCTAGCAATCTAAAAATGTAAACAGATTGAAGGAGGAAATGTTTACCTATTAAGAGAACAAACTATTTTCAAGAGATTTAGAAACATCCATTTGTATGTTCATAGTATTGCAGTATAAGCAGAGACCAGTACTACTTTTAGATATCATTATCTGTTCATTAAAGGAGAATATGTACTAAGCAAACTTTTGTAGATCTATCTAACCATCCATCCATCTACTCTTCTATCATTAGTTCATTCAAATAATTACTTACTGAGTACATGTTCAATAATATTGTCCTATACCATGTGCAAAGATTTTTAATACTTGATCTCTGACCTCCAAAGGTATATATAATCTAGTTGGAGAGATAAGATCTATAAGGTTCTTTACAAAGCTTAAAATGCTATATAAATGAGTTACTATTATAGAACAAAATTTAAATGACAATACAAGAGATATTGCAAGATGGGTTAGATAGTGCTGTGAGTTCAGAAGAGAAAGTGCAAAATGGGTTATATAGCATTATTTGGGAAGTTTTCATGGAGGAGGTGGGACTTTTAAGCAGGATTCTGAGAGATGAGTAGAATTTGGATGGATGAGGCAAGGTAGGAGAAGATAGGTGAGGGAAGGACTATAAAAAAAGACCAAGAAAAATGATAATTTACAATTGCACAACTATTCAAAGTATAAAGAACTTTCCTCAAAAGGATGCTGTGAGACACATAGTCTAAGTATTATCTCCATTTTATATAGGAGAAAATTAGCATACAGAGCAATGGGGTGATTTGTTCCAGGGTATATACCTGCAGTACAGTTTGTTCTAAAGTTAAAATCCAAAAGGGAACTTCCAGGCCATCTAATTCAGGCCTCTTATTTTAAAATGGAGAAAACTGAGGCCTGGAAAGATGAAGTGGCATAGGAAGCAAGTGACAGAGATGAAATTTGAACCCAGAGTTCTCTGCCTCCATTAGCACATACTTCCCAGTGCAGTGCACTAATTAGGATAACCCACAAACTCACCAAGTATAGAAAGAAAACTATTGAGAGCAATGTTCAGGTTTTTTTCCTAATCATGTCTAATTCTTCATGATCCCATTTGGGGTTTTCTTAGTAAAGATGCTGGAATTGTTTGGTATTTTCTTTTCCAGCTCCTTTTACAGATGAGGAAACCAAGGTAAGCAGGGGTAAGTGACTTGCCCAGGGTCACACAGCTATACACATCTGAGGCCAGAGTTTTCCTAACTCTAGGCCTTGTGCTCTATTCACTATGGCACCATCTCTAGGAAACCTTAAATTCAAAAATTTAGAGGGATTGGGACAAAGTTTGTTTTGCAAAATGTTAAAATGAGAGGTGAGAAAATAGAGAGAAAGTTGGCAAAAGAAAGTAAGTTGGGGTCTATCAAAATAATAATGAAACCCAATTTCAATATGTAGAATGCAAAATATTTTTGGAAATAGCCATTGTGGGATTTTGTTTTGTTTGTTTCAAAAACTTTAAAACAAGAAAAATATTTTGTCAAACCTACTTTGTTGATAATCTCATCCTTAGAATGCTTCCTCTATTAAAATTAATGTCTTGCTTGTTTGGGCTGATGGGCTGGTGAGGATTTGTCTATATTAATACTTACATGTAATTATACAGGCCTAAGGGCCATATTGCAATTCTGGTTGTTTCATTAAATGGGCCAGTAAGACCTATGTGAATGTACTTCACAGTATATCAAAACTTTAGGGGTCTATGATTCCACTGGTTTCAGGCCTCTCTTGCCTAGCAAATGCAGACGAACAGTTCTCTATCTATAGAATCAACAGAATCCATGAGATATTGTTGCAAAAAAAAAAAAAGTTTGTCACCTGGTGTCCAACCCACTAAAAAGCTTGCTTTCTGTCATTTAATACAGTGTCAGAGAACCTTCTCTTTAATGCACTTCCCTTTTTTCCAACAGCCTTCTTAGGATTTCTACAAAGAAAACACCTTGTAGAACTTTGTGCTTGTAGAAAACACTGAGTAAACTTGAAGGGGGACTGGACCTGTGGCTTCGTTAATATGGGAAATTGACAAATAAGAAAATGCTCAGAACTTTCTCTGCAATATATAGTATGGAGAGTTAACCTGCGGATTCTGACTTACCTAATATGTATCAGAGACAGAACTGGAACTCTAGTCTTCCGGCTTCAAGTCTGGGTCTCTACCTATTACACAACACTGCCTTTCAAAGCATTATATAAATATCCATATTTATATATACATGTATATAAAAATATCTACAAATATCAATATTGTTACCATTGCTATTTCATAATGTGATTATAGAGCACCAAAGATAATAATTACCACAAGCCACACTAAAATCTGATGCATTACTTTTTTGTCACATTCTTTTATCTTGGCTTTTAAATACTTCTAAAACCAAAGACTAATCAAAGTCATTCCAGTGGACAGCATTTTTTATAGTAGGTAGAAACAATTAACCGATACAGTTTTATTGAGTTCCTTCTATGCATCAGGCATTGTGGCAGCTAATGAATGAATAAAAAAAAAAAAAGAAGCATTTTTAACTCTTACTTGTGCTTACTGGAAATACAGATAAATAGGAAAAGTCAGAAAGTTCTTATTCTCAAGGATCTCACATTCTAATTGGGGGAGGCATAAAAGACCATTCAGGTTCAGCTCCAATTGAATAAAGGCCTGAGTAGATGGGAAGGCGCTGAGCTCTGCAGAAGTCCATGTCTTAGTTGCTACACGTGTTAAGGTGTGGCTGATACAGCAGGGACTCAGTTTGTCCAAGGCTTCTACAGTTGAAACATAATGTACAAAATGAAAGAATTAGATTCAATGGCATCTAAGGTCAACTACAAATCTATGATCATATGGAACTTTCCCTCTCTTTTTTTCTCTTTTTCACCACTCCTTCCTTCCTTCTCTCCCTTTTTTGTTGAAGCAACTTAAAAATGAGAGTAACTTAATATTGGTGGAGGTAGAGGAAGGTTAGGGAGAGTAAAAAGATCAAAAGGAGGCAAGGAGGGAATCTATTTACTTTATAAATTAAAAAAATTTTAATATTTGGGATTTGGATCTGGGATAGCTTTTCAAGTCTGAAGCCAAATAATCCCTGGCTAGTTCATTTAAACCAAACCTTGAATGTGATGCATCAAAAGAGGGTTCACTATGAAGGCTTCTACTTTGCCACCCATTGGCAGACCTGGGAAAACTGGGGAGAGGTGAGGAGAGGAAGTGGGGTTCTGACCAAGTTACATTGACCTTGCAGAGTTCCCTTCAGAGACTTCTAGGTTCAGGGAAGGCTATTTTGTTCTCCTGTTCCCTCTATGCACCAACCTTTATGTTTGATCTCTGGAGTAGTTTGTCATAGGCCCTCAGAGCAGGAGTTTTTGAGTCCCCCAGCGATCAAAGGCCTTCCAACAGAGTTGTGTGGGCTTCTTGGCTCTATTATCTAACAAAGCAAATGCAGCCACTCCAAGGGAGTGTGGCAAAGATCACAAGACGGAACAAATGAGGGAGGGAACTCCCAGTTTTCTCAGGATTGCTGCAAGAGGAACAGATGGGCATAAAAGTCAAAAAGTTTTATTTCTCTTAAAAACAGTGAAGTTGTGCTGTACCAGATCTAAAACTATATTATAAAGCAGTGGTCATCAAAACCATTTGGTACTGGCTAAGAAATAGAGTAGTCGATCAGTGGAATAGGATAGAATCACAAGACAAACTAGGCAATAACTATAGCAATTTGGTTTTTGATAAACCCAAAGACCCCAGCTTTTGGGATAAGTATTCACTATTTGACAAAAACTGCTGGGAAAACTGGAAACTAGTGTGGAAGAAATTAGGGCTCGACCCACATCTAACACCACATACCAAGATAAGATCTAAATGGGTTCATGATCTGGATATAAAGAGTGATACTATAAGTAAATTAGAGGAATGTAATATAGTTTATCTCTCAGACCTATGGAGATGGAATAAATTTATGTCCAAAGAAGAACTGGAACTCTTGATTGAAAACCAGATAGATAACTTTGACTATATTAAGTTAAAAAGTTTTTGTACAAACAAAATCAATGCAGACAAGATTAGGAGGGAAGCAATAAATTGGGAAATCATCTTTACATTTAAGGGTTCTGATAAAGGTCTCATCTCTAAAATATATAGAGAATTGTCTCATATTTATAAAAATTCAAGCCATTCTCCAATCAATAAATGGTCAAAGGATATGAACAGACAATTTTCAGAGGATGAAATTAAAACTATTTATAGTCATATGAAAAGGTGCTCCAAATCACTATTGATCAGAGAAATGCAAATCAAGACAACCCTGAGATACCACTTCACACCTGTCAGATTGGCTAAAATGACAGGAAAAGTTAATGATGAATGTTGGAGGGGATGTGGGAGGGCTGGGACACTGATGCATTGTTGGTGGAGCTGTGAACGGATACAGCCATTCTGGAGAACCATTTGGAGCTATGCTCAAAAAGTAATCAAACTGTGCATACCCTTTGACCCAGCAGCATTTCTATTGGGCTTATATCCCAAAGAAATCATAAAGGAAGGAAAAGGCCCCACATGTGCAAGAATGTTTGTGGCAGCACTTTTTGTGGTGGCTAGAAACTGGAAATTGAATAGATGTCCTTCAATTGGAGAATGGCTGAATAAATTATGGTATATGAATATTATGGAATATTATTGTTCTGTAAGAAATGACCAACAAGATGATTTCAGAGAGGCCTGGAGAGACTTACATGAACTGATGCTGAGTGAAATGAGCAGAACCAGGAGATCATTATACACGGCAACAACAGTACTATATGACGATCAATTCTGATGGACATGGCTCTCTTCAACAATGAAATGTTTCAAACCACCTCCAATCGTTCACTGAAGAAAGCCATATACACCCAGAGAGAGGGATGTGAAATGTGGACCACAACATAACATTCTCATACTCCTTGATTGATGTTCGCTTACATTGTGTTTCCTTTATCTGATATATCGTTTGTGTAGACAAGATTTTTCTTGCACAACAATGACAAGTTTGGAAATATGTATACATATATTTGATTTGCCAATATTTTAACATAATTAACATGTAGTGGATATCCTGCCATCTAGGGGAGGGGTGGGGAGTAGGGGAAAAATTTGTAACGGAAAGCTATGTAAGGGTTATTGTTGAAGAATTACCCACACATATGTTATGCAAATAAAATAAAATAAATAAATAAATTAAAAAAAAAAAAACAGTGAAGTTGAAGAATGCACAGACTCAGAAGAATTTTAGTGATTTATTTAGTGATTCACCCAAACCATAGTACATGAAGGACTTTCTTACCACCTGTGCGCCAAAGTATACCAAAAGCCTCGGATAAACACTGTACAGATACAAATAATAATCCTTTCAGGAAATAGAAAGGACATCTTTATCTTTTAGTCATCATCAAAAATTACTTATTAAGTGGTGATCTGCCTATTGTCTTCAACAACAGATATTATGAAGCTGCTATTAGGGATACAAAATCAGTTTAAAAAAAATAACCATGGTCCATGTGCTCTGCAATGTGAATTAGTAGACAATCCATTTCCTTTGGGAGCTTATATTATAAAGGAAATCAGCAATTTCTGACACCTGTGAGATAATTTTTCTGTGGTTTAAAGCCCATCCTGGAGTAAGCCCTAGGCAGCATTTTGAATGGTTGGAGATTTTTTTGAGTCCACTCATTTCCTCTCCCCCCTTGTCTATCACTTCTTTTTCCTGTGTCCTCTTCATGCTAATCTCTGCTTATAAGTAAGTGTAGGACCTGATAGAGGACTCAGGAATGGAAAAGAAGGGGAGAAAGAGAAGAGGCCTAACTCTTCCTACCAAACTTCAACTGCTATGCCAGGATCTAGGCTAAGATTCAGAGAAACTTTTGCTCAAGTATCTGTGTGTCTTTGCAAATGGACTGATGGGAAGAGTACATATAGTCAATGAATCATACTCTATGCAAGGCACTCTGCTAAATTCTGGAGATTATAAGTACAAAGAATGAAACCATCCCTTCTGGCAAGGAATTTATATTCTAATGAGGGAAACCTCAAATGTGTGCATGTGTAGAACATATATCCATTCCCATATATATTCATTTATGCATATGTAGATAGTCAGAAAGAGAAGAGACAATGTGGGAGAGAGAGAGAGAGAGAAGGAAAAAGGGGGGGGAGAGGGAGAGGGAGAGAGAGAAAACACATAGAAAATAAATGCAGTTTTTTGCAGGTGGTTCATAATTCCTCCATTCTCACACACAAAAGCAGAGTTTCTAATATCCTTGCTATATCCTCTTTCTATCTTTCCCCACTCAGAGTGAAAAAATGAGTAACAAATTGATGCTTCAGAAAGGTTGGTGATCCCTTATCTAACACTGAAACAGAAAAAAAAAAAACAACTTGAATGTGATAACTTTAGGTGCTTGAGCTTCTACCTCTCACCTTAATCTGGTGAGTTTTCCTTGAACACTTACCATGTGTTTGCAACAAAGGGTCTCTGAAGCATGTGGTAACAATAATACAAAATTTAGGGCAGCTTGGTGGTGAAGTGAATAGAGCATTGGTCCTGGAGTTAGGAGGACCTGAATTCAAATCCAGCCTCTGACACTTGATGCTTACTAACTATATGATCTTAGGCAAGTCATTTAACCCTGAATGCTCCCCCCCCAAAAAAAAGCAAAAATAAAAAACCAATAACAAAAAATTCCTTGAAAGATATAACAACTTTGTTCCATAATCCTGATCATTAATGTCAATGAGCTATAAAACACAGTGTTTGCTACTGTGATAGAAAATATCAGTGAAGAGTCCAAATAAAAGAAAACTTCCTTACAGAGGGTGAAATCCTTCAGTTTATCTTGGTTTTGGATAACATTTATGCTGATTTTATCAAGCCCTGGAACAATGAAGAGCTGCTAAATGTCCAGTACATGGCACATATTAGTAAATGTTAATTCCATTGAAATGGGATCCATTATAGTCAGTTGCCATAATTTACTTGATTTTTTTCTTTAAGGGATGACCAGGCAATGGATAGGTACTTAGTTTATCACAAAGTTTTGTTATCACAAAAAGGTGCCATTAGAAATATTCTCATATGTATGTATGCATGTATATATACATATATGTACACACATGTGTATAATTTTCCAAGAAAACTTGGACTAATCTGTTATTCTAGCAACACTAAGTGACTTACTTGACTTCCTATAATACCTCCCCCAAAATCGACTATCTTTTATCATCTTTGCCAATTGATGGGTTAAAATGCCCCTTTCTTTAAATCTTTGAACCATTTTCTATTATTTGGTTTTGAAATTATTCTGCTTTTTCTACCTCTTTTTGTCCTATTTTATTTTTCTGTGTCACCTCATGTCCCCTTCTTTCCTCTTACTTTTGCAGGTAGGAAGACAGGCAAAGACAGAAGAGACTATATCCATTACTACCTGATGCCTGCCCTACCTAATTTGTACAATTGCCTCTGTTCCTTCCAATCTCTGGGACTATAGGACTAGACTCAGTCAGCTTGCCACCTTACCAAGTGGGAGACTGAGGTTAATTGACTTGTGGGAGAACTGCCTACAGGTTCAGTGCTTCAGGTAATAAAACACTTCCATTCAAGCCATACCTTCTACCTAGATTAGAAAATGTATTATAATCACTTTACCAGTAGAAAGGTCCTTTAAAAATAACTAAAGCCTTTTTGGTTCTCAGGCACTTGTATTTATAACTCTTTTGTTGGCCCAATAAAATGTATCACTTGTCCACTCCCTGTGAAAATGCTAATTAGGAAGTAATAATTTTCCATAAATGCAAGGGAGGTGGCTCATTATATCTTTTTTAAAAGTACAAAAATAATCCATCCTAGTTGATGGTGTCAAGTAATTTTTAAGAGAACCTATGTATGAGATAACATATCCATTCCAAATACAATTTAAAGTTATATTTGCTAATTACCTAAGTGTTTTACAGTTCAAATGAGCTGAGGGCATCTAGCCAAGAGCAGTGAAAAAGAATGGAAAAGACAGTCTTTGTTTCATAGAAATCCATTGGCCAGTAGCATTATTTCCTAAAAGCCAAAGTAATTTCTAAAAACTTTTTCTAACCTTCTAGCCCCATTCTACTGTCTTCCTAGGAGTAAGTTGCTTGCGTAATATTTCCCTATTGCTCAAATCCCCTTCTTTCAATTTTAATATGATCATGTTCATAAAGTCATACCTATACCACCATGTGTCAGGTACTATGCTTGGCTTAGTATGCAGATACACAAAGAAGCAAAGAAAACACCTCTATCCTCAAGGAATTCATATTCTAATGAAGAAGACAACAAGTAAAGAAATTTATATAAAGAAACTAAAATAGGAAAAATGAGAAATAATTGGAAGTCATTAGAATAAAGAAGTTAGGAGGAGTGAATCTGGAGGAAAAAACAGTATATTCTGTTTTAGAAACAAAGAACATTTTCATGGTGTTTCATTTGTTTCCTTATCTCAGGTACAGTTTGATTATCTTGTCCTGATGCCTCATGGCATCCAATTCAACATATCACACAACTGATAAATGGCAAAATTGTGATTTGAAGCCAGATCTTGATCCAAACTAAGATCCATGTAGTATACAGGAACTTGGGCTAGGTTCAAAGTAAGGTCTTTACAAAATGATCCATCCAGGTTGCTAAGGAAAAGGTTGAGAATTATTAAAATTAAGAATTATTATTAAAAATCAAAATGATCTAGATGTGGGCATCAAGGCCTGTCTCAGAGCAATATCAAGAAAGCAAAAGAGATTGGAGAAGAGAATGAAGGAAAGATCAAGCAGCCTCTCATGGTACAAGCATATAAGTTGTACCCTCTCCTAGTTCAACTGCAATAACAGAACTTTAGTCCAGGATAGCATTTTTAAACACCTATTACAGAGGCAAGGGCATAGTCAGGTGCCCATTACTCTGACCCAGATTTCAGCTTGAGTACAGCAAGCTAGAAACCTGGTGTGAGTATCTCATGACTTGGTGACAAACTAATGGTTTTCACGTCTGTTTGGGAGAGCAGAAAACCTTATGACTACTGAAAATCTTAATGGGCCTCTCTGGTATATCTGCCCTTGAAGTTGATCTAAATACCTACCATATTGTCTTTATCTCTCTTTATTTAAATTAATATATGACAAGTGGGTTGGCATCTGAGAATAGCTTTCTCGGTTTGCTATTCTGTGTTTGAATAATTTGTAGTAACAATAGACAACTTGCTTTACAACTTGCAGAATACTTTATAAACATTATCACATTTTATATGTCTCTGAGGTGAGTACTACAGGAATCATTACACCATCTTATAGATGAGGCAACTGACGCTGACAGAACTTAAATGACTTGTATATAGTCATATATATGTATGTGTGTATGTGTGTGTGTGTGTGTGTGTGTGTGTGTGACTTACCACCATTTACCTAAGTTACTTATCACTATTTACCTAACATCACCCAGTTATTGCATTTCTGAGGCCAGATTTGATTTAGGAAGATGAGTCTTTTTGATTCCAATACCAATGTTTTATCCACTGCACCACCTAACTTCTTTATTTTTTTTAAACAGCTGGGTAATATAATAAATAGAGTATCAGACTTGGAATCAGGAAGACCTGAGCTGAAATCCCACCCCAGACACTTACTGTTTCACCCTAAGCAAATGACCTCTCTGAGCCTCCATTTATTCATCTCAAAATAGGGATAATAAGAGTACTGATCTCATAGGATTGTTGTGAGCATCAAATGAGATAACATTTAACATAGTTTGCAATGATATGTAGAATCCTAAGACTGGAAGACATCATCAAGTTAGTTTTCTTCCTGAAGGAGCACGATTTTATTTAAACCAAGGCTCTAGCAATGAAGACTGGGAAGAGTATAACCTAAAGCTTGGAAAATTCACTAGAATGTCTGTAATTTTATTAGATCAGGGATGTGTTGGAGCTAACTCAAACTAGCTTGAGAGCCTATTATTAAATTTACAGTGTGAGCATTTACACCTTGGAAATCTACAAACACTACAAATCAAGGCTTAATTTATTGCCTTGTTGATTGTCTGGACTTAAGAAAGTGATGAAAAAAGTGTAAATGATGAAGATAAAACTTAAAAGTGTGTCATGTGTTTTCAAAGAGCCACTTGTTAAGCATTAACTGGCTCACCATGACTAGCCCCACAGAAGTTTTTTTTTTTTTTTTTTAATGTCTCACTCTTGGATCATTCCAGTTTCCATGAGCTCCCTATCCCTTTTCCTTTGATTTACTAAGCTTCCTTTGAGCTTTACTTCACACACATAAACCCCTCATTATTTGGGTATTTTATTAATTTTCAAGGTGTAGGACCTCACATTTCTTGTGGGTATTGTGGGGGGCGGGGAGAGTAAGATAGGAGAGTGACCAGTTCTTCTATAAAAAAGGGGAAAGATGAATACTATCTCAACCCCAAACCTGTATTTGCTGATTATTGACTGGTATATTCTGCAATGGTCAGTTAGGTTGCAGAGTGGTTAGAATGCTGGGCCTAAATCAGGATGATTGTCTTCCTTACTTCAAATCTTGCCTTAGACACTTACTAACAGTGTGATCCTGGATAAGCCACTTAACCATGTTTATCTCAGTTTCCTCATCTTCTCTCCCTCAGTGACCTATCTAATTCTACAACTTCAACAATGTCATTTATATAGTACAGGTTTTTCTGAAAACTCCATTGATTCATTTCCCATTTCTTGCTGGACAGTTTCATCTCAATATCTTGCTGGTATATCAAACAATCTCCAAAACCTAAGCCGTCATCTCTCTACCCATTCCTAACCAACTATGTCCTATACAGTCTAATTTTGAATGGTCTATTGTATCCCTGTCCCCTTCTTTCCACTTCCCCTGACAAAACTTTAGCCCAGAACCTCATTATCGCTTGCTTAGGCTATTTATTGTAATGGTGTCCTATATTGACTCTCCACTTTCAATTTCTTCTCTATCTGATCTATCTTATTACTATCAGATTAGTTTTCTTCAAATTCAGTTTTGAATGTCTTTCTTTAAAATCTTTAATGTTTCCCCCTTTTCTCCTTCTAAATAAAATGAGAACACTTTAACTTGACATTTGAGTCCCAACATAATCTGACCTCATTTTCAAACTAAACTCCCATTATACCCCTTCATATACTTTGTGTTCAAACTCTTATGCACTGGACCCACTCCATATTTTCCTGTCCCAAGGTTTCCTCACACCAGCATTTTATATTGAATTGATTCTCTTCTTCTCTAAATTCTGCCCATCCTTCAAATCTAAATTCAATAGTTCCTTTCTCTATGAAGTCTTATTTAAGCCAGAAATGACCTCTCCTCTCCTGATATTCTTTTAATTTTTTTCTTTTTTTGTAGTACATATTTGAAAAAAATTCAGTAAATATGAAAAATGTCATATACGAAGAATAGAATTATATATGAATTTCTATATATAACTTTTTAAATTTTATGTAATCTCTAACATAAATGTATCATTTCATATTGTAATTAAAAAAAACTTCTTGCCTTTCTGTGTCTTTAATGAACTTCCTTCTCTCTTCTATCAATTTGTCACTGATACTAATTTTTATTTTCTTTTTTTTTGCAACATTATTACAATCCATCACCCCCAGAATCTTCCATTGTCTCTCTCTATTGCTACTTCACATCACTAAATTAATCTTTTCCTTGTAACAAATAAAAACAGTCAAGCAAAATAAATTCATATATTGGTCTGAAAACCTATGTGTCAATTTGAACCTAGTTTATTACCTCTTTGCCAAAAGGTGGGAAGTATAAATCCATCATCAGTCTTCTGGAGACATGATTAGTCACTTCACTTACCATATTTCTTATGTATTTCAAAGTAATTTTCCTCTATAACACTGTAGTCATGGAATAAATTGTCTTTCTGGTTCTGCTTATTTCATTCTACAACTCATATAAGTATTCCTAGGTTTCTCTGAATCTGTGTCTTTCATAATTTCTAAATGATATAATCATATTCCATTATATTTATATATCTTAATTTATTCCTTAGTTGACAGATAGTCACTTGGTTTCCAATTCTTTCTTACAAGAAAAAGTAGTGATGTAAATGAATTTATATATATGGTCTCTTTTCTTTGTCTTTGATCTTTTTGGGGCATATGCTTAATTGTTGAGTCTAAGTACAAACATAGTCTAGTGGCTTTGGGGGATTAATTATGAATTGCCTTCTAGAATAGTTCCAGAAAAACAGTATTGCCTGTCTTTCCACAACCCTCTAAATAATTGTCATTTTCCTTTTTATCATCTTTGCCCATCTAATGAATGTAAAATAGAATTTCAGTTGTTTTTAACTTGTACTTTTCTTAAGAGTGATTTGGAGAGTTTTCCTTTTTGCTGATAGCTTGTATTTCTTTTTTTTTCTGAGAACTATATCTTCATGTTCTTTGACAAGTTGTAAACTGGGAAATGGCTCTTGCTCTTATATATTTAACCCTATTTGCCTCAGTTTTTTCATCTATTAAATGGCCCAGAAAAGGAAATTGCAAACTACGCCAGTATCTTCATGAAGAAAAACTCATATAGTGTCACGAAGAGCCAGACACAACTGAACAATAATGAAGTATAATTTAAGTCTGATCTTGCTACATGCTCTTCCTTTCCACTTTTCCCCCTAAGAGAGTCTTGATCTTTTGTTTTTCCTGATGAATTTTATTATTATTATTATTATTATTATTGTAGTCCTCTAAAATACTTTGACAATTGGATTGATATAGCACTGAATCTGAACATTCACTTAGGTAGTTTCATTTTCATTAAATTTAGCATGAAGTAACCATGAATAATTAATATCTCTAATTATTTTGGTCTGCCTTTATTTCTATAAAGAGTATTTTGTAATTGTATTCATGTAATTTCTCTGTGTGTCTTTATAAGTGAACTATCAGATATTTTATTTTTCCTGTAGTTATGTTAATGCATTTTTATCTCTTTCTGCTTTTTGTTATATATATTTACATATATAGATATATTTGCACATATATATTTGTATATGTATACACAAAAATATGTGTGTGTATATATATATGTATATATATGTAGAATGATGACTTGTGGGTTTATTTTATATTTTGCTTCTTTACTAAACCTATAATTTATATTTCTTTCTTTTTTTTAAATTGTTGTTAAGGCAATTGGGGTTAAGTGACTTGCCCAGACTCCCACAGCTAGGAAGTGTTAAGTGTCTGAGACCCGATTTGAACTCAGGTCTTCCTGACTTCAGGACTGGTACTCTATCCACTGTGCCACCTAACTGCCCTAATTTCTATTTCTTTTAATTGAGTCTCTAAGGTTCTTTGAAGTAAATTATTATAACTTCTGCAAAAAGTGATAATTTTATATCTTCTTTGTCTATGCTTATTCCTTCAATTCCTTTTTTCTTATTTCTATAGTTAGCATTTCTAGAACTATATAAAATAACACAAGTGTCAATTTGCCTTCTTGCTTTATTACTAATCTTACTCAAAAGGCTTTTATATATTTCTCCATAAATTTTTTACTATATGTTATTTATCATCTTATGGCAATGTCCATTTATTTCTCTACTTTTTAATGTGGATTTTTTTTAACAGAAATGAGTGTTGTATTTATTGAAAGGTTTTTACTGCATTTATTAACATAATTTTGATTTTTTTATGTTCTTATCTTTGTTTCAATCACTTCACCCCGTGGTAGTTGCTAATGTAAAGGAAGTAAAAAAGGTAGACAGTATTCTATCTGGAGCATAATTGATTATATGTAGCAAAGTATAAGATGCCCCACGTATAAGAAATATGAAGGAGAGTCTCCATTCCATAGGACATGGACACCCCAGAGAGAACTGGGCCTGTTTGGGTTTAGTTCATGTTTGCCTTGAGGACTTACTTAGGAATAAGATTACATAAAATCATGCCTCTCTGCTTATAAAATTTCCTTTTTCCTAATGAAAATTTGTTTTTGTCTAAGGTATGATATAAGTATATTTCTCCTGCATGTGGAAGTTACAAAGGATATCACTCTGCTGGTGAACCTCTGTACCTCCGCCTATTATGCTGAATCTCTAGAATCTGAATCTCTAACATGGTCAGCACCTCTTCCCAAATTATAGATTATGTATACAAGGATCAACAGCTGCAAAATTTTCATTTTATCAAGGGGAATAAAATTATATCAATAAAAGTGTAGTGAAGAGAGAAGTTTAGATAGGAAGAAGTTGGTAGCTTACATTGAAGGATTCAGGGGCAGAATCATCTTCCCTTTAGCCCTTCCTCTTGAATGGAAGGAAGCTAAGAAGATAGATGAGTTGGACAATTTATTGGGGGGGGGGGAGTAGAGGAACTCTCATGAGGAGTAAAATCAGGAGAGAGGAAGTTTCTATGTCCATTATCTTACCAACCATCTCCCTTGGCTTTGGGTGATTTCTTTGACATTTTACAAATCCAGTAACTTGGTCCTATCATCATGGGCTTCAAGGTGCAATAGGATAAAGCTGAAGGGAAGGGCACACCATACCTTCTAGTGTTTGACCTTCTACTACCTAAGCTCAATCCTGCTCTTATTGGTCACTCTCCTCAGGAAGAGTAAATTTTCTTCTCCCAGGTTCCTCTTCTATGAAACCAAATTGAAAGATGTGCCAGCAAACAGCAATTGAGTCTCCAATTTCAATAGCAGCACTTACTATCTGGGAATTAAATTAATAAATAAAATATATGAATATATGTTTATTTGTATGTATGTATTCATATACATATGTGCATATGTATGTGTGAATACATATGTATATATATATGTGTAAAATATATACATATAGTTATTAATAAATTGCAAGGTAATATTCTAAACACTTAGGAATTGAAAGCCAAGACACAATATCTGCCCTAAAGGATTTAACAACCTAGGTGAGAAGACATGATGTATGCACATGAAAAGATAGCTAAAAAGGTAAGAAATCTGATAACTGACTCTCCAAATCTCATAGTAACAAGTGAGAGTTAAAGATAATAAGTAATAATAAATGATGATTTGTTGTTACTATTCTTGACAAAGATACTAGAATGGTATGCCATTTCCTTCTCTAGCTCATTTGACAAATGAGGAGATACAGGATCATATAACTAGTGTCTGAGGTCCAATTGGAACTTGTGATGAGTCTTCTTGACTCCCAGCCCAGCACCCTAAGCACTATGATGCCACTTAGCTGTCCCTTAGATGCCCCGATTAGAGCAGCATTTATCAAGAGTACTTTCTGAAACTCAGTCTCTTTAAGAAAACAGGGACAAAGGTATGTTTCCTGTCCTGTCCTGGTGCTTCTTTCTGCCTTGCTCACCTTGTTGAGCCAATTCTTACAAAAATAAAATCAGCTGGTCTCTTAGAGGTCAGGTGACACATGTTCTTTTTCTGGAGACAGTCTCATAAATGTGATAGGCTGAGAATCATCACACGTTGCGGTGAAAGAGACAGGAGCAAGAATTCAGGCTGATGGGAGAAGGTGTCTTATAAGTGAGGCAGCACTGGACTAAGAAGAGCCAAGAAAAGCCCTGGTCCTGCTAGAAGCTAATTGTATTAAAACTAGAGAATTCTGGGATAGCATGGACTTTAGTCTCCCATGACCATAGCGGTATTCACATCAAAACAAATCTATCAACAATTTTGACTCAACACCTACTGTGCTCACGGCACTATGCTATCTCAGGAAGATGAATTAAAAGACACAGTCTCTACCCTAAAGGAATTAACAGCCTATTTAGGGAACCATGATCTATTCACATGGTTGTGGGCAAATCATATCTTCTTTCTGGGCCTCAATATACTCGTCTGTTAAATGAGGGGAATAAAGGGTTACTTAGGTCAGGGGACTTTTGATAAGATTATTACAATAAAATTTATTTCTTTTTTATAATCCTATGTGTTTATGTATTTAAAAACATTTTGAGGAGTCTTAGGTTTTACCAACCAGATGGGAATCATGACTCAAAAAAAGGTCTAACTCCTGCTCCAAACCATTCTTTTATTTAATAAACAGTTTTTTTAAAATTAAGATATTTTTATATGTTTAGAAGAATTGCATGTGTTTAATCTATATTGGATTACTTGCTGTCTAGGGTAGGGGAGTGGGAGAAGAAAGGAGAAAAATTTGGAACACAAGGTTTTGCAAGGGTGAATGCTGACAACTATCTTTGTATGTATTTTGAAAATAAAAAACTATTATTAAAATTTTTAAAAATATTTTTATTTCACTAAATATTTCCCAATTATATGTTTTAAAATTTTGAGTTCCAAATTCTCCTCTTCCCCCCTTCCCTCCTCCATCTCTTGAGAAGGCAAGCAATGTGATATCAATTATACTTAATGTTCAATTAATACTATTAGTACCAGATTGCCTGAGGTATTCTTGTCATAAAAATAGCTAAGAGCCCCTGACCTAGATGATCATTGAGGTCTCTCCAATCCTAACATTCTATGTGATTCTGAAAGAAATTGAAATGGTTTTCTTTCATTTTGATTACTTGTAACTCTTTCCTCTGATTCTGGGAAGAGGCCAAATAAAATGGCATTTTGGCTATGGCAAGGTGAACAAATGAGTTCATTTTGAAACTAAAGTCATTGCTGTTTTTCTCTAGTTGTGAAATGACCTATCAGGAAAATATAAGAATCTTGAAAATCATCCAAGCTTTTCTACATCAGGTTTTGGGAGGGTTTATGAACCCTTGATGGAGGCAACTGTCATGTTTGAACATTGTATTTAGAGTCAGGAGACCTAAATTCAAATCCCTACTCTGCTATTCTAATTGGGTGTCACTTCCTTAGTACTTGTCACATCATCTCTCTCTTCTAGGGCTTCAGCAGGACTTCAATTTGCCCACATTGTAAAATGAGGGGATTGGACTATGTTTGTGGTCTCTTCCATGAGTTCTTTCTGGGATTCTAATCTTTGATTGTCTTTGTCTAAATAGGGCTGAGAATGAAGGAAAAAATTAAACAAAAGTGATGATTCCCTGAGATAACCTTGGGGTTTCCTCTTTTGACCTCAGGCCCTATTCCCCAGGTCCTCTTTGATTTTTCAGTGTAGAAAATGACTTCAGAGCTCTGGAGGATGAGTCCTCCTGGACAATGGGAGAAAGATAAATCATAGAATCCTAAGATTATAGAGTTGAAAGGGACTTTAATATTATCTAGTCCAGTTCTCTATTTTACAGATAAGGAAACTGAGGCCTTAGAAGAGTGAAGTACTTATATAAAGCCTAATAAGTTGTCATAAGTAAAAGGGCCAGGATTAAATCTAGGTCCCTTGTGGACTTTCTCTTGGGAGGTACACATGAAAGGAAATTTCCTTCTTCTATGAATTTTTAAAATGCTGGAAATCAGAGAAAGACATCAGAAATGAATAAACCACTGAAGTTGCTTTTAGCCCATAAATATGCATACAAATAGATTTTTTTTTTTCTTATTCTGTATGTATTGGAGGAGTTTCAGGTCAGGAAAGCCCATTTGGACAGCCTTTAAAAGTATTTCTCTATTACTATGGGTTCAGCACACAGATGCTTTTTCTTTATTGGAGAGCATGGTAGCAAATCTGAATGAATAGTGGCTCCACATGAAAGGAAACCAAGACAGGAATAGACAGAAAGCTGTCTGGTTCAGCTGTGGTCCTTGGGGCTTTGGGTTTTTTCCCAGACAGCGGGAGATTCTGTTGTTCCCTGTTTCACTGATGCCCCTTTCCCCTCTCTCCTCTAGAAGGCAGAGGGGAGTGGGTAAAAAGGAAAGCTGGCAGCAGCGGGTTGCCATGGTGGGAGAGGGAGCTGAAAAGGATCGTTTGACTGGATGTAATCCCCACCCCCAGGCCCTGAACCAGAGAACTTTTGCAGAAGCAATGGAGACTCTCTGTGGGTTTCTATTTTGCTTACTAAGCTGCTGGCCCCACAGGGTTTACTTCTGCCTATAACAGAATAGGAATCAGAGAAACAGGCTGACTGCACATATATTATTGACTATTTCAGACATTTATTAATAGATAAATGTGTTGCTGCACTCCTTGCTGTTTTCTGTCACAGTATATTAGAAAGGATGGTTTGCAGAGGGGAAGAAATCTGTGTAGTGGGGGTTATAATGGAGGAAGAAAGGAGGGGTGGAGAGACACATATGTTTGTGTTCATGTGTCTTATGAAGCTCATAAATGTATTTAAAAAATCCTTGTCTCCCCTGAAGGGTTAGAAAATCAATTATTGAATTAACTCCCATATTTCTCTCCTGTCCAGTCTTCATTTCCTATTACCAACACAAATTTAAGAATTTTAAATTCTTAAAAGATCTGGGATAAAAAATAAGAATGAATGGCATGACCAGTTAGTGAATGGGAGAGGACTGGAAAACTCTAGGCAGTGAAGCTTTCTGAGAAGAGAAACTAAAAATAAACAAAAATATTATGTACTCCTCAGAGGGGGCTGCCCCCTTTCTTCAATCTGTTAAGCCTTCAAAGCATCTCTAACTCCCCCAGCCCTAGCATAAGCAATTTGTCTGTGAAAGGTAATATTCAGGAAGGATACACACAAACAGTACTAATAGTGATTGAAAATGGCAGGGGTTTGGTATGTGATTACAGTATCTATTTCACTCTGAAAAATATGCCATTGATTTTAACCCCTCCTAAGAGTGTCTAAAATTTAGTTTCCTGCTGACCTTTCTGCTGAAAATGGATTCCATCATTTTGAAAGGAAGCTTGCTATTAGTTTTCTGCATAATAGGACCTAATCTACTTCAGTTATGTGCAATGTGTTTGTATGTGTGTGCATTTGTACACATTACATGCATATATGCACATATGTATATGTATACATACATGCTTGTATACATGACAAACAAGATACATATGCATTTACATATAAACTATATATAAGACAGACAGCATATGTGTGCACATACACATATTTTCAATGGGAATAATCATAAAATTACTAAAGTCCAAGAGAGGAACAAAATAAAATTCAGTCTGTAAGGATTTTTTCATAGCTCCTTGAGCTATTTTCATAAAATAGAGAACTGGAAGATAATCTAGAATGGCATTGTCATTATACTATTTTAAATCCTTCAATTTCCGAACTGGAGGAGACTTGATAGGTTATCTAATCAAATCCCATCATTTTAAAGATGAAGGAACTGAGGAAATATGACAGGTAGCAAAACCAAAACTGAAACCCATGTCTCCTGGAATCCAGAATAGTATTCTTTATTATACAGCACACTACCTCATTTGCTTTTGTACTTTCAGAAGGAAGGAAACAAATATTTAGTCCTAATTTAGTGCCTAACCAGGCACTGCTAAGCACTTTTAAAATATTAAAATTTTTAAATTAAAAATTTTATCCTCTGAAATTAAAACTATTTGTAGTCATATGAAAAGGTGCTCCAAATAACTATTGATCAGAGAAATGCAAATCAAGACAACCCTGAGGTACCACTACACACCTGTCAGATTGGCTAAAATGACAAGAAAAGTTACTGATGAATGTTGGAGGGGATGTGGGAAGGCTGGGACACTGATGCATTGTTGGTGGAGCTGTGAATGGATACAGCCATTCTGGAGAGCAATTTGGAGCTATGCTCAAAAAAGTTATCAAACTGTGCATACCCTTTGACCCATCAGTATTTCTATTGGGCTTATATCCCAAAGAAATCATAAAGGAAGGAAAGGGCCTCACGTGCGCAAGAATGTTTGTGGCAGCCCTTTTTGGAGTGGCTAGAAACTGGAAACTGAATGGATGCCCGTCAATTGGAGAGTGGCTGAATAAACTATGGTATATGAATGTGATGGAATATTATTGTTCTGTAAGAAACGACCAGCAGGATGATTTCAGAGAGGCCTGGAGAGACTTGCATGAACTGATGCTGAGTGAAATGAGCAGAACCAGGAGATCATTATACACGGCAACAACAATACTATATGATGATCAATTCTGATGGACATGGCTCTCTTCAACAATGAAATGTTTCAAACCAGTTCCAATTGTTCAGTGAAGAAGGCCATATACACCCAGAGAGAGAGATGTGAGATGTGGACCACAACCTAACATTCTCATACCCTTGATTGCTGTTTGCTTGCATTGTGTTTCCTTTATCTGATATGTCTTCTGTGTAGATACGATTTTTCTTGCACAAAAATGATAACTGTGGAAATATATATACATATATTCGATTTGTCAAGTATTTTAACATAATTAACATGTAGTGGATATCCTGCCATCTGGGGGAGGGGTGGGGAGTTGGGGGGAAAAATCTGTAACAGAAAGCTATGTAAGGGTTAATGTTGAAAAATTACCCATACATATGTTTTGCAAATAAAATAAAATTTAAAAAAAAATTTATCCTCACAACAACCCTAGGAAGTGAGGGTTATTAATATCTCCATTTTGTAGTAAAAGAAACTGAGGCTAAGAGGAAGAATAAGTGATTTGCCAAGGATCCCACAACCAGTAAGTGTTTGAAGCTAGATTAGAACTCACACTTCCTGAGTCCAAGTCTAGTATTCTATTATACCATCCAGCTCCCTCTAGAAGGAAATGTTTGGTACTTAGTTATACAGCAGCTAGATATTGCAGTGCAGAGAGTACTAGACTGGGATTCAAGAAGTCCTAAATTCAAGTCCCACATCAGATACTATTTAATTGTTTTGGTTGTGTGTGACTTTTTAAGACTTCATTTGGGGTTTTCCTGACAAAGATGCTGAAGTGATTTGCCATTTTCTTCTCCAGCTCATTTTATAGATAAGGAAACCAAGGCAAATTGGGTTAAGTGATTTGCCCAGGGTCACCCAGCTAGTAAATGTCTGAGGCTGGATTTGCACTCAGTTTTTCCTGATTCCAGGCCCTGTTCTCTATCCACCATCCCACACTGCTGCCTTCAGATACTTAGTAGATGAGTGAAATTGGGCAAGTTGAGCAACTGCTATTTACCTCATTTTCCTCATCTACAAAACTGAGTCAATGATATTTTAAAAGTTGTTATAAAGTGCTTTTCAAACCTTAAAATACTATATAAATGCTAGCTATCATTTCTTAAATTCCCAATACCTTTGCTGAATCCTTTATTGGTGATTTTCTTTAAGGACCTTTTCAGTAATACTCCCTGGTAGAGGGAACCAGTGGTATAGATGATTCCAAATATTATCTAATGTGAAATCTTCCATTTTTGGTTTGGAAAGAGTTTAGAGGATTTTTATGCAGCAGCTATACTACCTGATTAAACTTGACTTAAACTAATGTAAATGTTAATTTGCATTTCCTGAGCATATACATGAGTGAGAAGTGACCCAAAAGTCTGTCAGATGGCATGGAGAGAATGATCCAGGAGATTGGTAGATGGGATTGGAAAGTTGACCTAGAATTAAAATATAGGCTGCTTAATGGCTAAGCCATGTGTGGATAATTCAGAGACCATAAGAATCAGTGCCCCAGTAACACTGGAGGAGATAACAAGGAAGATGTAAGAAAAGCAGCAGTCTAGACTAGAGCTGTAGGGAAACTCCTTAGATATATCAAAATAAGTGGAGCAGAAACCTCCCTTTCTTGGTCTTTGTGTCATTATTATTAGAGCAAACATGCCTGAGTGGACTAAGCCACACCTTATCTTCACCTGCCTGAATGCAAGCTCAGTCACTGAATCATAGTTAGAAGAAAAAGAAAGGGAGGGAGGGGTCGGTATGGAGATACTGGGCAGAACTTGATGTGATAGGGAGAGCCCATGAATGATATGGATCAATTTTAGTTAAGATGTTGCTTAGGAAATCAGATAGTCTTTCCAGGACAAGATCCATTAGTGCCTGTCTTACTGACTCCAGAAGACACATAATACTATCAAGGCTGTGTAACAAGAGAACATAACTAACCAAAGAAAGCAGTAAATAGTTCCCCTTTCCTTCTTCTAACAAGAGATAAAACTATTGTGGCAACATGGAAGTGAAATGCACACCTGACAATACATGGTAAAAATCCATTATATGGCCTAAGCTGATAAAGGAAGAGATTTCAGTTGAAGAAAGGGTGAAAAGTTCCTTTCTAGTTAAGTGAATTGCCCTTGTGGTTGCTGGCTCTTCCAAGCAATACAAATGCTAGAACTCACTGACTGGGGTTCATATCATTATAGATTGTGCTAGAAAAAAAATTTTATGTGCTCCATGCTATAATAAATAAGTAAAACATTTATTACAAGGCACAATCTGTGGTCCTAAGCACAAATGCCTACTCCAAAGAGTTCCATAATGCTGAAATAGGGAAGGTTTGTGAGAGGTCATATAGTCCAGTCTCCTGACTATCCCCTCCCCACATCTCTGGATGAGGAGTTCTTTATGTCTAAAACAAATATTTTTTATTAATATTTCAGCCCATATCTTCTAGATACATATGTATACATATATGCATATGTTGTACATAGAGATATATAATAACATCTGACCTCTTCTAAGCTTTACTGGGGGCTTACCAATAAGTTCCTTATGAATTTCCCTCTGATTCAAAAGACTGTAGTTGGTTTAGACTAGGGGGCTGCATGGATTTGATCATTCAGGATGTAATAATGATCAATTGCAAAGCTTATGCATATGGCAGATGGTCCAACACTTCCTCTATTGGCCTCATAGAGCCTTGCGCATTTCCAGGAGAGAACTACCTACTCTATTTCCAACTAAGGGATGATGGTTTGGGCTTTTTTTTCTTTAGGGAGGGAAAAGGAAGTTTGAAGGGATATTGAAAATTTCCCGAAAGGAAATTCTTATAGATGTAGACCAACACCATTTTAAAATGTATAGTTCTTGGAAATTCAGTGATGGCCATCAATTGGGGAATGGCTAAATAAATTATAGTATATGAATGTAATGGAATATTATCGTTCTATAAGAAATGATGAGTAGGCTGATTTTTGAAAAGTCTGGCAAGACTTAGATGAACTGATGCTGAGTAAAGTGAGCAGAATCAAGAGAATTGTATATGAATATAATGGAATATTATTGTTATATAAGAAATGATTGCGTTTATTTCAGAAAAGTCTAGAAAGACTTAGATGAACTGATGCTAAATGAAGTGAACAGAACCAAGAGAATATTGTAGACAGCAACAAGATTATATGAAGATCAACTGTGATAGATTGGGCTCTTTTCAACAATAAGGTAATTCAAGGCAATACAATAGACTTGTGATGGAAAGTGCCATCAGCATTCAGAGAGAGAACTATGGAGATTGAATGTGGATCAAACCATAGTATTTTCAACCTTTCTGTTGTTGTTTGTTTGCTTTGTGTTTTTTCTTTCTCATGCTTTTTTCCCTTCTTGTTCTGTTTTTTCTTTTAATTTTTGCTCAGCATGATGAATGTGGAAATATGTTTAAAAGAATTTATACATGTTTAACTTATATTGAATTGCTTGCTGTCTAGGAGAGGTAGGGGAGAAAGAGAGAGGAAAGTTTAGAACACAAAATTTTGAATGTTGAAGGCTATTTTGCATGTATTTAGAAAAATTAAATACCACAAAAATAAAATAAAATAAAATTTATAGTTCTAGAGTTGCCTGAAGTAGTGAGAGATCAAGTGATTTTTCCTGTGATCACCAGCTATTGACAGAAGCAGGACCTGAACCCTGTTTATCCTAACTCCAATGTCCTATCGCCACTACTCTATTCTGCCATTCTATCTCACTTTAGAACCTTGAAATTCCTTCATGCATCAATACCAGAGGGAAAGGCTCTAGTCCCTGGGATAATGATATCAAACAATTGGCCTTCATCCCTTCCTGGACCTCAGGTTTTAAAATCTAGAAGTAAAGGGCCCAGAATAAAGTTCTAATAGGTTTGGAATTTTTTTACTTCTTTTTTTCAGCAATCTGTTCTTTTCCTAAGAATCATAGTGGAAGAAGAGCTTGAAGGACATGAGGCAGTTAATTAACCCATCCCCTCTTTCTCCAAGCTGTCACAGGCACAAGTGGAATGGATTAATTTGCTACCAGCCTCTGTTGGTTTTGGTAATGGCCTCCCTCCTGGGGGGAGTTGACCTCTTGATCTCTAGTGAGAGTCTGACTTGTTAGCCAACAGCCAGGTCACTGAACTAGAACATTCCTCAGTAAGCTGCTGAATAGAGCTTCTGTCTCTTAGTGGCACACTTGTTTATTGGTTCATCCCATTTCCTCCCACCCCCTTCCCAAATTCAAGAAAATTCTTCAAAATGTAAAGGTCCATCTGAATTGGCCTTGAATTCAACTGCATAGTACTCTGTTAGTGATCTAAGATGCTGGAGTTCTACCTGTCTAATAAACAGCTTCTCCTGAGCTTTCTTTCATGGCCTCCAGAGCACAGTGATCTCTGACCAGCAGACTAAACCTGGTTCATTCCCAAACTGGTTACTGAGCTAACTAGTGAAACAGAAGCTCACCTTTCTATCCTGCTTGGTTCCCTCCTATCTTCATCCCCTCCTACAAATGCACTTTCAAATATACACAGACATAAATCCATCCCTAAGGAAGAAGGCTAGATTTTCTGGTTTCTCTCTCCTGGATTTGAATTCTTCTGATAGAAAATTGTTTTTACAACATAAACATAGCAAAAGGATAAACCATTCTGTAGTTAAAGATGAAAACACATAATGCTCCACTTAATGTTCCATATAGTTCCCAAACTGGTCTTCAAACCTGAAAAGGCCATACAAATATTACCGAGAATCCATATGTAAATCCACAAATAAACAAATACATCTTTTGGTCAGTGAGATGGTAAAGTAGACAGAGAACTGGCCTTGGAATCAGGAAAACTCATCTTCCTGAATTAAACTCTTACTTCACATATTTACTGACTGATTCTGAGCAAGTCACTTAACCCTGTTTTCTCAGTTTTCTACTCAGAAAAATCAGGTATCCTTGCCAAGAAATTCCCAAATGAGGTCACAAAGAGTTGGACATGACTGAACAGCAACTAATAACTAACTATAAGCTGAATAAAATAAAATAGGTGGCACAGTAGATAGGATACTAGATATGAAGTCAGGAAGTCACAAGTTCAAAACCTTAGAGCACTTCCTAGTTATGTGGTTGTAGGCAAGTTACTTAACCATTCTATACCTTAGTTTCCTCATCTTGAAATGGGGATGATAATAGCATTTACTTCACATGGCTACTGGAGGATGAAATAAGTTAATATATATATAAAGTTCTTTTCAAGTCTTAAGGTGTTACATAAATGGTGACTATCATCATTATCTTACATGCACAGGGTTTTTGTTACTGTGTATTTGTCAGTCAAATACTAACAGAACAAGTGCTTTCAAGTAGAGGGTGAAGTCTTTGAACATCTGTGATGTTTACAAAACTGAACTTGAAAAGGTTAAGAATTATTAATCTAATCCATGTAATCTTGCTTCATCATTTGGATCACAAATTCCATGAGGACAAGGATCATGTCTTAAGTCATTTTTGTATCTTTGTAGGGTAACTTTTTTTTAAGTTTTTTTTTTGTCCCTGGACCCCCTTTTCATCTCAGAAATTGAAAACATTTGTTGATGTGGGGTATATCTCTCAATATTTATCATATTAGTAATTAAAACATTTTAAGAATTTTTATGAAAATAGTTTTGATCTCCTTGATCCCTTGAAAAGGTCTCAGGGACTCCCATATGTCTCTGTACCACCTTTTGAGAACCGTTGCTCTATACCAAGACTCGTGCTTCTCACATGTAGCGACTGCTCAAAAAACATAGTCATTTGAATGAATTTATTCACTCATTGTCCTGAGACATTTTTTTAAATAAAATAAGCCCCTTTCATAAACTAGCACCAACTGATTAACCTACCAAGTAGAAAATTACACATGAAAAAGGCAAAATTGTTTAGGGTATGCTTCATATTATTATTGTCTATATGAGCCTGATCCTGATAGGAAACTACCACTCAAAAGTAAGTGGAAGGATGTTCCTTCTACTAGTTGCCAATTATTAGAAAATTGTTGAATTTAAAGCTGAAATGGTCATAAGGATCAATTCTGAATATTCTTCTAATGATAAATGCATCTTTGGACTCTAGGTAAATAACACAGTGCCTCAACATGTAGTAGGAATTTAAAAATGATGAACTTAGGTAATATTTATAACATTCTTTACTGTATATATTAGGTGGGAATCTTAGGCTTTACTCAAGAGTTTGACTCTGAAACCTTAATATAATAGAAATATATGTGGTTTTTTTTCCAGTGGCAGATTTCAGTGCTAATAGATCTGATGGCACTCTCTCAAAATTTTTTTTGGAACATTGCAAACCAAAAAAAAGTTGAATAATTGACAAAAATTAATTACTGAAGAAGATAAATTGTTATCCAGTTTCTCTTTCTCTCTCTCTCCCCCTTTCCCTCTCTCTTTCTCTTCCCCCTGTTAGTGTCTGTCTCTCTTTCTTTGTGTCTGTCTCTGTCTGTCTGTCTGTCTGTTTATCTGTATCTCTGTTTCTCTCAGTATCTTTCACTGTTTCTCTCAGTCTCTCTCACTGTTTCTGTCAGTCTCACTCACTGTGTTTCTGTCTCTCTTTCTCTCTCTTTCCCTGTCTGTGTCTCTTTCTCTCTTTTTCTGTCTGTTTCTGTCTGTCTACCTGTCTCTCTGTTTCTCTGTCTCTCTCACTGTTTCTCTCAGTCTTTCTCTGTTTCTCTCTTACTCCCTCTCTCTCCTCCCGTTCATCTCTGTCTTTCTCTCTCTGTATGCTCTAAGTTCCTTGCTGCTTGGTGCCTACCCTGTGACTAGCAAATGGTTAATAGTTGATTTGGGGATGGCTGAAGGACAAGGCTAGAAGCAAGTTGCTTCCCTACGTGATGTTGTGAGGGCTTGGGTGCTGTCACTTCAAAGGCTTTTGTATTTATCTGGCTGTTGATAGCAGTGTGTGACTTATGGGGATGAAGAAAATGAGAGTCCTTCTTGATATTGATTTCTCTCCTTGAAGATGGCTTAAGGGGTTGGGCTGAAGACAAGACTGGTGGTATGGGGGACACTGTCATTATAGGGCTCGGGTTCAAGGATTAATGTTTCTATCAGGTTCTAAGACAATGATAGTTAAGATGGTGACAATGGTTTGACTCGCCTGGCACATTAAATCTCTTGCATCTTCTTTGATTTGCAGTGCTGCTCCAGGTAGGATGATTTGCCTGTCATGAGAATGGTAGTTGGCATAAGTGAAGCAATGATCATGCGATTCTAAGTTCAGTATATCTGTCAGGATATGAGTTGACATATAAACAATGTAAGATCAGATTGTGAGAATCTCAGACGTAATCTGAAGAGATAGTAAATTAACATCCAAATTTCCTTAATAGATATTGCCTTTTATTAGTGACTCCTTCTGGTTCTTCAATTCATGAAGAGGTATGGTGCTTAGATTAGAAACATTTTGCCAATGTTTCAAGAAGGAATATGTGAATGTGTAGGACATAATGAGGTACAGATTAAAAATAAGACTTTTTATTTAGCTGAATAAGAATGGAAGAAGGGAGAAATCAGAATCTTAGAAAGTATTATGATAAGTTTAGTTTTAAGGTTATAATATATTACATTATTGAGGAAGACAGTTCTGTGTCACTCAAAGATGCAAAACTCAAAACTTCTCCTCCCTGTTTTCTTTTTCTTTTGACTTCTAAATTATCTTCCCTTCCTGTTGTTTTTCAAGCTGAAGTAGAATTTCAGGGTAAGGCTACTCTGACAGTGAGTTGGAAAAGTGATTTTAAGGTTGAAAGGATAAAAGCTGGATTGGCAAATTATTTCAGGCAAATGGGGAAGCCTAGAAGAATGCACAGGAATTAAGAGGAGGCAAAATGAGTAAGGGAAGCTAGCTGTGATGTGATGAGTCTCATCAGAGCAAAGAAAGCATGATGTGAAGGCAGGAGGGTAAATTGAGACGTGTCTCATATTGTCATAAACCAAACCAGATTCTCAATGCATTCAGGTGTCCCTGAGACCCTCAGCCTCTTTAATGTCTCAAGCAGTAATTTCCTAAGTGGAATCTTCCTCGTTTCTAATAGTCACAGCAGCTTCCTAAAGAGATTAACTTAGCCTCAAGAAGTGATTTATATCCTGGAATTACTTGACTCAAGGTGTGTTAAGAAAAATACTGGCATGATTGGAAATGAGTAAAATAAATTCCAGAGGGGCACACTGCTGTGCTAAACAGTGCAAGGCACTTGAGTAATCTTCTGGTTATGCTTGGACTGACAAGTACATACATATTTATGTATAGTTCCTATCCACTGCCAAACAACGTTAGATGAAGCAGTATTACAAGGAACAATTAATTCCTCAAGAACAATATTAGAAACAGGCAATTGCCTAGATCATGTTACAGAAGATAATGTTATTGTAGAAGGATGCTTATTATTATTGCCTGTATGCTACTTTTAATGTTCTATAGAGAAAGAGCTAATCCATATGAGAACCCCAGAAATGGATATGTTGGATTTTGAGTTTGAGGTAAGGAGTTGGAATTGGGCAAACTGATACAAAATTTCAAGGGTTAAGTAGGTATCAGGTTAGAACTGCAGGAACCAGACAGATGGATAGGGAAGCCGGACAATTTAGAGACCAAAATTATATGGATAGGCTCCGGTAGTATTCAAGAACCTGGAGATTTGTAGAATCTGTCAGCAAAATAAGAGGGCTTCATTAGCAAAAGTGACCCTTTAGCTCACACATTGATTTGAAATGCTTTCTTTTTTAAAACAGGAACTAATTCCTGTACATGACTAGCCTCCATTGGGGGGGGGGGGGGGGGCAGGGACAAAATAAGAGTAAGGCGAAAGAGGTGCAGAAAGAATAAATGAGATGAATGAAAGAAATGAAAGCATTTATTAATGCTGATTGAGTTCCAGGTGCTAATACTAGATATAAAGGAGGAAAAAACTTTTAAAAAAGTAGTAACAGTCTCTGTCCTCAAGGAACTTATATTGTAATAGTGGGAGATAAAATGAATAAGGGAGTGTTACCAGGAAGCATAGAAGAATAGGTTTCTTTCTAGTAGCTATTGTTTGTCCTTTATTCTTGAAGAGGACCATAACATCATAAAGGTGATGCCATAAAATGAGTTAGATTTAAGTGAGGGAAGTCGTGCAAAGTCATTAGCCTCACTTTGTTCTCTGGAGCTATGTGGGTTCAGCGGCAAGATACAGGTCAGGATGACTGGAGATGGCCCTGGATGCCATGGTAATATTCATTTGATTATGCTTCTTGGAGGAAAGGAGTGGTCTGAGATCAGAGGGTAGGCCAAAGAGGCAGGTGCTAAGTTTGATGTGAGGTAGTTTGAAGCATGAATCGAGTCTGCATAAATGTATGGGGTCCTGTGAGGTGCTTATCAATCACAAGATGGGAGGGGAAGGGAAGAAGCCCCAGAAATTTAATTGAATTCAGGCTATAGTACATGATGACCTAAGAATCAAAATCCCAGGGATCCAATCATTTAACAAAGTAAAAACTAACCTTTTGGTAAGAAAAAATTCTCATTCTAATAGCATTCAAATTCTCCTACTTCCAGGAAATAACATCCAGTTTTTACCATTTCTTCTGGGGGAATAGGGTTCAACTCAAAGTAACTAGTATAAAATGCCTTTTTCTTTTCCCTTTAACAGCTGTCTCAAACCTGGATGTGGAGAGTAAATTGAGTATCTACTACAGAGCCCCGTGGCACCAGCAGAGAAACATTTTCCTTCCTGCAACAAGGCCCCCATGTGTGGAGGAGCTGCACCGCCAAGCTAGGCAGAGTCTGCAAGCTCTGCGCAGAGGTAACAGAGACCAAATGAGTAAGGCCTGGCAGTGAAATGGAAAAAGGGTAGAGCGATGATTGGGTCAATTTGGGCTACTGTGATATCTGGTGAGAACATGATAAGCACATATAGCTAATGCTTGAGTAAGGGAGTAAATGAATGAATGAAGAAACTTTTATAAAGCACTTACTATATGCCAAGCACTGTGCTAAGTGCTATGGATTCAGATATGAAAGAAAAGATGGTTCCTATCCCCAAAGAGCTTACTTAACATTCTAGTAGAGGAAGACACTATATATGGGAGAGTGGAAACCAGGGAAGGGTGTTTTAGTTTGGAAAATCACAAAGATGGTCATTGAAGCCACAAGAGAGAATGGACTGGCCTAAATCTATTGCAAAAGCAATAATCGTTTCTTAACATCTTTTTTTTTTTGGCAATTGAGAACAGTTGTTCCAATAAATAATGATGAGATTCAGTGTCCCAAAAGGGTAACTGATGCAGAAGTATTCTCCTTACAACTAGTTTCAAAATGAATGTACTCATTTAACAGATATTTATTGAACCACAACCATGTGCAAAAAGATAAAGATTCCAAACTTCAAAGAACTTAGAATTTTGCGGATTGTCTTTTCTACACAAATAACTTAAAACAAGGCAAGCAGGAAATAGCCTGAGATAGTAAAAAAAGAACCCCCACTTGACAAGGAGTCAGAAGGTCTGGATTCTAGATCTGGTTCTATTGCATTGTGTAGTAGGTTAAAATAGACGCATAAGGAGATTCAGATTCAAATCTTGGCTATGTTACTTGTTTGACCTTGAAGAAATCATTTATCATTTCTTGACTCAAGTTTCATCTGTAAAGTGATGGAGTTGGATTACATAATCTCTGAGGTTCCTTCTAAATTTAAATTTATGATCTTAGTATCCACATTACATTTTTTCAAGTCAATTAAGCTTCTCTAAACTTGTTTCCTTTTCTGGTAAATGAGGATAATTATGTCTGTCCTTCCTTCCTTAGATAATTATGAGGATCAAGTAAAATATCAGATTTCAAAATGCTTCAAAACTTTGGAGCACTATAAAAATGGGAGTTATTATTATAACTCATAATCATAATAAGAGTATTGATGCTAATGTTAAAGATGATGGTGGTGCTGGAGGTTGGTGGTAGTAAAAAAAGTACTATATAGAAGGCTAAATTGGGCTTTGGCCAAGGGGGATTACTAATTGATGAAACCAATAATTCTGAAACAATCTGTAGTATAAACCTAGCTAAATCAAGCCTTTTAGCTGAAGTTATTTTTGTCCTTGTTACTTTTAACCAATCATAATTGATTGTACTTTTTTTTTTTTAGCATTCAGTCACAACTCAACTATTAGCCAGGGAATAGAGCCCACCATTGTTTTTCCCTAATAATAACCTTAGAAATTAAGGAAAGAAAATGACCATAGGGTCCTCAAGAAGTAATCCTAAGGGGAAGAATAGAAATGGTGATATCCTGTACTTGATAAGGAAAGGTAATGGACCAATGATAAATCACGTAGTAGTCATCTAGGTAGCAAATATAGAGTGTAGTAGAGCTTTCCAGAATTGCAGAGAGCTGTGACAAAATATATATATATATATAGGCACCATAAACACTGTAGAATTAAAATCAAAATGTGACTTTATAAGTCTTCATTGTACAGTGCCTTTATTCACAATGTGATTTATTCATAATGTAATTCTGCCATCTTGTGGGGAATAGTAGTGCCTACAAATGGCCACAGTGCAAAGAAAAATGAATGAGGACTCTTCCTGATTCTGCTTAGTTGGATGCTTTCTAAAAACCATTGCACCTAGTTAGGTACCTGAATAATCCTCTCTTCCCTTCATTTTTACGGCACAACCAGAAATCGTTCTCCCTAGTTACTTTGCTTAGTTGGTGTGTGTGTGTGTGTGTGTGTGTGTGTGTGTGTGTGTGTTGCTTTTTTTAGGGGGGGGGGGATTCCATTGTTAAGAAAGGACAGGGATTCTATCTGGTTGCAGGAGTCACCTCTAGGGAAAGATAACTTTAAACATCTATATGATTTCAGAATGGAGATAGGTCCTACTTGCTGACTTATTCCTGGAATTCCCTTAATTGAGGAATAAAAAGAGCTCATTTATACAGAAATTTAAGATTTTCAAAGAACTTTTACATATAACAGTCCTGTGAGGTTGGCAGAAGCTAAAAGCTTTGCCTCATCAATAAGAAGAGGTCTAACAGGAAGAGATAGGATGTTTATTTTAAATTAATTTTCATTATGATATAAGGGATTGATACCAGATCCCAGATTATGATAGAGAGGAATTAATGAAGAGGGCACCAAGTTTCAGGGGAGATGATGAAAGAAGAATATTGCAGCACCAAACCTAAGAAGTAAAATGGACAGATCCTTTGAACTGGTTCTAATGTCTTGTCAGTTATCTGATCTTAGACATGGGATCACTTCACTTCTCTGCACTTTCGTTTCCTCACTTATAAAATGAAGGTTTTGACTAGATTATCTCCAAGATTTCTTCCATATATTTAATTTATGATTCTGCTTCTCAACTTTTGCTCAGGCCCAACCCTGTATTTTATAGAGTAATAACAGGGCCTTTTTGATCCAAATAAATATGAGTTGCCCCTAAGGCTCTAGCCTGGGCCTTTTTTTTTCCTTGTACATGTTCTCTTCATTTGTCAATATCATCTATTTCTATGACTTTAATTATTGGGCACCTTTCCTCCCTTACTGTCTCTGTGTTCTTGAAATCTTTTGTCTTTCTCTAGCTCTTTCTGTCTCCCTTTTTCTTCATTTCTGGTTCTGTCTGTTTCTCTCTCTCTCTCTCTCCTCACTATGCATAAATGTATATGTGTGTTTACACACATATATATCACATACAAATATATATTCAAATAGCTATACATATATATTTATTGTCTCAATATCTGCCTACAACTTTCTCGGTTAACAAGTATTGCTGTTTGTCCTTCATTCTTAAAGACAACTATGACATCTGGGCAGTAATGTCATGACATAAGAAAGAATTTTATTTAAGTGAGGTTGGGCTGTGCAAAATCACCTGCCCCACTTTCTCCTCCAGAGCCATCTGGGTCCAGTGGCAAGATCAGGGTGACTGGAGATGGCCCCAAATGCATTAGGAGACCGTGGCCCCTTCAAGCTAAAGTGTTTAACAGGTCTTAGTTTGTCAGAGGCAATTCCCAAGCAATGATTAAGACTACGTAAGAAATGAGGCAGAGAATGGCTTCTTTTACTTAGTCAAAAAAGAAAAAAAAGAAAAGTTGACAAGTATTTATTAAGTATACATGGAGTGTCAGATATTGTACTAGGTACTGGAGATACAAGTACAAAAAACAAAATAATCCCTACTTCAGTGAGTTTATATTTCTAATGTGGGAAATAATGATACAAAATATAAAGTTTATAAATATATATAAATATGCATAAAGTAGTTAAATACAAGAGAGTTTGAGAGGGAGACAAGGGACTGAAGGGGCAGTGGGGAAGGGGGAAGATTGGAAAAGCTTTCCTGCAAAAGAAAATGCCTGGGCTGCATCTTTAAGGGAAGAGAGGGACTCAGTACAGCAGAACCAAAGGAGTACATGTTGTGAATGGAGAGGCAACCAGTGCCAAAGTTAGGGATGGGAGGTGGAGTTTTGGGTATGAGGGACTGATAGAAGACCAGTTTTGTTAGGTCACAGAGTTTGCAATGGAGAACAATATCCAGTGAAGTTGGAAAAATAATTCCTACCTCCACTACATCTTTCATATCTGTTTCCTTCATTCCATTCACACAGGTACAACTCTAAGACAAGGTCTCTTCTAATTGGTCTCCTTGGCTCAAGCCTTTTCCTACTCCAAACCATTCTCTTACACACCTGCCAGAATTATTTTCCTTAAGGTTACATTTGACCATGTTACTTCCCTACTTATTAAACTACAGTAGTTCCTTGTTGTCTCCAGTATAAAATATTAATTCCTGTTTGTCTTTTAAAACCCATAAAATGTCACCCCAAATTATCTTTCTAGTCTCATTATATATTCTCAAACTTAATTGTCCAGCCAAACTGGTCTTCTCTCTATTCTTCCCACATAACACTTCATTCCCCATGTTAGTCCTTTTACAGTGATTCCATTCCTGGAATTCACTCCTTCCTTATCTCCAGGTCACAGAATCCCTCTCTTCCTTCAAGACACAGTTTAAGCATAACCTACACAAAGCCTTTCTTAGTTCCATTTGGTAGTACCCTTCCTCCCTTATATTTAACTGCCTTGTATTTATTCTATATAAACTTAGATATTCATGTTCTCTTGCTCAATTGAATGTAAATTCCTTCAAATTAGGGATTGTTTTGTTTCTTTTCATTGAGGTTCTTGTGATTAATATAGAAAGATATTAAATATTATTTCTAGAAGATAGAAAATATTCAGCAATTTATAGTCTTAGAAATTTTCTTTAGAAGCACTGAGGTTTTAAGTGATCCAAGGTTTCACAGCCAGCCTGTCAGAGGCAAAACTTCAACCCAGTTCTTCTTGACTGGGTTGATTTTCTATATGTAACACTATTTTGTCTCTTCTTTTAAGGAAATATATTCCATTTTCAGGCATCTTTAAATATTATGAAGATCTTTATAATGAGATAATATTCACTTCCTTAGAACTTCCACTCTTTTGGAAGTAGATAAATAAGGACTCTTTCATATCACAGCCCTTTCAATACCTGAATATTGCTATAAAGTTTCCATCTCAAGGTGAGCCATCTATATCTGGAGGCTAAATGTCTTCATTGGAGATGGTGTGCTATAGTGAAACATGCATTGGACTTGGGGTCAAAGGAGATATGATTTTGAATTCCCCCTTTAACACTAATTACTGTTACTGTGTGATCCTCAGTTTTCTCATCTGTAAAATGGGAATAATAAGAGAATCCACCTCCATGGGCTGTTGTGATGATCAAATGAGATAATTTTATAAAGCAATTTGCAAAGCTTAAAGGCTATATAAATGCTAGATAGCGTTGTTGTGAAGCTCAAACAAATAATGGAGGTAAAATTCTATATCAATTATGATTACAATTCTTTTCCTTATTCCTCAAATGGCATCATTTCAAGACCACTCCCATTTTGGTTCCTTCTCCTGAAAACAAAATATTGTGTCCAGAATTAAGCACAATATATTTGTTTTGAGTACCATGAAATGATCAGCTCCTCATCCAAGAAGATATGCCTCTCTTAAATTCTTTCTATTTCTGAATCATGATAGTTACAAATGTAATAGTTCTATGTGTCTCATATATTTGTAACATCTTCCATTTGGGCCTGTGAATGAATGACTATACCAAAGAGATATCAGTATTTTAGAACAATGGGCTGAATTTAATCAGATAAAATTTAATCTTGGGATCAAAAACTTTACTTTTTTTTTCAGCCCTCTTCTTTTTTTTTTTATTAAAGCTTTTTATTTGTATAACATATATATGGGTAGTTCCCCAACATTGATCTTTACAAAGCTTTCCATTACAAATTTTACCCCCAGTCCTCTCCCCTCCCCTAGATGGCAGGAAGTCCACTACATGTTAATAATGTTGAAATGCTTGAGAAGTTATGCAAGAAAAATCTTATCTACAAGAAGAAAAAAGAATCAGAGAAAGGTAACACAATGCAAGCAAATGTCAATAGAGATCATGAAAATGTTACGTTGTGGTCCATATTTCATTTCCTTCTCTCTGGGTGTATATGGTTTTCTTCAGTGAACAATTGGAACTGGTTTGAGACAATTCTTTGTTGCAGAGAGCCATGTCCATCAGAATTGATCATCATGTAATACTGTTGTTGCTGTGCATGATGATCTCCTGGTTCTGCTCGTTTCACTCAGCATCAGTTCATGCAAGTCCCTCCAGGCCTCTCTGAAATCGTCCTGCTGGTCGTTTCTTACAGAGCAATAATATTCTATAACATTCATATACCATAATTTATTCAGCCACTCTCCAATTGATGGGCATCCCTTCAGTTTCCAGTTTCTAGCCACTACAAAAAGGGCTGCCACAAACATTCTTGCACAAGTGGGTCCCTTTCCCTCCTGTAAGATCTCTTTGGGATATAGGCCCAGTAGAAACACTGCTGGGTCAAAGGTTTATGCACAGTTTGACAACTTTTTGAGCATAGCTCCAAATTGCTCTCCAGAATGGTTGGATCCGTTCACAGTTCCACCAACAATGTATTAGTGTCCCAGCTCTCCCACATCCCCTCCAACATTCATCAAAAAACTTTACTTCTTGAAAGAAGTGGGGATAATGGTCAAAACAAAAAGATCCAGGAGATTTAGTGGACTACTATTTCAATATGAGTCAAAAATATGACATGGAATTAAAAAAAAGTGAACATGATCTTAGACTGCATTCTTTAGAAAATGAAAGGTGATTATACTCATCAGATTACATCTGGAATACTGTGCTCAGTTTGGGGTGCCATATTTCAGGAAGGATTATAAACTGGAGAATGTCCAGAAGAGGATGAACAGATGTAAAAGGCCTTGAGAGAATGCCATAAAAGTTCATTGAAATGAGCATATTTAGCCTAGGGAAGAGAAGACTTAGGGAGGACATGTTAGCTGTCCTCTACTATTTGAAGGACTGACATATGAAAAAAGGATTAGACTTGATCTGCTTGGCCCCAGAGTACAAAACTCGATGCACTGAGTGGAATTTGCAAAGATGAAAACTTAGGCTTGACATAGAAAAAAATTCCTAATAACCAGAGCCATACAAAAGTGAAAAAAGTTTATATGGGAGGATCATCCTTATCACCATCATCATAACAATCATAACATTTAAATTTACAATTTGCAAATATCATCTTAATTTATCCTCACAACAACTCTGGGAGATAGGTGCTCTATTATCCCTGTTTTATAGTTGAGGAAAACAAGGCACATAAGGATTGTGAATTACCTAGGATCAAACATTTAATAAGTGCCTAAATCCAAATTTGAGCTCAGTTCTTCCTAATCCCAGGTTACTGTGACACTTCATTGACTAAAACTAGGTTAATCACTTATTGGAAATACTATAGAAGATACTCCTATACAAGTGTGATTTGCACTAAATGTTCTTTGAGCCTTTGAGATGTTGAGATTATGTGACCAATCTTTCCCTTGCTGTCCCAAGCCAGCTGTAATAACAATATACTTTAAAAGAATGTTATTCATTCCAACACATTTGGAATAAGTACTATATTTAAAAGCACACAGAAATCAAAAACTCACTAGTTGTAATATTACTGAGAGAAAATGTTGCCTAATTCCCAAGAAGTCAAGAAATGCTATTCGAGGCAGCAAGGGAGGTGGCAAAGTAGATAGAACTCTGGGACAGGAATCATGAAGACCTGAGTTCAAATTTAGCTTCACATATTCAGTAGCTGTGTGATCCTGAGCAAGTCACTTAATCCCTATATTCCTCAGTTTCCTCAACTGTAAAAGAGAAATAATAGTACATACACACACACATACATACACACATACTCACTTCCAGGATTATCATAGAGATCAAATGAGATATTTGTAAAGTATTTAGAATAGTTCCTGGCACTGAATAGATATTTTAAAACTTTTTTTAGAATAGGTATTTATAAATGCTTTTTTCCCCTGCCTTTGTGCTTATATCATTCTCTCTTGGAACCTCAGTTTCCTAAACTGTAAAATTAAGGGTAAGGATAATATGATCTCTATTGTCCCTTCCAACTCCAAGATTCTTTGGTTTTACGATGGTAAGATAGGTCATCTTTATGAACCTAACAGACAACAGAACTAGTTCCCAATGAATGTTAACTATGTTTATATTGAGCCAAGATCAATGGTACAGTTAGATTTCAATGTCCCAAAGTGGTTCTCCACATTTGAATAGGGTATGTCACAACATCTACACATAAATATTTAGCCTTCATTTAGTTACCCGTGGCAATGAGGAGAGTATCACAAATACCCTTATTACTACTCCATTCCCTCAAACATCTCTTCCCTCCCCCATAAACTATTCCTTGCCAAAATTGCTGGCAAAAAGCTTCATCTTACTCTTTGAATGCTTTCTTCCCTTTTCCCCATCCACTTTGATGGTGGTGCTAAGGAACAACAGTGTCCAAAAAGCAAGAAACCAGAAAAGGAACGAGGAGAATTAAGAAAGCAAAGATTGGATGGTTGATTCCTTACTAACAGAGACTATTCAAATATAGTTTTACATAAATAGAAAAAACCTAGAATTGAAATTTGATTTATCTTGCTACCTAAGACAGGATAGGATATTGATAATATCCCATATTTATATAGTGTTTTAAAGTTTGGTATTTGAACTTGACAATTTTCTGAGGTAGTGCTGTCATTCCCATTTTAAGTTCATAAGCATTTCAAAAATATCTCAACAAATTAGTAAATAATGGAAAAGGCATTTGGACTTAGGTTTTCCTGGCGGAGTCAGAAACTCTATCAAACTGGGGAGGTGGGGGAGGTGAAGGAAGAAGTAAAATGGAAGAAATTGAAAGGGAAAGGACTAGTTTCTCTTGCATACTCCAGCCAAAATTTTCCTTTTGTACAACTATCCTAGTTCATTTGATCAAGGGGACATTTTGAAACTTGCACTGGGCTAGGGCTCTATCTTGGATTATCTAATGGCTAGAATTATGGAAATATATTAGAAGAACTGCACATGTTTAATCTATATCAGATAGCTTGCTGTCTTGGTGAAGGGGAGAGGAGAGAGGGAATGGGGAAGGAGAGGAAGAAAAATGTAGAACACAAGGTTTTGCAAAGGTGAATGTTGAAAACTATCTTTGCATATATTTAGAAAAATAAAATACTATTAAAAGAAAAAAAAAAAGAATTGGCCAAATGGAAAAAAAGGTAAAAAAGCTTAACTGAAGAAAATAATTCCTTAAAAATTAAAATTGGGAAAGTAGAAAAGGAGGTACAAAAGAAATAAATGTAACATAAGCAATTGAATTTATATAAAAATGGCATAAATGATAAATATGTCCTTAAATGGATCTGTGATTTGGAAGACATACATATTCCCTCCAGTGGTAGAAAACCTACCCATACCTTTCCAACCTGTGCATTTTTTATCATTTTCTTTCCTATAAACCCACAATTAAGAGAATTCATTAGAAACCGCCCCTCGTATTGTCATTTTATAGTGTATTATTAAGGTCTTCTGCTATCCCTTATCTTGACTAGGCAATTTCTTCTCTTAACTGGATATATTTCCCACCACTTCTTGCATGCCAGACATGGTTAATAATGTGACAAAGTCTAGTAAGACCCACCATAAATTTCTCTATTAATGTGAAATTTTGATTCTTCAGAGATTATGGTATTTCATGAATGCCAGATATACAACATTACAAGGGGAATATTGACATTAAACACATGGGGATTTGTGTCATCTAGTAACTTGAGATTGTTGAAAGCATTTTGCAGTTTCCAAGATGAGAATGATTTATACTCATATCAAGAATATCCTTGAGAAAATTATGAGAAAGGAAACAATATGCTTTTGCAGATGATTTTTAACAGCAGGCTTCCTCATCTTCACAGTCACACAATCAACTGAAAGGTATAGGATACATAATATTTCACTTTTAAAAATTATTCATTGGATGCAAAAAAATCATTTAATTCAAATAAAGCAAAAGCACTGCTTTAAAGACTATGGGAGAACATACAGTACCATTTTGTTACGTGGAATGGAATGACATAGGGAAGCCAAAAGTTCTGAATTATTCAGTGACAGTGTTCTGGAGGGGGCCAGCTTTGGAATTGTTTATTTTTTTAAACCTAGTATTCAAGGATTCTAAAGAACAGAGTGAATGGACATGAATAGGTTATTAGGCATGAAAGGTATAGCATGAATAAAAAATTACTAGCAGGAGATAAAGAGGAAAAGAATATTTTCCCAACCCACATATAGTTGATAAGAATAGATAAAAAGTAAAGCCCGGGGGCGGAGCCAAGATGGCTGAGTGAAAAGGTGACTCTCTACCTCTCCTCTCAAATCAACAATAAAATAAGCCTCTGAACTGATCTTCAAGTCAACGAACTCAGAAATATTTGGGCACAGCTCTCTGGATAACTTCATATCAGGCTTGTCTAACTTGGACAGAGAGATAAATAGACGACTCCTGTGTAGGCTGGAAGTGAGGGTGGGACTCAGCTCAGCTCATTGTGGCAGAAATTCCAAACTCCAAACACCTGGAGTTTATCTGAGGCACTCGGGACACTCTGCCCTGATTGGGGGCAGGTGTTCTGGCAGACTTGCCTTGTTTAAGGAGTAATTCTGACTTAGTCCTAGCCCCCAACGGCCCAGCACCTTAAGTTAATTCGCTGAAGTGCCCCAGGGCAAAAGAGCTTTAGCTGAGGCTTTTCCAAACCTTAAAGAAATATACACGCTGTCTAAAAAAATGAAGCAAAAGAGAGCTCTCACCATAGACAGCTTTTATCAAGGCAAAGAAGCGATGACCCCAGATCTTGAGGTTCCTTTAGACAAAATACAAGAAGAAGGTATCAAAGACCATCACTGGTCACTTTTTCAAAAGGCCTTTCTGGAAGATTGCATAAAGAACCTCAAAAGAGAGCTGGAGGATAAATGGGAAAATAAACTGAAATCAGTGCAAGAAGGATACAATATCTTGCAAGAAGGATATGATGCCCTGCAAAAGAGATATGAAAAAGACACCAATTTATTAAAAAATAAAATTAGTGAAGTGGAAAAAGAGTGCAATGAAAAAATTGGCCAGTTACAAAAGGAGCTTAAAAAGGTAACTGAAGAAAACAACACTTTAAAAATAAGAATTGAACAAATGCAAGTGAATGACTCAATAAGACTTCAAGAATCAGTCAAACAAAAACAAAAAAATGAAAAATTAGAAGAAAATATGAAATATCTCCTAGGAAAAACAACTGACTTGGAAAATAGATCTAGGAGAGACAATCTAAGGATTATTGGACTTCCTGAAAGCCATGATGAAAAAAAGAATCTAAACACTATCTTCCAGGAAATCCTGAAAGAAAACTGCCCTGAGATTGTGGAATCAAAAGGCAAAATCACCATTGAAAGAATTCACCAATCACCTCTTGAAAGAGACCCCAAAATTAAAACCCCAAGGAATATCGTGGCTAAATTTCAGGACTATAGCACCAAGGAACAGATTCTGCTAGCAGCTAGAAAGAAACAATTCAAATACAGAGGATCAATAAGTAGAGTCACACAGGATCTGTCAGCCTCCACACTGAAGGATTGAAGGGCCTGGAACCAGATATTCCAAAGGGCAAAGGAACTTGGATTACAGCCAAGAATAACTTATCCAGCTAGAATGAGCATTATCCTCCAGGGAAGGAGATGGTCATTCAATGATATAGGTGAATTTCACCTATTTCTAATGAAAAGACCGGATCTGAACAAAAAATTCGACATCCAAACACAGAACTCAAGAGATGCATAAAAAGGTAAAAAGGAAAGGACTCTTGAGAACTTTATTTTTACTAGGGGGATACTTAAAGTTTGGGGGTATAATTAACTAGATATTACTTTGATAATATGAAAAAGAGAACTAGAGGCGGAAAGATTGTCATACTAGGGAAAAGAGGGAAAAAGTGGTAAAATAAGATCTAAAAAAAAAGGAGGTAAAAACAAGGTAATATCACTTGAAGAGGCAAAGAAAACCTAATATAAATGAGAGAAAGAGTGGAGGGAGATGAGCATTGTGTAAATCTTACTCTCATCAGGTTGGGCTCTAAAAGTGTATATCAGACATTTGATTTCACATAGAAAATTGTCTGTTGCTAGAGGGAAGTGGGAGGGAAAGGAGGAAAAATAAGGGACAAACTAATAGAAGGGAAAATAGAAGAATCAGGGGAAAGGAGTAAAAACAGGGGGAGGGGATCTAAAGGGTGGAGTGTTATTTGGGGGAGGGGGTCATCAAAAGCAAAGTACTGAGGAGGGGGGAAGGGAAAAGGGGGAAAGGAAAGGGGAAAACATAACTTGGGTAAATAAGATGGCAGGAAATAAAGAATTAGTTATTCTAACTGTGAATGTGAATGGGATGAACTCTCCCATAAAGCAGAAGTGGATATCAGACTGGATTAAAAACCAGAATCCCACAATATGTTGTCTACAAGAAACACATCTAAAACATAGTGACAACATATAGGCTGAAGGTAAAAGGCTGGAGCAGAACCTATTACGCTTCAGGTGAACAAAAAAAAA
>JAJPUD010002796.1:114062-127856 GCA_023553655.1 Myrmecobius fasciatus
ATTTAAAACCATCAGCAAGCATCATATATAATGGAGACAAACTAAAACCATTCCCAGTAAGATCAGGAGTGAAACAAGGCTGCCCACTGTTACCATTACTATTTAATATTGTATTAGAAATGTTAGCTTTAGCAATAAGAGAAGAAAAAGAAATAAGAGGAATCAGAGTAGGTAATGAAGAAACCAAATTATCACTCTTTGCAGATGACATGATGGTATACTTAGAGAACCCTAGAGACTCAACTAAAAAACTACTAGAAATAATTCACAACTTTAGCAAAGTGGCAGGATTCAAAATTAATCCACATAAATCATCAGCATTTTTATATATTACCAACAAAGTTCAGCAGCAGGAGATACAAAAAGAAATTCCATTCCAAATAGCAGATGATAGGATAAAATATTTGGGAATCTATCTGCCAAGGAAAAGTCAGAAACTATACGAACTAAACTACAAAACACTTTCCACACAAATAAAATCAGACCTAATCAATTGGAAAAATATTAAGTGCTCATGGGTAGGCAGAGCAAACATAATAAAAATGACAATACTACCCAAACTAATCTACTTATTTAGTGCCATACCAATCAAACTCCCAAGAAATTATTTTACAGATCTAGAAAAAATAGTAGCAAAGTTCATTTAGAAGAACAAAAGGTCAAGGATTTCAAGGGGATTAATGAAAAAAAAGACAGATGAAGGTGGCCTCGCTGTACCAGATCTAAAACTATATTATAAAGCAGCGGTCATCAAAACCGTTTGGTACTGGCTAAGAAATAGAGCAGTCGATCAGTGGCACAGCATAGGTTATCAGGACAACCTAGGCAATAACCTTAACAATCTAGTGTTTGATAAACCCAAAGGCCCCAGCTTTTGGGATAAGTACTCACTATTTGGCAAAAACTGCTGGGAAAATTGGAAACTAGTGTGGAAGAAATTAGGGCTTGACCCATACCTAACACCACATACCAAGATAAGATCTAAATGGGTTCATGATCTAGATATAAAGAGGGACTTTTTAAGCAAGTTAGAGGAACGTAATATAGTTTATCTCTCAGACCTGTGGAGATGGAATAAATTTATGTCCAAAGAAGACCTGGAACTCCTAAATGAACACCAGATGGATAATTTTGATTATATTAAATTAAAAAGTTTCTGTACAAATAAAACAAATGCAGACAAGATTAGGAGGGAAGTATCAAATTGGGAAATCATCTTTACATTTAATGGTTCTGATAAAGGCCTCATTTCTAAAATATATAGAGAATTGTTTCATATATATAAGAATTCAAGCCACTCTTCAATAGATAAGTGGTCAAGGGACATGAATAGACAATTTTCAGATGATGAAATTAAAACCATCTCTAGTCATATGAAAAGTTGCTCCAAATCACTATTGATCAGAGAAATGCAAATTAAGACACCTCTGAGGTACCACTACACACCTGTCAGATTGGCTAAAATGACAGGAAAAGATAACGATGAATGTTGGAGGGGATGTGGGAAAACTGGGACACTAATACATTGTTGGTGGAACTGTGAACGGATCCAACCATTCTGGAGAGCAATTTGGAGCTATGCTCAAAAAGTTGTCAAACTGTGCATACCCTTTGACCCAGCAGTGTTTCTACTGGGCCTATATCCCAAAGAGATCTTAGAGGAGGGAAAGGGACCCACATGTGCAAGAATGTTTGTGGCGGCCCTTTTTGTGGTGGCTAGAAACTGGAAACTGAAGGGATGCCCATCAATTGGAGAGTGGCTGAATAAATTATGGTACATGAATGTTATGGAATATTATTGCTCTGTAAGAAATGACCAGCAGGACGATTTCAGAGAGGCCTGGAGAGACTTGCATGAACTGATGCTGAGTGAAACGAGCAGAACCAGGAGATCATCATACACAGGAGCAACAGTATTACATGATGATCAATTCTGATGGGCATGGCTCTCTGCAACAAAGAATTGTCTCAAACCAGTTCCAATTGTTCACTGAAGAAAACCATATACACCCTGAGAGAGGGATATGAAATATGGACCACAACGTAACATTTGCATGCTCTCTATTGAGGTTTGCTTGCATTGTGTTGCCTTTCTCTGATTTTCTTTTTTTCTTGTAGATAGGATTTTCCTTGCATAACTTGTCAAGCATTTCAACATTATTAATATGTAGTGGACTTCCTGCCCTCTAGGGGAGGGGAGGGGACTGGGGGTAAAATTTGTAATGGAAAGCTTTGTAAAGATCAATGCTGGGGAACTACCCATACATATGTTATACAAATAAAAAAGCTTTAATAAAAAAAAAAGTAAAGCCCACCCTTAATTATAACCCAATCTAGAACAGTTTAAGAAGGATAATGTTGAGTATACTTTGTATATATCCTATAGGTTTCTGTTTATTTACATGTTGTCTTCCCCATTACTCTTTTGGAGGGAAAAGGCTTATTTTGTGTTTCTGTCTTTTTTTTTTTTTTTGAATCCTCAGCCCAGTGTTTGTCATGAAGTAAATGATTAATAAATGTTTGTTAATTGATTGATTGAAGCAGGGACTTGAGTTGGAGAGTTCTGTGAGGAAAATCTGACTCAGATCCTGGATGCGAGTTTGGCAGTGGGGGAATTGATACTGTAACCTGTTAAAAATTAAAAACAAACAAACAAACTGGGATTTGCAATTTATCCCCAGTTTTATATACTATGAAAAATATATTCTACACAAAAAGGAAACACAAAAACTTTTCTGACATAATGAAGGTGTACTGTGGCTAATCAAATACTCTGGTGAATGGTAAATGATACTACATCCAGCCCCAGACACCTCTAGCTGTGTGATTCTGGGCAAGTCACTGAATCTCTGCCAGTCTCAGTTTCTCCAATTGTAAAATGGGGCTAATAAAAGCACCTACCTCCCAAGATAGTTATGAGAATCAAATAAGCCATTTGTAAAATGCATGGCACAATGCCTGATTCAAATTAGATGCTTAATAAATAATTGTTTCCTTCTTTCCTAAACATTTTAAATGGTAAACATAACAGCATTTTTAAGAACTACAAACATTTAATTCCTAAACTAGGTGTACTTTAAAAATTGGGGCAGAAGAGGGGTAAGGTCAAAGATGAGAAGTAAATTAACTTGACTATTTTTGTGGTCTGGATCAGCTTCCACTGAGTTGGTCTGCTTGTAGATAGGTATTCATGCAAATTTCAAAGAATTAAAATATAGTAGAAAAATGCCCCCAAACCAAAATGATACCAAGTCCAGCTTATTTTGGGGTATGACCATTTAAGAGACTATAGTGAAAATGCTTAGATTTGAATTCGAGCCTTTCATCTATAAACATGGGTTAATCATATGTGCATTGTCTGTTCCACAAGGTTTATCAGAGGATCAAATGAGATGGTGTTCAAAATCTGTTTGTAAATCACAGCATACAAAATAAATATCAACTCAGTATTAGCATCAATAAAATCAAATATATTATAAAAGTATAGCGACTCTGGTTAATAGAAACTTCTAATTAATAGAGTATTAAATAAGAGAACTTTCTGTTCACTTTGGGCCTTCTTACTTGGAGATAGTAGTATGGATTTTGGTCTCCTGAGAATGTATATATATACTAGGATTCTGGTACTTGGGGTAATTGTAAATATGGGAAGTAGAGGTAGGAAAAATTTACTGGCATACTCAGTATATAAAATATTGTTTTAGTATATTCTAGGACCTTTCATGAACCAGTCTTGTGAAATAAACAAATTAACAACACATATGAATAATCATAAACATTCAGGTTTTCCATAGTTACTCTTCATTCCCTGACTTAAAGGACTGTTCTTAGTGATGATGGCTTACTCTCTTTCAGTTGTTCATTCTTGCCCGATTCCCAAGTTTAATTCCCATAACCTATTGAATAATATAGTTTTAGAATGTTATGTATTATGCAAAAGAGGGGTTCTTTCCTGAAGGTTTCATGGCTGTTCTTTTGTTTCTGAATGTCTATTCTTCAATGAAATTTCCCACAGTATAGACATAAGAATACTTCCCAGTGTTAAATTTTTAATAATTTCCTTATATTATGCTGAAAAAAGACAAATCCAAAGTTGAAGTGCTTCTAGTCCTTTTTAAAATAAGTTTTGTTGTTGTTCAGTCATGTCCAATTCTTCGTGACTCCATTTGGGGTTTTCTTGGCAAAGATACTAGAGTGGTTTGACATTTCTTTCTTCAACTCATTTTACAGATGAGGAAACTGAGGCAAACAGGGTTAGGTGACTTGTCCGGGGTCACATAGCTAAAAAATATCTGAGGTCAGATTTGAATTCAAGAAAATGAGTTCCTGACTACAAGTCTGGAACTCTATCCAGTGCACTACCTATCTGCCCCTTAAAATGAGCTATCACACTTTTTAAGGGCTGCATATCACAATGCAAGATCAATCATATTAATGAAATGTATCTGCCAGTTAGCACTAAGAATACACTAAGGTTATTTCAGAATCCTTAATCTTTCAACTACATACCCAATTAAAACTAATTTTTTTTTAGCTAATGATATCTCAAAAGGAAAATATAATTTTTCTTTTTACTCCCCTTTCTCCTAAAATAGAACAACGGAACCGTGGGGATCACCGAGAACAAAGAGTAACTGTTCCACTTTCTGTAGTGGCACCCCCACTTCCTTCTTTACCTGCATCCTACAGTCGGAAGAGGTTTGAGATTAAGGATCGGCACTTTTTAGCGGTAAGAATTTCTGTCCTGAACGTTTGGTAGATGCATGTATCAATATGGATCTATCATTAGTTCTAAATGAGTAGCCTAGGACACCGGTTGGCAGATAAAGGGCCTCTGCCCTTTGATCACGAAGGGTACCATGATTGATTGAGAGACGCCTGGAAACAAAAAACTGTATATGTGTATGTAATTGTTTGTTGTTTCTCTCTCTTTTATTGGGATTGAAGATAAATCCCAACAATTGAGAGTGATAGAGATAATTGGCATGGCAGATTAAATTATTGATAATTATAATACAAAACATTTTATACAGTTAGGAAAATATTTGGGGAAAGCTAAGAGAAGTTTGGAATAATGTATTAATAGGGAGATAAAGACATAATATAAAGAGAGGACTATGACTCTTTACAAAGTAAAAATGGTAATCTTGTAAGAGCATAGTTTTTAGTTTAACAAGATGGGGAGACATTTTCAGGCAACAGATCAACCACCTTGATTGGATGTTCTACTTAAGTGTGCTGAATTTCTCAGCATTTCCAGAAAATCTAGATATTACTGTCTTTTGTCAATGCTCCCCAGTCCAACCAATGGATCAAGCAGTAAGATTATATGTTGGCATCATTATGGGAAGCCTGAATAAACCCATCAGAGCAAGGGCTTTTGGACAAGGTGTCAACTAACTCTAAAATCTATGATTGCTGTATTATATAGGCTTCTATCCTTTTTCTTTGGTACCAGTACTGTGAGCATAAGGATGTGAAAACAGTCCTGAATTGGAATAAAATGTATATAACCACAGTCTTACCAATACAGAAGGTCTGTGAGAGATTATATAGTCCTGTAACTTTTTTATAGTCTTCTGTGATGATATGTAAAATGATGGGAGAAGTTATCAGGGATTTGATACTGCTAGTTTCCCAGTGGGTGAGTCCTTAATTGAAAGTGTCAAGTCCTGTTCAGTAGCATCTCCATTAAAGAGCCCAACTCTCAGTAGAAAGGATACTCTTTTCATGATTTGATGACAAATGGAAGAAATTCCATGACCTCCCCATGACATTTAAATTACTCTGGATGCTTATACATAATTTCTGACATGTTACACCACTTCTACATTGCACTCTCTGACCTACTTCACTAGAGAAGTAACCAAATATTATAACTGTCTCTGGTGCAAGGGGATAAAGGTGGGGCAATGGGGAGGGGAAGCTCTGGAATGCTATGAACTGACCCATTTGTTTTCCTTCCCTAATTTGTATAGCCATATCCTCCCGTGTCTAGTTGGCTGGCTGCCAATTTCAGATAACTCTTTAGACTTTTTCAATCAATGATTAGTCCCAGTTGTAAAAGGACACAACTTTACTCTCAGATGGGAAAGCCCACCATAAAGACCACCACTGAGAGAAACCTGCTGCCCCCTTTCTTTAGTGACTACTTCAAAGTAACCCCCTGGCTCCCACAAGTAGGAGGAAGTAGTGCTTAGTTTATTCACACTTAATTTGAACCAGTAAAACTTCATGTAAAACTTGCAGGAAACCAAACCTGCCAATTTAGATGAACAAAATGCTTGAGAACTGAAAAAGCAATGAGAGTAACAAAGATCTGATTAGCATGGAATTCCCTCAACAGTGTTGACCTTATAGTAGACAGAGTGTGCAGCTGCCTAAATGACATGATTCCAAGACATCAAGAAAACTCCACTGAAATATATATTGTTCATCTAACCTGCCAAAGTCTGCAACTTCACAATTAGAGATTTTTACTTTTGATCATTGTTGAAATACAACTACCCTTGGAAGAGATTACATATTAAACTATATCAATCATTTATATCATCATATAAATAAATACATTTCTGAATTCTAAATATTGAGAAGGAAAGAATATAGAGACACTGGAGAGGAGAGGGACACCATAGAGCAGAGGTTCTTGATATGGGGCCTGCAGACATTTAAAAAATATATTTTCTCAGGAGTATTTTTTCCCCAATAACATGTAAAGATCATTTTCAACATTCATTTTTGTAAGATTTTGAGTTTCAATTTTTTTTCTCTCCTTCCCTTATGTCCTCCGTCCCCAAGACAGCAAGCAATCTGATATATATATATATATATATATATATATATATATATATATACACTATCATTTTAAACATATTTCCATATTTGTCACGTTGTGAAAAATGAGAACAAAAGGGGAAAAACACAAGAATGAAAAGCAAACCAAAAAATGGTGAAAATAGTGTGCTTCAATCCACATTCAGTACCCATAGTTGGATCCTCTGGATGTAGGTAGCATTTTCCATCTCAAATCTATTGGAATTGTCTTGAGTCATTATATTGCTGAGAAGAACTAAGTCTAATTATGCTAGGCTCCTGAAATACATACAAAGAAAAGTATAAAAAAAAAAGTCCCTGCTCTCAAGGAGGTCACAGACAAATGGAGAAGACAACATGCAAACATCTATGGACAAGAAAATTATATAGAGAATAAATTAGAAATAATCAAAGGAGGAAAATCTTTCCTCTAGAAAGTAGGATTTTAGTTGGAACTTGAAGGAAGCTAGAAGGATGTCTTGATGAAAAGAGAGAGCATTCTAGGCATAGGGAACAACCAGTGAAAATTTTTTGGGAAGGGCCCTGTCAACCCCACTAAAATCTGTGCCTCCAGATCTAAAGGACTTTAAAAGTTTGGATCTGGCCTAGCTGGATTATAAATATGCCACATCTACAATGACAAAAAAAAATCAGAGAGTAGGCAGGTTATGAAGGGCTTTGAACACCAAAAAGATGACTTTTATATTTGATCTTGGAGACAGTAATGTGGTCAGACTTGTGCCTTAGGAAGATTACTTTGGCAAATGAGTGGAGGATGCAATACTAGAGGACAGAAGAGGATGTATTTAAGACATATCATAAAGATGAAATTAATAGGCATGATAACAGATTAGATATTGGGAGTGAGAATCAAGGATGACACCTAGGTTGAAAGCCTTGGAGATTGGGAGGAGAGTAGTACTTAGAGGGTTTGAAAAGAAAGATGAGTTCACTTTGGGACATGTTGATTTTAATATATTTATAAGACTTCCAGTTTGAAATGTCCAATACATCTCCAATGGTGTAAGATTGGAGGTGAGCAGAGAAGTTTGGGCTGGCTAAGTAGATGTAAGAATCATCAACATAGAGATGATAATTTAATTAATCCATGGAAGTTGATGAAATCACCAAGTGAAATAATATAAAGAGATCAGAGCCCAGGATAAAGAGCTCTGTAGGATAGTCATAGTTACCAATGGTGGCCTAGATCAAGCTTTTTAAACTGTGGCTCATAAATCCATAAAGGATCTCATAAATAAATGTGGGGGTCACAAATTATGATTTATTATCAGCAAATGTTTGATTTTTATACCTGTTTTATACACCGATATGCCCAGGGTCATGTAAAATTTTCTCAAGCAAAGAAAGGTTACAAGGGGAAAATGTGTAAGAAACCTTGACCTAGATAAAACCCAGCAAAAAGAGACTGAGAAGCAGTCAGATCAATAGGAATAGAATCAGAAATGAATAGTGTTATAAAAACATAGAAAGAAGAACATATCAAGAAGAAGAGGGTAATTAACAGTGTCAATAGCTATTGAGAGATCAGAGGTCAAGAAGAATGAGAAATGAAAAAAGGGCATTGAATATGTGAATTAGAAAATCATTTGTAATTTTGGAGAGAGAAATGTTGATTAGAGGAAGTCAAAAACCAAACTGCAAAGAGTTAAGAAGGAAACGAGAAGAGGAAGTAGTACTTTTTTGTAAGTAGTCTTTCCAAGGAGTTTCACCACAAAAGGGAAGAGAGATATAGAAAGATAGCTAGAAGGGATAGATGGAGGGGGAGAAGGAGGGATTGAAAATGGAAGAGGCATAGAGATCTTTATAGACAAAAGGAAAATGGCTAGGAGATTGAGAGAAAGTGAAGTAAGGGAGTGTTAGACTTCCAAATTCGATTTCTTAGCCCTCTTGAGTAAGATTGAGGAATAGCAATTGTGCTAGACCTTAGCCTTGAGGGAAAGAAAAGAATGGCCCTGAAATGGATACTTTATTTGATGTATAAGAACTGCAGATTTAAAAGAAAATCAGGACTTCAAGTTTATGCAAAATTTCTATTTCATTCCCCAGAAAACTGATGCCCAATGAAATGACTTATCCTGGTTTACATAGGTGGTTAATAACTGGTTAGTATTTGAACCTTGGTTTTATGATTCCATGTTCTCTCCACTATTAAGTCCTTAATGGGCTCTTTATCCTAAGAAGCTAGACTATACCTGTGGTGTCTTTGACGATGATTTCTAAAGATTTCTAGGAAAGGGAACATAATTCTCAATCCCTATCAATAGTCAGGAACCCATTACACTATTTAATGATCTTCATTATCTGGAGAAGATTCTATTTTGTAGAAGACTTTCCAATTTACATTAAATACAGTGGGAAACATGCTGGACTTCTTAAGTTAGAACAAGATGTAGATTCAAATTCTTGCTCTGACATTTACCAGCTGAGTGAGCCTAATCACTTAATTCTCAATTTCCTCATTCATAAAATTAGCATAATAATAATTTTCCTTTCCTTAAAAGTTTGTTGTAATGCACATTGAAAAACTTAAAAGCTCCATATACATACATATATATGTGTGTGTATGAACATATACATAAATGTATACATATGTATTATTACTTCAAAAACAAAGTAAAACTGGATACTTTCTTGATATAGTTTAACCCATTTTCTCTTGTTCTCTTTTAAATAAAAAAGATGATAATGTGCCAATTGTCATCATTCAAATAAGAATTCTTCACATCAGAAGATTCTCTCTAAAACCTTTATTACTGGCTATATAAAATTTACACTTCTTTGCCTAGTCTTCAAGGAAGGCTTCCATGATCTGGCTTCATTTACCTTTCAGGCCTTATCACTTGATAGTACTATATGACCCAGCCAAATTCATCATTCTTTAAAACAGAATCTGTGCTTTCCTAATTCTGTGTCTTTACAATTACAATTCCTTTTCTATTCTTTCTATAAAAATCCAACTCATCTTTCAAGGTCTAGATGAAATGCCACTCCAATAATAAGCCTTACCAAATAATCCCAACCAGAAGTTATTTCTACCTTCTCTAAATTTCTATAGCACTTTTGTTTTCATACCTCTCCTAGGGTATTTATATTGTCTGCGCACTTATCTTACCTATTAAATTAAAAGTTCCTAACAAGCAGGGATTGCTTATTTGTTTTTGCATTATTGAAATATCCAAATACTTTGTTGTGCTTAAATATTTATTGAATAGATTACTAACAATTAAATCATTGTTAAATCATATTTTGATCTTTTTTTCTTGCTTGATTATCATTTCTATGACATGTCTACACATGTCTAACTTGAAAATCTCCAGATTATCTATATAGTTCTCCAATGAAGTCTCCTGAAGTTCTCCCCATCCTTCTTGTATCTATTGATGTAAGGCAGAAATTTGAAGAAATTCCTTGGATATTTCAAAGGAAAATAAAACTGTACAAACCTATTTAATTATTTGGGGGTTTTCATTTGTATCTTAAGGAAGTATTTGACTTTAATTTCAGTTTCCTACTTTATTTTTTGGATAGGTGTCACAGATATTATAAATCTCAGGCCTTTGATCTAAATAATGTTAATCAAAGAGGTCTGGTTAATGTTAAGTTTAATGAGGAAGAAATATATAGGATTTAAGGTTTTAAAGTATACAAAACAGTGTATAAATATCTTCTTATTTAAACCTCACAACAATCCTGGGAGATAAGAATTATTTTTATGCCCATTATACAGATGAGGAAATTAAAACTGAGACCGCAAATCCAGCCCTTCTTCCACTGCACCAGATGGAATATAAATTTGATTCTGAAAGGTGAAAATGTTGCATATTTCCCATTCATGTTGGCATAATTGAACATTATCTCTTTACATTTATGAACAACATTCCTACTCTGGTTCTTGCTTTTTTTGGATATTTTGGTACTTCTGTGTGAGTAACTTCCATAGAAATCAAAACAAAATCTGGGTATATATGTATGCTGTGGGAATATTTAATTTTTTTTTCCTGTGGGGTTTTGTATATATTTAAATCTGTCAGGGGAAGTCTGAACTTGCCACACTTTTTTCCCTCCACATATGGCCTAAATCATTATTTGAAGGGTTTGATGCAACTTCAGGACTCGCTGAAACAGCTGCCCAGTTACCTTTTGCATCAGAGCACACCAGCTGAGCATGAAGAGTAGAGGGTGATAAAGAATGCTTAGAACCATTCATTCTTCTGACTCATGCGCTCTATTACCATCATTCAGTTGGAGAAATTTGTGTCGTTTTGAAGTTCAAAGAGAATTTTCTCCACATACTTCAAAGTCTCCTTTGCCTTCGTTCTATTTATTTATTTATTTAGGAGGTAGTGGCTTTTGAATGTGGAAGGAGCTAAGCAGTCCTCTGCATTAGATATACTAATTGACAAAGCTGACAGAACAGGATGAATAAGATCCTTACTGGAATTAACATCATAGTGACCCTAGTCAAGTGGGATGTGTTTTCTGTCTTTTTTGAAACTGCAGAACAGTTCCACTGAATGATGAGCCCAGCAGATAGCAGGAATAGCCTCTGTCCCAGGCTTCCTGTCCCCACTTCTCTGATCACATCATGAAAAACCAATTACAACTGACTTTAATACAGTATTATGAAGTCCTGGGGGGAATATAATGTACTTCTTGAATGCTAAGTGATAGCGTGCACACACACACACACACACACACATACACACATACATACAAAGATTGGACCTGTTAGGAAACTCCCTTTACCAATACAGATTGGCACCTTCTCTGCAACTTGAAGCTCTTCACTTGATACATAGATAGATAGATGCATGGATGGATGGATGAATGGATGGATAGATGATTGACATATATATATATGTACATACATACATGTGTATACACACATATATATAATCTAGCTGTATATACATATACACATTGTGTGTGTGTATGTGCATATAAAATAATACTGTTTAAAGGAGAAAATCAGGGACCAGATAATCCTACAGAACATTAGGGTCAGGGTAAAAAAGAAAAACTTATGTTGGGACTAATTTAGTACTTCTACTACCTTTGGGAAAACTTCTTTCACTGCTTAATATCTCAGATTTTCCTGTCAATTATTATTGTATTCATACATTATCCTTCAATGTATTGTGATAAATAAGTGAGCTTATTCTTATAAAGTGATTTGGAGATATCAGAAGGTGTCACCGTAGGGAGAAAATCTTAATTTATTGTTTCTTTTGGTTTTGTTTCCATTAAGGTCTGCACATGCATTTATATATAATGTATATACTTTGATTCCTACTGATTAGTGGGACTTTAGTGATCATCCAGTCCATCCTCTGCTTTCTCAGATAAGAACAAAAGTGAAAGGGTCTAGAGAGTTGCATTACTCACATGCCCATGTGCTCACATGACTAGTGGCAGAATTGGCACTGCCTCTTGATTTCCAATTCAATGCAATGTTTTTGCCATTCTGACATACTTCCCAGAACCCTCCATGGTACATCTATGGAATAGAAATGAAACAGATATGGTCAAACTAATTTTATATGTGAGGACCCTAAGAAAGGAAGAAATTAGATGGTTGACCTGAAGTAGACCAAACAATCAGTGCTAGAGCCAGACTTGCTGGAACCTTGGTCTGCTCACTCTAAGCATAATAAGATTTCCTGTAAACAACAACTCCCCTTTCAAAGGCTTTGTTTCAGGGTCTGAGTCCTTCCCACTTTGTATTAAATGTCTTTCACAGTAACTAGCAAGATGATATGAATCATTAACTCTAAAAGACAGATACTTGAATGTCATGTGGTATCAAATCAGAAACAAAAGCTAGATTTCTTTTTCCTTTCCTGCTGGGATAATGCAACTTTTGTATAAACATTTAAATACATGTAACTTTTATAGTTTCAAATGAAAATAAGTCATCCACTAGAATATAAAATAGAAACTAGAAGAGAGTAAAATATGACAGGAGATAGATTATTTTTCCTATGCAGCCAGAGGAAAAGTAGGATACACAAATTAAGAAACAGTAGATGCATGTTCATAGCATTAAAAAAAAATCAATGATTTGTTTAAAAAAAGGTTTTAAAAATAATTCATTTGGGAAAGGCAATGCACTATATATCAAGTTAGAGGCAGTCTGTACCAGCATTGGGCTTGTTATCAAAAACATTATTTTGATTCTGACTCTTATGCTTACTAACTTTGTGACTATGAGAAGCTCACTTTCCTGCTCTGTTTCTTTTAGCTTGTTCTTCTGTAAAATGAGATCTTATCTGGGTTACCTACCTAACAGTGTTGTTTTTAAAAAAGTATTTTGTAAACCTCAAAACAAATGTTAAATATTACTATAGAGCAACAAGTTATTATTTACATAGAATTATATTTACTACCTATTGTTCTAAATAGCATTGCCCCCAAAGCATTAGAATCATCAGATGTTTGGGGAAATTATTCAAGTTATAAAAAAGAATTATATCGTGTAATTAGAGAAATTGGATATGGGTTGCATTGTTCATCAGGATTCAAACTAACATAATCACAAACCCATTGTTGAAGAAGTGAAATTCTGAACCCTGGAATGAAGTCAGACTCTAGGCTGGGTTTGGCTTGTCCAATCAAATTGGCCAGAGATTTATCAAGTGGATTGGTGATAAAAAGGACCATGGAGGTGAAAAGCCTAAGATCAGTAGGGAAGAGAATGAAGTAAGAGAAGTTAGATAAGATATTGCAGGAGAATAACAGAGCAGAGCTAATGGGGATAATGCCCTACTGTCATTTATTGACCAAGCCCCTCTGGAATTATGGATAGTGAAAGGGGTAGAGGATTGGCAAGAGATAAGAGGGAAGTAGGTTTTTATATCTGCTGGCTAGAATATTTCTTCCTGATTCAATTTTGACCCGTGTCAAGGAAGTATTCTCCATTTCTTTGTTAAATAATTGCTAAAAGATGGCAGCAATAACTCA
>JAJPUD010002796.1:127956-180719 GCA_023553655.1 Myrmecobius fasciatus
TTCATAGCTTCTTGAATCTAAGTTTTCTCATTTGGGAAATGAAGATAGTAATACCTAAAGTGCCTAACTCATAGGTTTATCATAAGCCTTAAATGTGATTGTTTATATAAAGCACTTTGAAAACTTTAAAGGTCTATGTAATATTGTTACTTTTGATATGTGGAGAAGAAAAGTGAGGACTGGTTGGAATCCTATGAAAAAAATGTCTTCTTTTACATAAATTATCTCTGCTTTTACCAATCTCTTATCATATTTACTTTGATGAGATCATGATTTCTGTCTTCTACTACTTTCTTCTATATTTTACAGAATTATCAACAGTATGTGTAAGCTTTATCCAGGACAATTACCTGAGAATAGGTGGATGGACATCAGTAACTCCTAATTTCAACTTCTTTTGTGATTGGTTAGATTTTCCTCATTGTCTGTTTCCTTTTGCTTGACAGCAAAAGGCTGGCGCACTTTTAGACCAAAGGTATTATAAATTCCAGTATTTTTTTTAGGCATCTAGTCCAGGCCTTAGATTTAGGAAAACAATCCCTACCAAGAAGGACCCCCTTCTTAATATCACTAAACGCAACTGATGACCTAGTGCACTAGTGTGCAAGAAAGCCCAAGAAGTTTCTCCTCACCCAAGAAGTTTCTCCTCACTTTAAACTCTGCTTAAAGTACAGCTACCACAGTCATCTTCCAGAAGATAAACCTTTTAGAAAAGGGACCTATCATTGCCACTACCACCAAAACCATCAGCTATCCAACTGCCATCAATAAATGAGTAAGCCCAAGAATCTTCAGAATAGTAGTACTCCCTCACTGTCCTGCTCAAACCATCACCCACCATGATGATGCAAGAAAGCAACCCTTGTAAAAAGCAATCTGGCAACAGTCAAGCTATTGAAGCCTCAGAAGAGAGAGTCCTCAGTTCCAAAGCCCTGGACCTTTTCAAATGTTTCATTATCAGAAATGGTTTTATCAGTGAAATTGACCCTTAAAGCAGAAACATTGCTATCTCCCTTATTGCTGTACTTTAAGACTATGGGGTATTTCCATTTGATTTGCAGCTTTATGTGTTATCTCCTTCCACATTAGAATGCCAGCTGCTTGAAAACAGGGATTGTCTTCCTTTTTTTCTTCTGTCACCTTTGCTTAGAACAGTGCTTTGCCCATAATAAGCTTGTAGTAAATACTTTTGCAGTCATTCATGTTTCACTTCTATTCTTCTGGAGCTAAAATAGACAAGGAAAAGAAAAACTATCCCCATTTCAATGGAAGTGATAGTAAGTGAATCAAATATATATACCCTGCAATCCCATTTTCCCTACTAGCAGAAAGGGAAGAAGGGACCAGAGGAGCAAGCAAAAGATAGATTAGTCACACGCATATGAGAGAAGAGTATGGAATTTCTAATCAAATCCTATTTGGATGTGTTATTATGGCATAGATCATCTGGTTTTTTCAGTTCTTTGTGAGTTCAGTATAAACTCTATCAGGTTCTACCAGACTAGAAAGATCTTGAGTATGGAAACAATGTGAACTGTGTTTCCATTGTCCAAGTTTAGAGAGGTTCATCAACAAGTGGGTTGGCTACCAATTGATGAAATTTTGACCACAGAAATTCACAAAGAACATCTACTAAGGTGTGAAAGAAAAAAAAGAAACTGCATCATTGGAGGGCATAATCAAAATGATAAAATAATGAAATCTTAAACCAATTTTATGAAAGATGATTTTATTAAGAACAATGAAAGGACAGGAACTTATTAAGGCTAGTATGCAGAGTCCATTTGTAAATTGTCCTCTAGATAGGAACTTTCCATAATATAAACTAAAAATTTAATCTGAGATCTTAAAAAACAAAATAACATTTTTATTGAATCAAAAATGAATAAATGATATGTATTTATTATACTAATGGTTGGGTTTGAAGGCAATTTTTTTTGGCTAAAAAATGGGATACTATTTAATGAATGAATGAAAAGCATTTATTTTGCACTTGTCATATGACAAGCATTGTGCTAAGTGAAGGGGATATGAATACAGACGTAAGACTTTTCCAACTATCAATGACATATGAAGGACATATAGCAAAGGATGTTATCCTGAAAACATAATTAGTTGAAAAGTACTTGGCTTGCCCATGGTCACACAGGTAGCATTAGCCATAGACAATGAATCCAGTAATTCCTTATTCTAAGTCATTTCCTATAATTATCTCAGCACACTGTCTCCATAGAAAAAATTTATTTAGCAACTATCAAAAGAATTCCAAGCTCCTAGATAATTATCTATTTAGTTGATTCAATTCATTCATTCAGCAGTAATATTCTATGTTATGGGGATACAAAAATAAAAAAGCTACATCTGCTCCGTTTAAGAAGCTTACATTCTATTGGGAGGATATTACCTGTACACTAATACAATATATATTCCAAATGAATACAAAGTAATTTGGAGTGGTACTTGCAGTCTTGGGGGAATCAGGAAATAGTACTTGATCCAAGCTTTGAGGGAAGCTAGGGATTTTACCTTAAATAAAGAAGGAATGCATTCCAAGCATGGTCTAGAGACAGAAGATGAAATGTTGTATACAGTAGACCGATTTAGTTGGAATGAAGAGTATGTGAAGGGGAATAATGTGAAAAAAGTCTGGAAAAGCAAATTAGAGCCAGATATGTAATTGTTATTGTTCATTCATTTCAGTAATGTCCAATTCTTTGTGACCCCATTTGGGGTTTTCTTAGCAAAGATGCTAGTGTGGTTTACCATTTCCTTCTCCAGCTGATTTTACAGATGATAAAATTGAGGCAAACAGGAATAAATTACTTATTCAGGGTCACACAGTATTTGAGGCCAAATTTGAATTAAGGTCTTCTTAAGGCCCCAATGCTTTATCCACTGTACCACCTAATTGCCCCAGAAGCAGAATAAAGGGGGTTAGTTGTCAGAGAAATTTGTATTTTATCCTAGAAGGAAAAAGGGGATACTGAAACTTCTTGAGCTTACAAATGACATAATCAGACCTTTATTTTATAGTGTTCAATAAAATAATTTAGTCAGTCTCTTGGCATTTGTGGCAATGGATTTAACATGCATACACAAGTGAATTTGGGAAGATATGGCCCCTATTTTGTGGAGGATTAAAAAATGCATATTGTTATATGAACCTTATTTTAGGCAAACCCAACTTGTGAAAATATGGATTTATACAAAATATAAATTAAGGGATGATTGTTAACTTTATGCAAAATTTTTTTTATTCTACAAAAATAACTCATAATAGTATTTCATCAAATTTAAAATATAATTTTGTTGACAAAATTTTTATTAACATAAAACTTCTTAGTACTATAACCATTTCATTAAAAAGGTACATATGTAATATTATTTAAGGAATGCCCAGCTGTTAGGAATAAGGAATCACTAGTCCTATTGTATTTTGTCCTAGTCATATCACTACTAGAAAAAAATGTTCTGTTCTTGGACCTACAATTTAAGAATGACAATAACAAACTGGAATGTCAGAGAGGAAAGCATTAAGGATGGTTAAGAACCTTTAGTCTGGGCAGCTAGGTGGAGCAGTGGATAGAACACCAGCCCTGAAGTCAGGAAGACCTGAGTTCAAATCTGGTCTCACACACTTAACATTCCCTAGCTGTGTGACCCTGGGCAAGTCACTTAACCTCAATTGCCTAAGCAAAAAAAAAAAAAAAAGAACCTTTAGTCCAAGTTTTATGAAAATAAGTTGTAGGAACTTAAGTATTTAGATTGAGAAAGAAGGCCCAGGGAAGATGTGAAAGCTATCTTCTAGCTTGGAAAGGCTGTTGTGTGGAAGCTAGATTAGACATTCTATTTGACCTTGGAGGGCAGAATCAAGAGACAATTTGCTAACATAACCAATATAGGTTTAGTAGCAAGAAATATTGTACAGGAAAAATCAGATCAAAAAGGAAAAAGAATGAGAAAGAAAACAAAAAAGCAAGCAAGCAACAACAAAAAGGTAAAAGTACTATGTTTTGATCTACACTCAGTCCCCACAGTCCTCTCTCTGGGTGAAAATGGCTCTCTCAATCACAAGATCTTGGAACTGGCCTGAATCACTTTTCTGTTGAAAAGAGCCATGTCCATTAGAGCTGATCATCACATAATCTTGTTGCTGTGTACAATATTCTCTTGGTTGTACTCACTTCACTTAGCATCAGTTCATGTAAATATCTCCAGGCCTTTCTGAAATCAGCCTCCTGATCATTTCTTATAGAATAATATTCCATAATATTCATATACCATAACTTATTCAGCTATTCTCCAACTGATGGGCATGCACTCAGTTTCTAGTTCCATGCCACTACAAAAAAAACCTGCTACAAACATTTTTGTATATGTGGGTATTTTTCCCTTTTTTATGATCTCTTTGAGATACAGCCCCAGTAGAAACACTGCAGGATCAAAGGGTAGGCACAATTTGATAGCCCTTTGGGAATAGTTCCATACTGCTCTCTGGAATGGTTGGATCAATTCACAACTCCACAACAATGTATTAGTGTCCCAGTTTTCCCATGTCTCCTCCAACATTCATCATTTTCTTTTCCTGTCATCTTATTCAACCTGAGAGGTATGTAGTGGTACATTAGAGTTGTCTTAATTTGCATTTCTCACATCAATAGTGATTTAGAGTATTTTTTCATATGCTAGAGATGGTTTTAATTTTTTCATCTGAAAATTATCTGTTTATATTCTTTGACCATTTATCAAATGGAGAATGGCTTGTATTCTTATAAATTTGAATCAATTCTCTATATATTTTAGAAATGAGCCCTTTATCAGAACCCTTGGATGTAAAATCCCCCCCCACCAGGTTTCTGCTTCTCTTCTAATCTTATCTGCATTAGTTTTGTTATACAAAACCTTTTTAACTTAATTTATACAAAGTCATCCATTTTCCATTTCATAATGTACTCTAGTTCTTCTTTGGCCATAAATTCCTTCCTTCTCTACAGATCTAAGAGGTAGACTACTACCCTTTGTTCTTCTAATTTGCTTATAGTATCACTCTTTATGTCTAAATCATGAACCCATTTCTACCTTACCTTGGTGTTGGTCATTGTCTAGTTTCTGCCATGCTAATTTCCTTTCCTAGCAATTTTTGTCAAATAGTGAGTTTTTATCCCAGAATCTGTGGTCTTTGGGTTTATTAAACCCTAGATTACTCTATCATTGACTATTGTGTCTTGTGAATCTAACCTATTCCACTGATTGACTTTTCTATTTCTTAGTAACAAATGGTTTTGATTCCTGCTGCTTTATAATATAGTTTTAGATATGACACAGCTAGGCTATCCTCATTTGCATTGTTTTTCATAAATTCCCTTGAAATTCTTGACTTTTTGTTCTTCTAGATGAACTTTGTTGTCATTTTTCTAGCTTTATAAAATAACTTCTTGGGAGTTTGATTGGTATGGTACTGAATAAGTAGATTAATTTGTCATTTTTATTATATTAGCTAAGCTATCCATGAGCATTTGATAGTCTTCTAGTTGATTAGATCTGACTTTATTTGTGTGGAAAGTGTTTTGTAATTGTTTTACTCAAATTATTTTTAATAGAAAGCAATACAATGTTAAATGTGTAAGAGTAATTCAAGTATTATGCTTTGTGAGGTTCAGATTGTAAAAAGTAACTACCAAATTGGAGGAAGTGGGGGAAGGCAAGACCAAGGAATGAGGGAACAGTTTATGGAAGTGACATTTGAGTTGATTGATAGGGAGATGGGCAAGAGAGGTTTAGGGGAAGGGGAAAAATAGAGAAAGGATAATATCATAGGCAGAATGAACAGTATGAACAAAGTCATGGAGACTAAATTGTCTAATATTCATTTATAGTTATCAATTATAGTCAATCAATAACAAACATATTAAGCATCTTCTATTTGCCAGGCATTATGTTAAGCATGGGGATATAAAAAGAGACAAAAGACAATACCTGCCCTCAAGGAGCTTTTAGTCTAAGTCTAGTCAACATGAAAATAAATCTATATAATTCGAGTCACATATAGGATAAATAGGAAATAACAAAGGGAAGTTGTTAGATTAAAAGGGGTTGGAGAAAGGCTTCAAGTAAAAATGGGAATTTGGAACTTACAGGAAGCCAAAGAGGTCGGCAATTGATCAGAGAAGAGAGAGCACTCCAGACATGGGAGAAAACCAGAAAAATCCCTAGAACTAAAAAATGGAATGTATTATTCATGAAATAGCCAGTAGGCCAATGTCACTGGATTGAGGGAATAAGATATAAGAAGACTGGAAAGTTAAGAGGGGGCTAGGTTATGAAGGGCTTTAAATGCCAAAGAGAGCACTTTGTATTTGTTATATTGGTATTTATTTTGTATATTTATATTTGTATATGTATACAAAGTATAAACTTTGTATTTATTGAGTGGGGGGTATGGGTGAAATGATTAGACCTGCTTTAGGAAAATTACTTTTGTGGCTGAATACAAGGTAGATTTGAATGGGGAGCTACTTGAGATAACAGAGCCACTACAGGGTATTGCAACAGCCCAACACTAAAGTGATGAGAGTCTGAACCAGAAGAGTAGTAGTATCGGAAGAGAGAAGGGAATACATTTGAGAAATATTGAAAAGGTTGAAATTGACAGGCTTTGATTCTCCAATCGATAAATGGTCAAAGGATATGAACAGACAATTTTCAGATGATGAAATTAAAACTATTTCTAGTCATATGAAAAGGTGCTCTAAATCACTATTGATCAGAGAAATGCAAATTAAGGCAACTCTGAGGTACCACTACACACCTGTCAGACTGGCTAAAATGATAGGAAAAGATAGTGACGGGTGTTGGAGGGGATGTGGGAAAACTGGGACACTGATACATTGTTGGTGGAACTGTGAATGGATCCAACCATTCTGGAGAGCAATTTGGAGCTATGCTCAAAAAGTTATCAAACTGTGCATACCCTTTGACCCAGCAGTGTTTCTATTGGGCTTAGAACCCAAAGAGATCTTAAAGAAAGGAAAGGGCCCCACATGTGCAAGAATGTTTGTGGCAGCCCTTTTTGGAGTGGCTAGAAACTGGAAACTGAATGGTTGCCCATCAACTGGAGAATGGCTGAATAAATTATGGTATATGAATGTCATGGAATATTATTGTTCTGTGAAAAACGACCAGCAGGACGATTTCAGAGAGGCCTAGAGAGACTTGCATGAACTGATGCTGAGTGAAATGAGCAGAACCAGGTGATCATTATACACGGCAACAACAATACTATACGATGATCAATTCTGATGGATGTGGCTCTCTTCAACAATGAAATGTTTCAAACCAGTTCCAATTGTCCAATGAAGAAAGCCATATACACCCAGAGAGAGGGATATGAAATGTGGACCACAACATAACATTTTCATGCTCTCTATGGATGTTTGTTTGCATTGTGTTTCCTTTCTCAGATTTTTTTTCTTGTAGATACAATTTTTTCTTGTACAACAAGATAAGTGTGGAAATATGTATACATATATTTGATTTGTCAAGTATTTTAACATAATTAACATGTAGTGGATTTCCTGCCATCTAGGGGAGGGGTGGGGACTAGGGGGGAAAATTGTAATGGAAAGCTTTGTAAGGGTCAATGTTGAAGAATTACCCATACATATGTTTTGCAAATAAAAAGCTTTAATAAAGGGGGGAAAAAAGAAATTGACAGGCTTTGGCAATAGCTTGGATAAGGAGGATTTCAGGATGACTTTTAAGTTTCAAGTCTGAGGAAATAAGAGGCTGATTTCTTCAGTGACAGGGAAAGTAGGAAGGTTTATGGGGGGAAATAATGAATTCTGTTTTGGACACTTGGAGTTTAAGTTTAATAGGTTATTGGAGATATGAGATTGAAGACAAGGTACACTTTGACCTGTTAGAGAAACATATATCATAGAAAACTACTTAAATCTGATTCAGAGACTATATCAGATTTAATGGACTTCAAGAAATATCTGTTTTGTTTTCAATGATTACTGATTCAATTCTGTCACTTAGAACTTTGAGAATTGCAAGGAATTAAGCCTTGAGATATCTAAGAGCAACATAGTTCTGCCACAAGTTCAAGAAAACTCAGGTACAACATACTGTAGATCACTTCTATTGCTTTTAAGGGCTTTAGAAAAGTGTCATTGCTGGATTAAGGTTTTTGTTTAACTTTTATCTATACTGCGGTACCTCAGTAGAGTGAGAACCACCATTGGATTTTGAGACAGCTGACAAGGGTTCAAATCCCAGCTTCATTTAATACCAATATGATGTTGGACAACTCACTTTTTATTCTGCATTTCAGTTTCCTCATCTATAAAAGGAGAATCTTGGGTACATACATCTCTTCCAATTTTAAATACTAAGGATAATCTGAGATTATGAGCTATGTTCCCTCCAGTAATATCCCTCACTCTTTGTTTTCCTTTCCCTATTGTAATGGTTGGTGTCATAATCAAATGCAAAGTTCAGCTCGTATGGTATTTAAAAACTTCAGTTCTATGTGTTGCCTGTAACATCTGATAAAGGAAAACCAGTTAGCAGATTATTCTCTAAATATAGTCTATGAAATAGATGGATTCTGAGCAAACCAGATGCAAAAATCATTGATCGAATAATCCACAGAAGAAAAACATTCAGGATATCAAAAAAAATGGAATTATCATTTAATTAAAAGATTTGGCTTTTTTTTGGAGTGAATATAAAATTTCTCAGGTGCAATGGAAGGACATTTAATTAATAATTCTCACTAAAAATTTCTCATAGTAGTGGACCCATTTATTAATGTCATACTTGGCTTAACAAGAAGCACTTTATGTTAATATATGTTGCTAAATTTTTCCCTTTTTTGTTTTTTTCTTAAATTTCATATTTATAGTTTCACAGCACCCGTTCATCTTCCCCCATTGAGTGTTGCCACATGACCCCTTGGAGTAGAAAGGTATTGGACACCCTGCATTCCTTCATAGCCCTTCCTCCTTGCTCATTGCCTTCCTATTTTTATTTTAACTCTTGCTTCTCTCCTTTTAACTTTCTTCAATTTCTAGTCTCTTAACTAGATATCTGCAAAAATTTTGTCAATCAAAAAAAAAGTAATTCTGTTCTACTCTGCATAAATAAAATACAGGAAAGAGGCTTGGATTACTTTTCTTTTCTTTTCTTTTTTCATTCCTTTCTCAAGTAGATCTTAAGGACTGGCCCAGGATGAGCCATGATTTGATGCTGTCTTTAGATATTACAGTTTATGAGGAAACAAAGTTCTGACTTGCCTTACGCTTACCAGACCTGAAAGAGTTTAACTTCTCAAATCAAAATGAAATCTGAACAAAAGGATTCCCTGGCCAGTTGTCCCTGTCACTTCTACATAAAAAGGATTTTTGGCAGAGTATGTAGCCAGGTTCCAATTCTTCCTTTGTTTCTATAGTCCATTGTTATTCAAGGAAGGAACCAGCAGCAAAATGTGGTCTCTGTGGTGTTTTTGTTTTTTTTGTTTTTTTTTAACATACAACAAACTTTTTTTTCTTTTTGGAAGTAACCTAGGAAACAGTCTTTTGTGCTTGAAGTTTATTTGTGCTATTCACATGGCTGGGAATCTGCACAAAAGCTGAAGAGAGAAAGAAGGTTGCAAATGTTTCACTAAAACTTACATGGAGAAAACTTTTTTTTTCTCTCAAAAGGGGAATGTGTCTAATATGTGTTAGGGGTCTTTGCAGAAACCTCTGACAAGGTAAGCAAACACTGCAAGTTAGTTTACAGAAGTGACTTTGGATTATGAACTTTAAAACTTTTAGTTGATTTAAGAAATGTTCATTTGTAAAGACGCAAACCATCCAATACAATTGGAAATGAAACTTCTTTCCAAGTGTAAGGAAGAAACCTGACAAAAAGAAGAAAATCGGGGCAGCTAGGTGGCGCAGTGGATAGAGCGCCAGCCCTGAAGTCAGGAGAATCTGAGTTCAAGTCTGGTCTCAGACACTTAACATTCCCTAGCTGTGTGACCCTGGGAAAGTCACTTAACTTCAGTTGCCTCAGCAAAAAGAAGAAAATCATTCGATTCTAATACCAAATGGACTGTTATTAATGAACCTTGGAAAGAAGAGGGAAAAAATGCACTTATATTATTCCATGTCCCTCTTAAAAATAAAATAAGGCACAATAATAAAACAATCAACCAAAGACAGGAAACTTTTTAGTAATCTGGCCTGTGAACCTAACCAGAAAGCAGATTATAATGTATAATTAGGCAGAAAAGTATCCTAATGCAAACTTCTAGTAGTCATCTGCACAGAAAATATTGAAAATTATAAGAGACCAAAAGGAGAGTTTTGGGAGAGTTTTATTTTTCTTCTCAATTTGACAAGAAAACATCTGGATATTTTCCCCTAACAACATTATATTTTTTACTCCACTTGATAAAAAAAAATGCTCTTCACTTGTACACCTTACTGAGCAAAGTGTGCAATTTCAACATCATGTTAATTCTTGAGATTATTAATAACACCCGAATTGTACTCCCATAATTAAAGTCAGTGTTTAATGTGGCCCCTTGGATTTTGTTGCCTGTTCACTCTCATAATGTTTTCTTAGAATAGCATCCTAGTTTTTCCAGCCACTGGTCTAAACCTTTTCTATAGGCACTCAACATCCACTTAGCTTTGGGTCCTAGTCTATCTGGATGCTCCAATAACTTTGAATAATAATTTATGACCATATTACTCTCTGCAGTAGGCAGTTCCCTAAACTAAATTCAAAGCATAGAATGTATAATTAATTACATTTTCATCTGAAGCTTTGATACTTTGGGTTGCATATTTTCACCTTCTAATACTTTCTTGAAACTTTAATCTGCTCTTTAAAAGCATGTGTATTTAGGAGATTTATTTTGTCCTTTCATGGTGCTTGACTGACTGTTGAACTAATACTGTAAAATCTCTGTGACATATCTCATAATTATTATTCTTCTTCATTCTCTTCTTCCTCCTGAAAACTAATAACTGTACTCTCTTATGTTTCTCGGTATTAATGAAATAACAAAATTTTTCATAATATGTGATTGTGTTTAAATTGTAATAACTGAATTTAAATGTATTAATTTACAGTCTCATCTCCCAGAGGACGAAGATACAGATGTCATGTTAGGACAGAGGCCGAAAAATCCAATACATAATATCCCTTCAACACTGGATAAGCAAACTAATTGGAGCAAAGCACTACCTCTCCCAACACCAGAGGAGAAAATGAAACAAGATGCCCAAGTGATCTCTTCCTGTATTATCCCCATCAATGTCACTGGTACAGTTCCTCTTATATTGCTTTTAGTTAATTTAAGAACATTCAGGTTAGAATATTTTGTGGTGAATATGATCTGTTTTGGCCTGTTATAAGTGTCCAACCAACAAAAGCTCTGATGTAGTAATAAAATTAAATTTGCAGTTTTACCATTACAACCCAGAAGATGCTCAATATGGATTTTTTTTTATTTGATTTAATATCAATGTGTATATGTTACAGTGTGTCAATTGTTATGTAAATTATAAACAGTTCCTATTCAAGTGGAGGTGGGGATGGGAAGGGGATGGAGAGAAACATCACAAAATAATTCTTTGGTCCTAAGCTGAGTGAAATAATTGAGAAAGCTGTAGTGATTAATCATATGGCAATTATGTGTAGCACAGAAAGTTAAAAGGAGAAAACAAGTTTTTGCAAGCAATGATGATGTAGACCTCCCATAAAATCTGTTTTTATGTTGCCCAGATAAAGGTAGGATTACATTTGCTTTGTTTTGAAGCCCCTTACAGAGTATTCCATTGGATTCCCTGTAAAGAATTTTGTTTGTTGTATGGGAAGGTTGAATTCTTTTCCAAAACTTCAAATCCTGTTTGTTTGTTTTTTTTACTTTCCTTTTTCCTTTTTTGAATGTAAGGTTGACTCAGAGAAAGTCTTTTGGGAGTCCTTCAGTGGCAGTTTTAAATTCCAGAGTTGAATATGATGATCTGAATGTAAAGTTGTTTTTTTTTTTTTTAAATACTCAAACTTTCTAACTCAGAAAATAAATACCCATTTCCATTGTGCTTCCCTTCCCCCTTTAAACTTCAGTAATGGTTACAGTTTCACAGTACAATAAAGAATCTATTGAGGCTGTATTTTTGTTCTTGTGGCATGTAACTAAGGCTGGTAGTATCATAGCATGATGCCCCCAGACTTATACTAGCTATCACTTCCATTAATATTATACAAACTTCTCTCTCTCTCTCCCTTTTTCCCTCTCTCCCTTCCTCTTGGAGCTAGTTTTCATGGTGACTTATCTATTCCTCCTGCATAGCTTTGAGGAAAATAAATTCTCCCAAGAATGTGCACTTACCTACTTTTCAGTAACCTTAATAGGATGTATCAGGGGACTTTAGCTGCTAAAAGGATCAATCACAGTGATCTCTTATACTAACATACAGCTTTTAAAACTTCTAAAAAGATCTGATAGAATCTGATAGAGCTAATAGAATTACCAGCTTCCATTAATGGAAGCATGGGTTCTTTTTTTTTTTAAGTAAAAGTACTAATTAGCCCTTATTTCCAAATTCAGCACTATGAATATGTATGTCTTCTTCATATGATTTAACAAATACAGAAAAATTGATTTTTGGGAGTTAATTGTCTAAAGCTTAGGTTATATATGCCATAATAAATTTTAAGAAACGACATTTGTAAAAAAGTTATTTTAAAAATTTTATATGATTGTATAATATAAAAATATGGATGTGTATAATTATGTTTTCTACAATTTTAAAATGAGCACAGGAAGTTAACCAGAAAGGATTTTCATTTTTCTTTGATTTTTGAATTGCAGGATTAACATGCTGCAACACTGTATAAACCACTTCCTCCAGTGCTGAATCTAGAATCAGGAACACCTGTCTCAAATATTTGCTAGCTATGTGACTCTGTGCATGTCACTAGAATTCCCTGGATTTCAGGTCCTTATTTAAAAAATAAGGGGGATAGATTCTAATGACCTTCAAGGTCCTTTCTTGCTCTAAATCTGTGGTTCTCATTTGTTATATAACAATGGATTTTTCAAACTGAGCTCTAAGCAGTCACTGTTGGCAGCCATGATATTGATGCTACTTCAGTGCATAATACAAACCCTGTTTGAAGTTAAAAAAAAAAAAAAAAGAGAGAGAGAGAGAGAGCAGGCTCCTATTCTTCTTCCAGTCTTGAATACAATTGATGAGGTGACTAAATTCCAATCCACAATATTATGGCTATCAGTGGCCAAAAACACTTTAAAAAATCCATGGTACATACCTAGCTGACAGAATTTCATCCTTTACTTCTTACACAGAAACTTAAGTAGACACACATAATATTTAATTTAAGTATTCCAAGGGCTTTGTTTGTTTTTTAAAAATATACCTTCCCAACTTTGGAACTCAATTTTAAATCTGGCAAAATAGATTCTTCTTTATAAGTACCCTATTTTTTCTGCTTTTTGTAACTATTAATATTTATTAGCTATCAAAAGCCAGACCCAAAAAAACCTGTCAATTTTGAAAGATGGAAATAAAACAGGAAATTTATTTATTCACAAAATTCCCCAGATTGCTTTTTTTCCTCCCAATGTCAATGTAAGGGGTGAGAGAAAGGGAAAACAGTTTCACAAAGGCTCTTTTAGTGAAAAAAATGGGTCAGGATATGTTAGCTGAACTGATCCAGGTTAACATCTTGGCTACTACTATTCTCTGAAAAGGTGTCAGCATCAGAGAGTAAAAAAAAAAAAAAAAAAAAAAAATAGACCAATAAATAGCAGTGATTAAAGGTGGTGGTGAGCTTTTAAAGATTCACTTACTCCCTTCTACCCCCTCCCCTATTTAGTTTTCTTTACTTTTGTTCCATTTTCCTTTTTAGGTTCTGTTACTTTTGGCAGTGTAAGCTACTGAGGGAAGCTGCATTTAGAAGTAAAACGTACTGCACCACAATTTAAATAAGAGCTGAATAAGGGCTCTCTTATATTTGCTCACAGCTTTAATCCAAACTCTTTACTTACTTCCAATCAATAAATATCACTGTGTTCCAACCAAATGAAAATTTGTTTACCATTTCTGAAGACTAATGAGACCTATTTGTGGGTTGCAGGAGTTGGTTTTGACAGAGAAGCTAGTATACGCTGCTCTCTTGTTCATTCACAATCTGTACTACAGCGGAGAAGAAAATTGAGGAGGCGGAAAACCATCTCTGGCATCCCCAGAAGAGTGCAGCAAGAAATAGGTGTAGTATAAATAAAAATGTTAATGGTTAACATTATAACTGCCTTCCATTGCTGAGATATTTAGAGGTAGTATACTTTTCAGTGGTTTCCTCTGAAAATGTTAAAGTTTTTGTGGTTATAGAGTTTTGCAGAGATCATATTGTTTTATTGTTGCTGTTTTTTATATCAATGAAACTAGGCTACTTTATTCATATGGGACCTATTTGATTGTAGAGGTGAGGTTTTACTGAGTGAAATGAATAGATGTATTCAGTCATTACCATTTAAATTTAATTATTTTTTAAAAGTTATTTTTGTTACTTTCTTGGCATTAAAAGTAACTAGGTTCAGTAAACTTTTTTTTTTTATAAATTAAGTATCTTCAGATGGGATATGAGACTATTCTTCAAGAAACTAAACTATTAAAAATGTAATATTCAACTTTTTACTTTCAAAATTCTCTTAAGCATTAATAATGACCTAGTTAAAAAACTGTAAAGAAACTTTCTACCTTATCTGCTCAATTCATTTAGTACCTTTTCCTTTTGGTTTCTTTATTATAAAGCCATTTACTTAGAAACAAAATTTTAGTTCTTTACATGTTCATTTGCCTTTGAATCCTGTAGTTCTAATTTGTTAATAAATAGGATTTGGAAAGTTGGGACCAACTAACAGGATAAAATGAAGAAGGGTCATATGATAGACATGATAAAATATATTCTACTTTAAAATATATATATATATATCAAGTGCCAATATTCAGTTAGAATATTGCAAAAGGACATGGTATGAAAGAATGGGGGGGAGTTCATAAAAGGATTGAAAAACTAAGGTTTTTTCCTAGGAGTAAGTTTTTAAATTTCTCTTGATGAATTTGAATCTTTCACATAATTTTATGTACAGAATAATTCTTTTGAGGAAAATAAAACATGATGTATAAAGATTATTAGGCTCAAAATTCAGCTATTTATTCAATAATTAATTGGGAGGAGTTCATTTAAAAAGAGGGTCCCATAATTCTAATATGATAATAAAATTAGGGAAGCTACTCAAAGAAAAGTCATTCGTCTGCAAATGTCTGAAGTATTTCACTGTGCTTTACATGTGTCCTAGATTCTGATGAATCACCAGTGGCCAGGGAGCGGAATGTGATCGTGCATGCAAATCCAGACTTCTCCAGTAATATCAATAGGAGGTCGGGGACCAGGGACTCTGAATGCCAAACTGAGGAAATTCTTATTGCTGCTCCATCCAGAAGGAGAATCAGAGCTCAGAGGGGCCAAAGCATTGTAGCTTCCCTTTCTCATTCTGCTGGCAACATTTCAGTGTTGGCAGACAACGGCAACGCCATGTTTACTACTGCGGCAAACAGCCGCATTCGATCACGGAGTCTTCCCCGTGAGGGTGCTAGAGGCAGTGATGCTGAGCATAACATTGGTGCTAAAACCTCAGCCTATGAAGAGGAGAATTTTATAGGCAACCAGGAAAGGATACCAAATAAGGATATGGATGCCATGAGTAGCCAAGGTTCACAGGAACACCAGCCCCCCTTGGGATTAACCTGTTCTCAACATCTCCACAGTCCCCAGCACAAGTTAAATGAAAGAGGGAGGTCAAGATTGTCAAGGATGGCTGATTCTGGGAGCTGTGACATTTCATCCAATTCAGATACCTTTGGGAGCCCAATCCACTCCATCTCCACAGCTGGAGTTCTCCTTAGCAGCCACATGGATCAGAAGGATGATCACCAGTCATCCAGTGGCAACTGGAGTGGGAGCAGCTCCACATGCCCCTCACAAACATCAGAAACCATCCCCCCTGCTGCTTCTCCTCCACTGACTGGCTCTTCACACTGTGACTCTGAGTTGTCATTGAACATAGCTCCTAATGTCAATGAAGACTCCAGTGTCTTTGTAACAGAAAACTATAATGACCATATGGATAAAGTGAGGGGCCACAGGGCAAGCTCCTTTACTTCCACTGTTGCAGACCTGCTAGATGACCCCAACAATAGTAATACGAGTGACAGTGAATGGAACTATCTGCATCACCATCATGATGCCTCATGCCGCCAGGATTTTAGCCCTGAGCATCCCAAAGCTGACAGCTTGGGCTGCCCAAGCTTCACAAGTATGGCCACTTATGATAGCTTTCTGGAAAAATCACCATCTGACAAAGCAGATACTAGCTCTCATTTTTCAGTGGATACTGAGGGATATTATACCTCCATGCACTTTGACTGTGGTCTCAAAAGTAATAAGAGTTATATGTGCCACTATGCAGCTACAGGCCCTGAGAGTGGCCAGAGCACTGGTGTTCCTCCCACCTTCTCAGATTGTACCTGGCAGGACTACCTAGATCAGAGGAGGCATGGAAGGCCAAGCATCTCTTTCAAGAAACCAAAGGCAAAGCCAGCCCCACCAAAACGCAGTTCATCTTTGAGGAAGTCTGAAGGAAGTGCAGACATTCCTGAGAAGAAAGAACCAAAGATAAGCAGCGGGCAGCATCTGCCTCACAGTTCCAGGGAAATGAAATTGCCTCTTGAGTTCTCTAACACACCTTCTCGAATGGAAAGTGTTGGGTTATCCAACAAACAAGAACATTCCTGGATGAACCAGAGTGACCATGGAATAAAGGAGTCTCATTTGGACACTGCAGATATTCCATCATTCAAAGATGAAGGTGCTGAATCAACTCACTATGCAGATCTCTGGCTTCTAAATGACTTGAAAACAAATGATCCTTATAGATCTTTATCCAATTCTAGCACAGCTACAGGTACCACAGTCATTGAATGCATCAAATCACCAGAGAGTTCTGAATCGCAAACATCCCAATCTGAATCCAGAGCTACTACTCCATCCCTTCCTTCTGTTGACAATGAATTTAAGTTAGCTTCACCAGAGAAGCTGGCTGGCTTAGCATCACCATCAAGTGGCTATTCAAGCCAGTCTGAAACACCAACATCTTCTTTCCCCACAGCTTTCTTTTCTGGACCATTGTCTCCAGGAGGTAGTAAGAGAAAGCCAAAAGTCCCAGAAAGGAAATCCTCCCTTCAACATCCATCTCCTAAAGATGGAACTATGTCTTTAAGCAAAGATCTTGAACTTCCAATTATACCTCCTACCCATCTTGACCTAAGTGCTCTTCATAATGTCTTGAACAAACCCTATCACAACAGACATCCATTGCATGCATTTACTCATTATAAGCAGAATTTGGTAGGAGAAACACTAAACTCTACTCCCTCACCATCCCTTGCAATTACACCTACAGTCCTGAAATCTGTTAATCTTAGATCAGTTAATAAGTCTGATGAAGTGAAACAAAAGGACAATGATAATACAGAACTACCTTATTTACAAGAATCTACTATCACAGTGACTGCCTTGTCTCCAAGCAAAACAAGGCCACACATAGCTAAGAAATCAATATCACACCAGTTTTCCACAGAAGACATCATTTTGTCTTTTATTGACTCATCTCCAATAGATATGGGCCCTGATAAAATGCATTTAGAAAAAAATTCAGTTTTCAATATGAAGAATCATTGTGATCAAGAAACTGTACCATCAACTAATAACAATATTCTAGAGACTAAAGCCACAAAGGATCAAATGTCAATAGTCAGGGAACCGTTTCCAGAACATGCACCAGGGATAAACTGTGATGTATCTACAGAAGAATTTCAGAGAGTTTCTAATGGCAAAATATCAACTCAAGGGACCAGGCAAGATGGCAGTGTTGGGCAAGTACAGAAGACATTCTCTGTAGATGGGGAGAACATTGCACAAGGTAAAACTGGGGATGAAACCTCTTCCCTGTCTCTCTCTGATTCATCAGCCAGAGCAGCAACAGACATGGATAGCCAACTTAAGCATCACCTTGTTATAAGCCACCATCATGACAAAGTGCCTGGGCATAGTTGCTATGAATCAGAGCTAACCACTGTAAATTCACTCAGTGAAAAGTTTTCTGAGCAGGAAAGTGATACTGCATCAGGTATTTCTACCAAAAGTGCCTCTGATGACCGAAGGACAGAGGAGACACGAGCAAGTACAGATGAGGTTTCACTGAAAGGTAAGTTGTTGGGTAGCTTGGGTCTCAGTGGCAAGAAATTATTACATTCTCTAAATTTAATTTTTACTGACAGCTTTAAACGAAAAGCCCTATGATACTTAATATTTCCTTCTCTGGCTTATTTTCATTTATTTTTTAATGTCAAATTTTGTCATTGAGAAATTGAATACTGGTCATAATATCGTGCAGATTTCTTGGAAGATAAATTCTGTTGCTCACTATAATAAAATAAATCATGGTCCTGGCTGTTTTATCAAGATGTTAGGGATCTTCTTCATTAGGATGCTTTTTCTGTTCTTTTTAAAGAATTTTCACCAAGTGATGACTCCATCATTTCACCATTTAGTGAAGACTCTCAGGCTGATGATGATGTTTTTGTGTCTCCAAACAAACCTCGAACAACTGAGGATCTCTTCGCAGTCATTCACAGGTGAGACAACAGATTTAATATCTCTGAAGATTAAAGTATATGAGAGTTTCTGGAGAGACTTAGAACAACCAAGAAAGGATTTGTTTTTAATTGAATTCAAAACCCTTTATAGATGTTTCCCCATCTATAAAATGAAGGGACAAAACTAGATGTCCTTTCAGATCCCTTCTAGCTTAACAATTTCAAGACTATGATTGAGTTGCACAATATAAGTCTTTATGTAAAATTAGCCCTTTCTCCAAAGGCTTTTGGCTTCCCCCCATGATTATAAAAGTGGATCTAGCTTTTTAATCAGAAAATGTGATCAGATTGCCTAGAGAGATTTACAGTGACAGTTCCAATTTAGTCTCTGATAAACCCACTAACTTTAAAATTTACATTTTCATATATCTACTGAAATTAAAAATTACTATTATTTCTGACCACATTCAAAGCAATCATTATAGTAGTAAGGGCAGAGGAGAAATTAAGCCACAAAGAGAATTTGAATACAAAGCATGCACTGGAATATGTGTGCATGAATTTCTGACAACTCTGTATCTTACAATATTCTATAAGGTCATCACATTTTTAGTAAAAATCAGAACATATGATCTAAGAATGTTTCATTAACAGGTGCTTCATTTTCTTGACATTGGAACTGCCTAGAAAATCTTGGTTATACACTAACTCCTTTTCTTTGCCTAAAGGTCAGGTTTCTATAACAATGGTATTATTTATATACAGATGAAATCAATTGTCCACCAATCAGGGAGAACATTATGCCACAGCAGAAAGATCACTACTCTAAAAGTTTGGAGAAAATTCTGGCTCTATAATGAATAAACTATGTGACAATAGAAAACTTTTTCCTGGAAAATGAGGGGGTTGGACTAGTTCATTAATGTTACTTTTCAGTTCTAAAACTCGTGATTCTGGATGTATTATAATACATAATACATAATTTCCAGTAAGGGTAAGAAATTTTGGGTTTTGGCTGATTCTTCTATACTCTTCTGTCTATTCTTTTTTAATGACTAGAAACTTTTATTTACATGACAATCATGTAGCATCCATGATAACAAAGGATGAAAATCAAAGTTCACATAGGAAAAATCTATGTTCACAATATTGGTGCAATGTGCTAACAAATTGAGCTAACTAAAAGTAATTGGCAACTCACCAATGAGAAGTGGCCTCACTCTTTGTGAAAAGGGCTAATTGAGCTGTAAAATTTACTTAGTACCTAGTACAATGCCTTTTATATAGTAGTTACTCAAGAAATATTTACTGAATGAAAAAAATGTAAGCCATATTGAGCAATTATATTCAAGATGCTGTCCAAAACAGAAATACAGTTATCCCTTCCACATCACAGGGGGTTGGAGATGTGCCCCTGTCCTCCTATAATTTGGAAAATCTGCATAAATTTTTTGCCTCTCCCTTGGTATCAGAAAAGAAATCTGAATTGTTGTATTAAAAGACAAAACATGTTGATAAAATTATATAATATTATACATATATATTTTGCATTTCTGATTTTCTAAACATTTTTGTGTTGTCTGCTGACCTTCATGTGTCATCTGTAGCTTCCACAAAACTCTCATTTAATTTCTTATGTTGACTCCTGACATATTCAAACTGATGGAGAAAGTCTTGATGTTGAAGGGATACCTGTAATCATATCCATGAAATCAGCTTGATCTTTTTAGCCAATATGTAATTTCCATGTCCGAAGTTTTCAAGGTGTCCGTATTAACAATGCATTAGTATTGTTGAAAGTGCCAAGCATGGCCATGAGTTGAATAAAATCAACATCAACTGTAAATGTGCCAATATCACAATAAATAGGTTTTTTAGGTCTGAGTCACCTATCATTTTAAAAATATGCAATATAAACATTTAAAAAACATTTTTCCCCAAATCTGCACTAAAAGTAACTAAACTAATTCAGATTATTGTTTGATAAGATAATTAATTATACTTAGATGAACTGATGATTTGCCAAAAAAAAAAAAATCCATTTGGAGAAGGGGGCATGTAGAAAAGTCACTGATGACTAGGTTGAATTAGTAATAATCTCATACTATAACTTTATATATACTGTAATCTCATATTAATAACATTCATATTTACAGCCTTTAAGGGTTACAAAGTACTTGATAGACATCATCTCATTTAATCTTCACAACAGCTCTGATGGGAAAGTACTACATGCAGGTATCATTATCTCCATGTTAAAGATGGGAAAACTAAGCCATAGAGTAGCTAAGTGACTTGCTCATCCCTACACAGCTAATAAATGTCAGAAGCAGGATTCAAACATAGTTATCTCCTATCTCTAAAACTAGTGCTTTTTCACTAATATGTGCTTCTGCCTCCCCATTTAGATAGTATCTCCTCCCAGTCCTACACCCCTCTCTTTAAACCCACTCTTTAAAAAGTGTGGTTATAGATTTAGGAATTATATATCCTAGTTAGAGTATATGGTGCATATACTTTAGCAAGAATACTTTCTTTTGATTCTAAGGAGGAAGACTAAGAATTTATTGTTTCTTGTCCTGCTTACAATGGTATCAAGGAATAGAAGAATTCGTAAATTATTTATTAATAACAACATGCTGCATTTGTATCCTTTATATCTTTCAAAGAATCAGCACATGTAAGATAGTGGAAAGAACCCTCCAATTTATGAGGCTGATATTGTGCATTTTTTGTCAGTGATTTGAAATGTTCATTAATTAAACTAAATCTATGTCTGTTAGATTTTATAGAATATGCTTTTACTCTCTTAATAAAAATACACGTATATCCTTATGATTTTCTGTGTTTCTGTTGTACTTAATAGATCGAAGAGGAAAGTACTTGGAAGGAAAGATTCTGGGGATATATCTGTACGAAGTAAATCAAGAGCCTTCCCTGGCAGTAGCAACAGCAGCACTGTATCCCCTAGCAACATCTTATCTCCAAGCAGCAATGTGCCAACTCCACCAAACAGCCAGAGATCTCCTGGTCTTATCTATCGAAATGCCAAGAAGTCCAACACCTCCAATGAAGAGTTTAAGCTTTTGCTTCTTAAAAAAGGCAGTCGTGTTGATTCCGGTTACCGGATGTCTGCCACTGAAATCCTGAAGAGCCCCATCTTGCCCAAATCCCCTGGTGAGCTCCCTATTGAACCTCCCCCAAGCATGGATGAGCCCCCCCAAGTATCATCAGGGGCAGAAGCAATGTCCCCTCTCTCTCCATGCTCCCCAAGAGTTAACGCAGAAGGATTTTCCTCTAAGAATTTTACGTCAGCTTCATCTAGGGTTGGACGTTCCCGGGCACCCCCTGCAGCCAGCAGCAGCCGTTACAGTGTCCGTTGCAGGTTATACAATACACCCATGCAAGCTATCTCAGAAGGAGAGACTGAAAATTCAGATGGCAGCCCTCATGATGATAGGTCCTCCCAGAGCTCAACATAAGCTATATAATCTACACACAGCCTCACTATTAACTAAGAAATACATTAATGCTGAAAGCATTTGGCTCGCATAAAGATGTGACAAATATAACAGAGAACTTGATAAATATGTGGGGAAGTATTAGTGCTTAAGCTCTGTAATCTTTTGTTTAACTTTGCATTTTTTAGAAACATATGCTGTCTCCTATGTCTCAATCTTTAGCTTCATTTGGTTTATCCCAATTTTATTCTTGTTAACATAGTTTTTAAAAATCAAATTTCCATGAAAAGAAAGGGAAAAAATCCTTCTCAGCTGCCCACTTAGGAAAGAAACTTCTTCACTGTTGTGCTTCCCTAGAGAGAGATGAAATGACTCTTAAGGATTGGTATTTTTCTACATTAAAATGAACTGAAACAAAGTTTAAAAGAAATGAACTAAACACATGTAAATACCATATTTTTGATAAAAAATGTAAATAGTACTATTAGAGAAGAGTGGACATGTGGCAAATTATTTACACATACTGTTTATTGAAGACAAAAAAATAAAATCTCATAACTGTATTCTGTGAATACCATTTTCATATCAAACATCATCTTTAAATGTCCACCAATATGGCTTTCAGAATGATAATCAAGCCTCAAATCTGAATTTTTACATTCTTGAAAATAGGAAAATTTCAAGGTAACTTACTGAAATGTTAACTTAAAACCTTATGAATTTAAAGCTAACCATTTTTCTTGTAAACTTCAGCACCAAACAAGCTCATAGCAAAGTATAGCTGTGATTTACCATATGGTAACTGGTAAGAATGGGAAGCATGCTTTTAAGTTTTTTAAACAAAGGAGTCATCATTCTCAATACAAAGCCCTAAGCAAAAGCATTTGACAGTGTCCTTTAGCCATTTATTTTTAAATGAATTGCTTTAATAAAAATGAGCAGGGGGAATAGAAATCAGTTTTGTGTTATGTTTTATATTAGGCTACTGAGGTACAAAGAATCAGAATCTAAGACTGTAATATTTAAACATTTTAGAAAATTAGTTCCAAGTTCTTAAACTAATAATATAAAAAAAATGTAAGCATGCAATGGAGCTGTTGATTTATCAGTAAGTATCTGCAATGAGTTTTCAGTGAAGCTTTCTCTTTGTGCTGATGAGATTCATGCTACCTAAATATTAACAGAAATGACACTGTGAAAAATGTAGCTGGGAAATAGGTATGTATATGCATTATTTATATTCATTGTTAAACAGGGAATGGGGGAAAGCTCTGGTTCACAATGCTACATACAACTTTGTCTGGTTTTACTATAACTGCTTGGTGGGGTATAGGGAGGGTGGTGGGTGGGAATGGAAATCTGTCAGAGTAAATGCTCTGATAAAATGAAGGCAGGGAAACAAGCTGAATTACTTGAAATTACTTGAATTTTCTTGTCTTAAAACTGAAAGAAATATAGTTAGGAGTTGAAATCTACAAATGGTTTTACACCTCTGATTTTAACATTAGATGAAACTAATGTTTGCAATTATTTGTCAGAAATGTAAGTGGTTACTATTACTTAGAATATGCTTTGGAATGCGAGAAGGTATAGTGCAGAGTATTGTTTGAGAACGAACATGGCCTGTAACAGAAATGAGATTAGGATGACAGAAAAATAATAGGGTCACAATGAAATCAATAAGTAGCTGGCTTTAAGCATACATAAATGGTGATTAGGGAAGTAGGCTGAGTGAAAGGGGTTTTATTACTTTGGTTCAATTCATGCAATGCATAGGAAAGAGCATCAAAGATGTAAGGTTGTCAAAAAGAAAGTTATTTAAAATGTTAGAGAGTTGTTAGAATAAGTTAGGAGACTAGGAATATTGATTGGTTTTGCTTTTTTTTTCCTGGAAAGAAAGATGAACCTTGATCTCATCTACTGTTTATTACCAAAATGTGTTTTAGAGTTTCTTGCCAACATTATATGAAGAATGATTATCCAGTTTTATGCGTGCATATATATGTGTGTATCCACATGGATATACTTTGGGAATGAAAAATAATTGACAAAAGATATCATGGGGCAGTATCTGCAAAGTATTAAAAATTTATACTAAAGGATAAATGAGTTGATGTTTGGAAATGGACCCTTATCACGCATGGAAATATACTAGCTAAAAAAAACCCAGCCTCATCTGATACCATACTAGGAATATGAATGAATTGGTCTAGCATCCTGAAAGTACACAGTTGGCACAAATAAAAATGTTTTTAGATAAATGTGACAAGATGGCTGGAGCAGTCATTTCCAGTCTTCTTAGGTTATTTTTCATAATGTTTTTAATAGCAGTTAATTTGCAGCATGGTTCTTTAGCCTGAAGAAAAAATGTATTATGTGTGCTTTAAAAGTAATTCTAAAATATACCCTGAATAAGAAATGTCAGAATTGGCTTTAATAAAATGTCACCTTTTTATTATTGATATAAATTTAATTGATATTGGTACCATATATTTTAAAACAAATATATTGACTTGAATTGTGAGGCAATAAGATATCTTCTATATGTAATAATCACAGAACACTTATAATTATAGTTTTACTTATTTTGTTTAATCTAAAGATCTATGACAAAGTTTCTCTATTTTATATTTCATAGATTTAAAAGCCCAAACAGATATTGATTATAAATCCACTATAGAAAAGAATATTAAATATAAAAATGAGGGAAATTTAAACACACATACAAAAAACCCCCAAATTTTAGTGAGATGGAGTATTTTACATGGCTTTAAAGCACTCAAGATAAAGTTTGAGAACTGACTTTAACATCACTGCCATTTTGAAGCAGGGTACATGCATTAAATAATGTAAGAAACATCATTCCAAACTTTTGTTCTGTTGTTTGCACTGATGTTATTAAAATGATTTTGAAGTTTATGCGACTGTTTCTGTATTCTGTAAAAAAAAAAATAATAATAATAACCTCCCCCTTCCTTAGTTTTGATTTTTCTTTATTTTTGTCTTTTTGGTTTTGTTTTGTTTTTACTGAATAGAGGACATGGAATAGTTATAACAAATAAAGTATCCTGTGGGTTTGTTTTTGCCAAAAGTCAGTGATTGAGTGCATTTGCTGCAATGGTGGCAGATTTAGAGAAATAGATTATGACTTAAAGATTTAAAACAATTAAGAAGGTTACAGTGTAACTATTTTGGTACTAGAACCAGTTCATGCTGGCAGAAAAGACAATGGTTTATGGATTTGCATCCATTTTGTATTTTTGTAATATTTGTAAATATAAACTTTTTAACTTGTTGCAAAGATGGTTTCTTTTGTAAAATGTTTTCAAAGTTTACATTCAATTCAAGCCTTTGTATATTTTAGAGCTGTGCACACTTTAAGTCTTGTATTTATTTTTAGTAAAAACGGTGACAGTTTCATTGTGAACCCCTCTCAAAAAACGTGTCAGAAAAGTTTGATTACCTAGAAAGTATGTATAGAAACTGCAAATAAATGTGACTGCAATTCAATAATTCCCCCCTCTCTTCATTGTCCTATAACAAAATGTTATATCTTATCACATTTGACTTGATAATTCCAAACAATGATTTTTATAAATGCACTAAGTAGTACCATTTTATAAAAATGTATATAATTTAGGGAAATGTTATAGTGACAGTGCCCACTAAAAAATAATTGTAATCCCTTGTGTCATAAGAATATGGCACAAAGAGATTTGTGTTGCCCCTACCAAAGAAGCCAGGGAAAATCTCTGTAAAGAACCCTCTTGTACCCTCAGATAAAATAACTCTTTGCAAACTCACTCTTCACAATATAACAGAAGTTTATTGAACCAAGAAGAAAAGCAAAATAGATCTATTAGTCCCAAAGATAAGCACTGTAACTACCCAGTTAATTTTAAATACTCTATGGTTATCTATTAGTTTTATATCAAAAGAATTAACCTGAAAACTATAATGTCCTTATCTATGCAGTGGATCACAATTTTAAGAGTGCTGTATTGGACCAGAAATATTGAGGCTACTTTTGCCTTCACTGCTCTGTCTATTCACATAATATATTACCCTGAAGGCTAGTCTCTGCCTCACTCATGAAAAATTTTTCCTTTTCTGACTGGGAGAATGAGTATCTTTATCCAAGAGAGCATTTTTCCCATTTGTTCAATCACTAACAACCAAATTGTGCCCCAATTATTTCTGCTTGAGCAAATATTCAGAATTTTTGAAATTACCCAAAGCTTTTAGTAATCTCTACTCTTTACTAGTAATTTTTAATGTATTTGTGCTCTCAAGAATAACATGCCATTTTCCTAAGTCAGCCGAAGGGAAGAATCTGGTAATATCCTAGGTATGACCCACTAGTCTCTCAGAAATAATAATCAAGAAGGACTAGAACTAAAAAATTATTTTTTTAATAATGCAAATTTACTTAGTTTCTGTGGGTCTCCATGTCTTCATTTGCAACACCATGAGTTTAGTCTAAATGATTTTTGAGTCTTTCCAATTCTAATACTTATGATACTAGAAAAGAGATTTGTAAGTTTTCTGTATATCCTGGCCCCCTTTGGCATTCTGGCAAAGATTATAGACCCTTTCTCAGAACAAAACTGTCATTAGGTATTTTTTAATTTCATAATTGAAGGAAATGCTAAAATTCAGCTAGTGACACTTTTCCTTCTATTTGATGTTTCATCACACAAATAGTAATAAACAATCCTCGAAGTTATATTATAAAACAGTGACTCTCTTCTCAGATGTACACCTTGTAGTTTTACAATTTTTAACTCTACAAATACCAAAATGTAGTACATATCAAAATATTAATGAGTTTAACACACATACCCCTCTGAAATACTACTCCAACTTGCACTTTTAGGCTCCTTAGAGGATTCCTGATATTTTAGGGCTCAAGGAAATACCTCATGAGTAGCCACTTTAAGACTATGAAACTCATTAGCCCCCACTAGAGGGCTTAGCATTAGCAGTTAGCCAGATATAAAGCAAAAGAAATTAAAGGAAAGAAATTGACTAAGATGGCATAGTAGGAAAAGTATACATTCATACTCTCAAAAATAACATACCATTTTCCTAGGTCAGCTCAAAGGGAGAATCTAGTAAATATTTCAACATGGGCTACCTAAGTATTTAAGTAGATAACCTAAGAACCAGGAAGAAGTAGGTTCAAGTTCCATCTCTGACACATTCTGCCTGTATTCCTCTCAGCTAGTTACTTAAGGCATCAGTGCTCTAAGCAAATCCCTAAATCTCTTAAATTGCAGAAAATGGGCCAATCTATTCTGGCAAAAGAAGTTCCCTCATATAAGAGTTCCCTATATTGATGAGAATATGGATCAAATACCAATTCCCCATTTAGAATGTTTTCTTCTTAGAAATATCTGGAGAAAATAATTTTTTTTCCAGCTTCTTTCTCAGTGCTGTGTTGTCCTTTGTAACAGAGAGATGAGTGTACTTACCTTTAAATATTGTAACCTTCCTCTCCGAGGAACCATCTGGTGACAGTGCTTCAAGTAACTGCTCTTTTCTGTCTTGATTTGAAGTATAATGTAATTGATACCCCTTTACAAACTGCAAATCAGGAAAATAAAAATCATGTGTCATCAGACAAAATCTGTGAAACCTAAAATATTTGAACTAGCCCTCCTTACCACTATTATTGTTGGCACTAAAATGTGGTTTTGCAATTGTTTGGTCCTTATTTCATGCTGATTTATCCATTCTCCAAATGTGATCTATATGTCAGTTTGTTGTAGTTTAAAATTCATAAATGTTATATTTTTTATTCTAATCCAGTTAATAATGGTGGCCTCAAGGTGGGAAGGGAAGAAGGCCTCCCAGGCCTTTCTTTAATTCCAGTATCAAATCTAATATGCCACATGGCTAGCTAAATAAAAGCTGAACCATTCTTCCTATTTGTCTTGATGGGTTTTATAATTTCAGGCAAAGACAAAAGAAATGAGTTGTTTCCAGGTCTTGTTTTTTATTTATTTTTATAGATGAGAATGATTTCTAGATTAGCAATGACTTCAGGAAGCATCAAATGGGGATCCTATTCTGAATTCCATTTTTAACTAGCCAAAAGGTAGAACAAAACAAAATATGAAATGTGGTGATTAAGATGGCATAAAAATTAGAAAGGTAGTTTCCAAATATTCCCCTAATAAACCTTTGACACGATTTCCCATAGACACACTATCCCTAGGAAAAGAAGGCACAAAGTGTGTGAAGACAATAAGATGTATATAAAAGAAACATGTGTTAAAGGTTATTGATTCCTCTAATGTTTCTGGGCTCCCTCTTGATTACATAGTTGGCTCACCTATTTCTTGCAAGAGGTTGTGCTCCTTAAAGCCAGTAAAAATGTATCAGGTTATCTAAACATTTAAACTAAAAAGTAAAACAACCTCAGAAAAATCTCTAAAGAGATATGGAACCTCAAAAAAAAAAAAGGATTAGACAGTTGCTACTTGGAATTTCTAAAACATTAGGCAAATCTTATTCTATGTACCTGAAGTACAAAAAGATCTAAAATGATTATCTAGATTTATGCCCTAAATGATCACCTCTCTCTATATATATGTCTGTTTGAAAAGTATGTTTCTTTTCTCAATGGTGATTCAAACTCTTTAACACCCATTCATGTAAAATCAATTTCTTCATAATTTTTTATAGAACAATAATTTTCCCTTATACCATTCTTTCACATACCATAACTTATTCAGCCATTCCTCAATTGATGGGTATCTATTCACTTTCCAATTCTTTGCTACCACAAAAGGAGCTGCTACAAACATTTTTCCACATGTGAGTCCTTTTCCCTCTTTATGATTTCCTTGGGATACAGACCAGTAGTAGCATTGCTGGATCAAAGGGTATGCATAGTTTTATACCTTTTTAGGGCATAGTTCCAAATCACTGGATCATTTCACAACTCCACCAATTATACATTAGTGTCCCAGTTTTCATTATCTTTTCCTGTCATCTTAGCCAGTCTAAGAGGTGTGAGGTGGTACCTCAGAGGTGTTTTAATTTGCATTTCCTCTAATCAATAGTGATTTAGAGCATCTTATAACTATAGACAGCTTTAATTTCATTATCTGAAAGTTGTCTGTTGATATCTTTTGACTATCAATTAAGGAATAACTTGTATTCTTACAAATTTTACACAATTCTTTATACATTTTAGATTGGGTTTTTTCGGGTTTTTTTGCTGAGGCACACAGCTAGGAAGTATTAAGTGTCTGAGACCAGTTGTGAACTCAGGTCCTCCTGACTTCAGGGCTGGTGCTCCATCCACTGAGCCACCTAACTGCCCCTCTTTATACATTTTAGAAATGAGGCCCTTATCAGAAACACTGGCTATTAATTTTTTTTGCTTTGTACTTCCCTTTTAATTTTGTTTGTGTTGGTTTTGTTTGTGTGGAAATGTTCTAATTTAATGTAATTAAAGTTATCCATTTTGCATTTTATATTTTCTAGTTCTTCTTTGGTCATAAATTTCTCTCTTCTCCCAAGGTTTGATAGGTATTCTATCCCTTGCTCTCCTTTTGTTTATGTTATCACCCTTTACACCCAAATCATGTACCCATTCTGACCTTATTTTGGCATGAGGTGTGAGATGTAGGTTTATGCCAAGTTTCTGAAATATTATTTTCCAAATTTCCTAGCAATTTCTGTGAAATAATGAGTTCTTATCCCAAAAGTTGAGATTACCATAGTCACTGATTATTATGTCATGGGTGTCTAATCTATTCCACTGATCCACAACTCTACTTCTTAAAATCAGCACCAGTGACTGCTACTTTGTAATATAGTTTTAGGTCTGGTACTGCTAGGCCACCTTTTTTTGCATTTTTTTTTCATTAATTCCCTTGATATTTTTGACTATTTGTTCTTCCAGATGAATTTTGTTTTTATTTTTTCTAACAATATAAAATAATTTTTTGTCAGTTTAATTAGTATCCCCTTTATTCCTTCTTGAAGATGTCATACTCCAAAACTTCTCTGAGTCTAAATTACAAACTCTATTCCCTTTCCAAGGCTCAACCCTCAAGTGGGTATGGACAATTTTCATTCACCTCATGATGTACCCCCTTTATATTCAAAATGAGAAAGGTATTCACAATTTGTAAAGGGATAGCAGGCTGTTAACAATGTGTTAAAACATTAACAAATCATCAGATTTTTCTTTTGCAATTTTTCCTCCTTACTCCAGTTAAATATTTGTTGAACCCAGCAAATCAGTCTGGTTATTAATGGGCATGTTTTTCTGTAATGTCAATTCTGGATAATAGCTTACTGACTTGGGGATGATACATGATTGTCTTTTCAAATATATTTCTCAGCACTTTATAGCAAAGAGTCTCAGCAAAGTCTATGGCACCGTGTTTAAGCAATTTGGAAATTAACTTTTTTATTTTTTTTATTATTTTTTAATCTTTTTTTGAAATTAACTTTTTTAAAGAGGTTCAGGTCTATCAACTGGTGAATCTAAGAAATAAACCCTACCCCAAATTCATGAAGACACAATTTTAAGCAGCAGACACTATTTTATAACTCAAGATAATAATGAAAATAAGTAGGGGTAGGGGGCAGCTAGGTGGCGCAGTGGATAGAGCACCAGCCCTGAAGTCAGGAGGACCTGAGTTCAAATCTGGTCTCAGACATTTCCTAGCTGTGTGACCCTGGACAAGTCACTTAACCCCAATTGCCTTAGCAAAAAGCAAAAAAAAAAAAAAAAAAAAAAAAAAAAAGAAAGAAAATAAGTAGGGGAGAGGGGATAGGAAATCAAGTCTCTACCTTTACAGAAAAAGCTTGGATTTCACTGAACAAAAACCTCTGGGGCTCAGGAAAGATGGGATGTTTGTTCTGCTCTCTCCCATGAAAAAATCCCTCCTTTCTGGACCCATGCATGTAAGTATGTTTCAGTCCTGAAGAGAAGGAGACAAGATGGGTTTTCCTCTTGGTCCTTGAAACCCATTGGACAATCCAAATGGAGATCTATATTCATCCTTGAATAAGATAAACAGGCTATTTAAAAAGGAAATCAAACTCAAAAAAGACTCTAAAGAGCTGTGGAATTTACCCCCCCCCCAAAAAAAAATTAAACACTTAGGGTTGATTATCCAGGGTTTGCAACTGTAGTGCATGAGAGTTTAAAATAGCTGGCTAGACTGATACCATAGTAAGAAAAATAGTCTAGGTCTGCTGAAAAGAATAAGAAAGGTGAACTCTCTATACATTGTAGGCAGATTGCTAAGCACCAATATCCTAAGGCTATATAATATCCATGCTATTCCTATTAGCTATACTCTTAATCAGTACAGTAATACAATGGATGATAATATAAAAGCATTCAGCCCTATAAAAGTTATATCAGAAAAACTAGTCTGAATTTTAAAGGAAATAAATCAGACAACTAACTATACAGTTATAACCTAAAACAAAAGAAGAAAAATGCACTTTCTCCCCCCCCCCCCAGATTTCTGAAATGCTAAGGCATACAAGAAGTTCCAGTTGCAAAATTACTCCAATGAGTCTCTACACATATGCAGGGCATTTCAAATATATCTTTGATGAAGCTTGCACAAGATAATATGCCTCTAAGTTACCTCCCCAACTCTGTATTCAAGTTTGTAGATCACATCTCCCCAGAGTTCCATAGCATCTTTTGTGGGTTACATCTCCACCCCCCCAGTAAAACAATGTCTCAACTTTTCTAGAGATAAAGTCGTATCAATCTATCTAAATGTCACAGTTACCACAATTCAATTTCTCACAATCCCAAATGAAGTCCAAAGACAGAATAGGATTTGAATCTGGAAGTAAAGAAAAAAGAAAGATACAAAAAGTTCAAAACTGGAATTTTGTATCTTCCATAATTAGAAAGGACTGAGCCTGAAACTCTCTGAATATCAGTTTCTGTATTTATATTTCCTACATTGTATGCTAAATTCTTGGGGTTGAATATAGTAATTGGGGGTGGAAGCCTAAAGTAGTGGGTCCCAGCGTTTTTTGTTCCATGTACCCTTTTCAACAACAAAGACAACAAAAAAGTGCTCTGAACACCCAGGGTAATTTAATACATTGTTTTTTTCAGATGTCTTTATTAAATGTTTACACTAACTACAATGATAACTTTTGGCCATAAAATCTCCAAATTAAAATTTGTATTATATAATTATAATATATAAAATATTTTTCTATATATAGTTATGAAAATGTTGAATATAACATTAAAATAATTATATGAATTATATATAACAATTATCTTATGTGAGATATTCTGTAAGAATTTAAAGTAATTCAGCAAAAGTTCATAAATTTACTATCATCTGTAAGACTATATGAAATTTCTTTAAATTACAATTTTTTGAATATATTTAAGCTATTTAGTGAAATAAGTTACAATTTGGATATTTAAATATAAAGTAATCACTATAAAATTAATTTCAATGTTTTCTTTTATTTAAACAAAGATTTGCAATATTGGCTCAATACCAGACCAATAGTCTTAAATTTGCTTTTGTATCAAATTTATTTCTTTATTTTAATTTAAAACAAGAATGAAGTGAAAATGCTCATGTACAAATATCTTGTAGAAAATGGAAGAATAATTTTATGTACTGTTTCTGAGATGAAAAAAATTCATTTAGTAATTTTTAGCCAACTAACTGACAAATGTGAATGGTTACTTTATAAAATATTTAGTTTTCCATTGGCTAAAGAAAAGCTCTTGTTTTAAACAATAAATATACTTCAAGTGAAATTGTATATATTGCTTTTAACAATGTATATATATGTGCATTATATATAATATTTATATACACAGTGTATATATCTATCTGAAGTGGATAATATAGGTTGGAAAAGTCTTGATACGGCAATGTGAGGCAACATAAGATTTTTTTCTATGGAACTTTTGCAATGGCCCATGACGGTTTCAAGATGGATTGTAATGTACATGACCAGTGATCATAGTTTTCAGACAGCTTGACATTTGCTCTGTAAGAACACAAATGTTTGTAACTTTTTGATCATATAATTACCCAACAGTTGAGACATAATTACAGGTAACAGGAAAAAGGAGCTACTGTGAGGCAGTACACGGAATGTAAAGGAGGGTATGTATATGTATTTGAATATCTGTTGGAAAAAAAATTTGCACTGGAATAATATTCTTGTGGAAGTTTGGAAGCAACTTGATTTCAAGTTGAGAAATATGCAAGAATATGTTGCACTTATTCAGAAATGATCAGAATTTGTTGCAATTGCTTCATGGACACCAAAATCATTGTACATATATGATCATGACAGTTTTGCATCACTGAAGAAACAAACCTATAATATTCAAAACGTGCATATGCTTGTTTTCACAGAGGAGCAATATTTTTGTAACATAATTGGGCAATTATTTACTGTCTAAGGCAACATTAAAGAACCTCAAAGGATTTGTCAATCACTAAATGGGAACTACTGGTCTAGAGGCTCATTCTAATAAATAATCAAAAATTTATTGAGTACTTATTAAGATGATATGAGGGGGAAAGAATAAATGAATTGTCCATCTTTATATCTGAGAATTCCAAAGTTCAAAGCAGACAGGCTTATTGCTCTTAACTTCTATTCCTCCAAGATGCACTACATCATGAAAAATATTCTTATTACCTGTCAGTTCAAATGAGAATTATTTTTTCTCTATCCCTTAAAGGGCATTTGTAGTGTCTTTAATCAATTTGGGGAGAGTGGAATAAAATGAAGTCATTCCAAAGCAGAAAAATACTTCTATTCATTATACATATATAATATAGAAAATATATAAATTCTATGTTGCACAAATATGCACCTATTTTAAGATGTGTTTATTTATAATATGTGTGTACCCATGTATAATATGCATATCTTTACAAGCTGTGAAAAGTGTTTAGGCTTATTTTGGGAGAGGCATGGATAGTTATCTCTGGAGTCCGGCTCATCCTTCTCCATGGGAGACAATGGTTCACCCCTTGAGACTAAAAAGGGCATAAAACAGGGTGCTCCTCTCTTATTACTCCAAAGGAATAATGAATCATAATTATATCTTTCTGCTCCTTCAAATATTGCTGTTATAGGATTATAATAGAACAGCAGAATTTCAGTGGTTGATAGTCCTGAGGTTATACTTTTCAACTTAGTGCATCCCCATCCACAAACACACAGTAAGTAGTATACAAAATACTCCAGGCTTGGACATATACCTAGTTACATGCATTTTCACTTTAAAAGTGGAGTTATTTTTCCCCCATTGATATGTTCCCATTAACATGAGAAGAAATGCATTAGATTCCATTTACTTAATGAAGACTGAGTTTGAAGGTCTCTTGATTCTTCATTCAAGAAAAATGATATATTATGTAGGACCTGATAAATTAATAAAATGAAGTTCTTCTGGGCATTTGTACAGAGGTAGGTACTTTCAGGTCTTGATAATTTTTTAATCACAGTTTTGCTAAGAAATTCTTTAAAAATGCATTCCAAAATCATAAGCTCTTTAAAAAAATGTTTTTTAATCGACATCACATTCAAGGAGAGAGTGTTATGGGGAATCAACCTTCTGATTTCATAAAAGTAGTAGGGGACTTAAGATGTAGAAATTACCTTCACCAAAGTAGATAGCAACTCTTCTGCAATGTATAATCATATAGAGCTGCCTATGACACTAATTAGATTAAATGATTAAATTACAACAGTAAGCATCCAGTTATGTGTGTGACTATAAAATATTTTTTGCTTCCTCCTCTGGTACCATGGCAGCAGCATGTAATATATGCCATGGTGAACTAAGGTCTTCAAACAAAACCAATTAATATTCTGCTGCTTTGCTTTCATGATTGTCTAATAGGTAGTCTAATTTGACATTCCATTAATGTAGAATCTACACCAGGTAAAGGGATAAGAAAAGAGATTAAGTTTAACTGTTGAGATTTTCTAAATGACTTTTAATGTGTCTCTGCTCTTCTTCACCTGACTTCTTTACCATAATCTAAGACAGACATGTCAAATACATAGTTTATAACACCCCTGAATGGGACCTCAATCAGATTAAAATGTAATTATGAAACATTTAACAAAAACGTTACAATAGAATTCAGATAATATTAATATGTGGCTTTCTAGTCAGCATTTGGTTCACATATTCAATTTAGTGGTCCCTGTTTTTATTTCAGTTCAACATCACTGCTAAGGGAACAAATTTACATTTTTTTTAAGAAGTCAACATTGTGTTATTTTTGGTTTCAAATTCCCTAAAAATATGGATTGCCTTATGAATTTATGTTATCCTTGCAGAGGGGCCATGCTAATCCCTATTTTTCTAATTTTAGTTGTATTTTAGATGTATACTATATTTAGTATACAGCCCTCTGATTGGAGAAAGTGGAGGAGAGCCACAATAACTCATCTGAGATTGTCCACCATTTAAAGAGGGGACCCAGTGTTTTCACCTTATCATTCCTACCCACCCCCCCAACTGCTCTCCTGGACTACACTGTTTCCAGTAACTCATTATCCTGCAAGATGAAATGAAGTCTACAATTCACATCTCCTATTATTTCCCACCAAGGCTGCAGAACTTCATTATGCCCCCATGCCTGATACCTTGATTTGCACCTCCCTCCCAGTCTCTTTCAGCATCTTTTTTATTTGCTCTCTCCTTAGATTGTGAGCTCTTTAAAAACCAGAATTATGTCATGCTTTTTTTTTTTTTTTTTTGTATCTCCAGTGCTTAGGAGAATACTTGGCACTCTACAGGTGTATAATGAATTTCTATTAACCCTAACTCAACTTCTGAAGGACAGAGACTTCTGATTTTTTGTATTTTCATTAGATTATACAGTGTCTTGTCCATACTAGACACTTAATAAAAACTGATATCTAGGGAGGTAGTGCCTTGACCACAGTCAGTGGCAAAACCAGAAGATAAGTGATTTCCTAGTTTTTCATCCAGTCACTGAACACATATTGAGCTGCTTTCATAAGTATAAATATCATAGTTATCTTTTTCCCCCTTTTCCTTTTTAAAAAAATTAAAGTTTTTTTTCTGATTATGTATGTACATTATTTTTTTTTAAATACGCATTTCTTTATGATCATGTTGGGAGAGAAAAATCAGAACAAAAGGGAAAAACCATGAAAGAAAAAAATGTGAACATAGCATATGTCAATTTACATTAATTCTCCAGAGTTTTCTCTCTGGATGTAAATGGTGTTTTCTATCCAAAGTTTATTGGGATTGCCTTGAATAACTGGATCATTGAGAACCAAGTCTTTCATAGTTGATCATTGTACAACCTTGTTGTTACTGTGTACATTGTATTCCTGGTTCTACTTGTTTTGCTCAGCATTAGTCCATGTAAATCTTTCTAGACTTTTCTAAAATAAGCTTAATTCATCATTTTTTTAGTAGAACAATAATATTCCATTATTTTCATATACCATAACTCATTCAGCCATTCTCCAATTAATGGGCATCTACTCACTTTTCAATTCTTTGTCACCATAAAAAAGAGCTGCTACATATATTTTTGCACATAGGGGCCTTTTCCCCTCCTTCATGATTTCCTTAGACTCAGTAGCAGCACTACTAGATCAAATGATATGCGCAAATTTATAGTCCTTTGGGCACAGTTTCAAGTGCTTTCCAGCAGAATGGTTGCATCATTTCACAACTCCATCAACAATGCATTAGTGTCCCAGTTTTCCCACATCCCCTCCAACATTTATCATTATCTTTTCCTGTCATTCTAACCAATCTGAGAGGTGTGAGGTGGTACTTCAGAGTTGTTTTAATTTGCATTTCTCTGATCAAGTGATTTAGAACATTTTTTCATATGACTATAGATGGCTTTAATTTCATCATCTGAAAATTGTTCATATCCTTTGAACATCAATCGAGGAATAACTTATATTCTTACAAATTTGACACCGTTCTTTATATATTTTAGAAATGAGGCCTTTATCAGAGACAATGGCTGTAAAAACTTTACCAGCTATGTACTTTGTACTTCCCTTTTAATCCTGTTTGTGCAAAACCTTTTAAAATTAATGTCATCAAATTTGTCCATTTTGCATTTCACAATGCTTTCTAGTTTTTCTTTGGTCATAAATTCCTTTCTTCTCAAAGATCTGTCCCATCCAGCGGGACGAGGTTATTTGTGGGGTCGAGGAGAACCCAGCCTGAAGGGGTAATGGGCGAGAGAAAGAGAGGTGAGACCAAGCAGATTCTTGTCAAGGTCTGAGTTTATTGTGTGTAGGTACAGTATATATTCTTTAGAAAAAATGCGGGAGTATAAGGGAAGGAGTGTGGGGAATTTCCATCGGTTAGGACACCTGGTGTTTGAAACATTCTTAAGGAATTTCTGTCGATTAGGATATCTGGTGTGGAAACATTTCGAGGTCGGCTGATTCCAGGAACTGAGGCCCTGGAGGTGTGGTTTTCTCAGGGGTGGGCCTTCTGGGTGCTGGCTCCTGACAAAGTTCTGATAGGTAAACTATTCCTTCCTCTTCTATTTTGCTAATGGAGCAAACTTCCTTTTCCTTTTCCATAATTACTTCCTATCACTCTGGAGAGTAGCTTACCCATTTAAAAAAAATTGCATACTAAGTGCTTATTTAAAATTAAATAATTAAATATTATTAAATTAAAAATTGGGAGTCATGAAAAATCAGTTTTTGGCTTCATATCTTTGTGTTTACTTAGCTGACAGCAAAAAGGGTTGGGTCAAAGATAAGTGCACAATAATAATAATATTTATATAGTGCCAAGCTCCAGGCAGTGTATTAACAATTTACAATTATTAAGTTGCTTTTTCTTCAAAAAACTTCTGGAAGGTAGGTGCTGTATTTATTTTTTTTTTAACAGATCGAGAAAACTGATTTAAACATAAATTAAGTGACTTGCTCAGGATTGTGAGGTTGAATTTGAACTCAGGTTTTCTAGATTCCAAGCTCACTGCTCCACTACTGTGCCATCTAGCTACATGGGTATCAGCCCTGGAGTTTTATTTAAAAAAAAAGGGGGGGGGGGTTTGTTGAGCTTTTCCATTGGTTTGGCTTTGAAACCGCTTGCATTATGGAATTCATTTCTTCCTATTCGTGGGAATAAGGTTAGTATAGATGGAAAAGGATGAAAGTTGTTTCATCCCATGTTGCTTGCTACCGGAGGTGGAAGGAAGGCAGGAAGAGTAGGTTACTCAATCTGCATAAATGCTAGCAAGCAAAGGATACAAAAGGAAACAGGAGGAAGGGCACGAATCAATCTAACCCTGTTAAACTATGCAGCAACAGGGTAAGAGGCACTTTCTGCTTCCGTTTGGGCTTCCGCCCGTGCCCGTGCCTAGAGGGCACCGTTCTAACTGAGAGCTACTGCGCAGCCGCAGAAATTTAAACGAGTTTGTTTTCTCGTTGCCTGTCTAGCCCCTTCCGTTTCAACGCCATCTTCCATCCCCACCCACCTGTGCCAAGGGAAATCCGAGCCCGCGGCAGCACAAAGACAGAGCCAGAGTGGCAGAACACCCAGAGCCAGGGTCTAGACATGTCTGAGGAGCAAGGTAAAGCGGCGCTGCAAACTTCTCATTAGTTGGGGGGTGCTTTTCCCCTGGTCTGCTGCAACCTAAGGGAAGGAAAGGAAAACGCTCTGTCATCGTTCCTAACGGCCCTCAGGAAACGCTAAGAAAGGGGCTCTCTAGATCCCACCCCTTTCTTCGGCGCCATCCTGGATTGGCCAGCCCATGAAAGAGGGTGTGTCACGGTCGCTAATTGGTCAGGAGTATCGCCTATTGTTTTGTTGGGGGGTCTCGTGCTCAAATCCTTTTTCCATTCAACCCTCTTAATCCTCCCCCTCCCTTTCCCTTCTGGCACTCCGAGGTTTTGGAAGGAGCGGGTGAGACCCGGAAGAAAGACTGGGACGACCAGGGGAGGGAAGTAGAAGTGCGCTTGCGCGCGCAGTGTTCTCGGGACTTCATACTCCCGATTCCCGAGGAAAGGAGAAAAGGGCCGGGCAATGGGGCGAACTCGTAAGTAGTGACCAGTAAAGGGCAACTGGCAGTAGGTTCTTCAGTCCCTGTGCATGGTGCAGTCCAACAGTTTGTGCTTCCATTTAACCAACGTCCTCGGGCAGGGCGAAAAAACCCCCATGGAAGTCTGAGAAGAGGCGTTCTCCGAAGCCGGGGCTCGGAACCTTTTAGTATGTCCTGGACCCCGCTGGAAGCCTGCGGAACCTTCTCAGAATCATTCACATTGCCAAGCTTTTATTAATTGCCTAGTAGCTGCCAGTTTGTTAAGCGCCTGGGAGACAAAGCCAAGTCCCCTAAAATATTTTTTAGAATACCTTGAGATGACAGAGGAAACTGATCATGAAACACAATTAGATCAACACTCATTTATTAACCGTCTACAACGTGCCCCAAAACTGCTAAGTGCTAGGATGCTAAGAAAGGCCTAAAAAAATTTTAGATGCAAAAAATACAAGAGAATGATAAAAGAAATCCATCATGGTGAAATAAAAATTTAAGTCTATAAACATTTATTAAGCATATAATACTTTGGTAGTCACTGCTAAGTACTGAGATAATATAAAACACCATATTAATTATAGCTATTCAAATAGAAATGGATCATTGAACCTTACATATGGGCTGCATATTGACAAAACCACATATTAACATTATGCTCCCTTTTATATTTGTTAAATATATTCAGTTACACTGAGCCACACTCGAGAATGTCATTTGACTTGGTGTTAGACACGTTTTTTACTCTGTCACCAAGTGCTAGGGATATAAAGAGAGAAAAAATAAAATAAAGTTGTACTTCTAATCCAGTCCAGCCCAAAATTTCTAAGATGAGAAAATTAAGGCTGTTAGAAGTGAAGTTCCCCATATGAAGTGTCAGAATCTGGATTTGAACTCTAGTTCTAGTGCTCTTTTCCCTGAACTATGCTGCCTTTTGTTGAGAATAAAAAACTGAAATTTATTTACTTTTTATTTTACCATTTTACTTTGGGTGACCAAGTATGATTTTTCAGGGACCATGATGGTTCCATTATTAATATAGCATTAGTAGAAGAATGTTAGTATTAAAATGATGAGATTTTGTTTCAGGAAGAAGCTTTATTAAAAGTTTTGAATAATTTCCCACAGGCCATCCAGCCTTCTCTCTTCCTTCTATTCAGTTAAGGATCTGGTTCTATGTCCAATTGTGGTATATTTCCAAGATGTATATATTGGTCTGGTCAAATCAATGGGATATCCCTCCAATTAACTATAATCTGGCCATTATATATTCTTCATCCATTTGTTTTTGTTTTTCTCTTTGTGAATACTTTGACTTTCTTGAGTGATTATTGATTGTATTTTGGAGATTCAGTGTTCTAGGGCTTGATGTGCAGACAACACAGAGTTTTACACAAATAAAAATTTCCTCATCATTCTACTTTTGCCATTTAAATAGTTGAGAGACTTCAGGCAAATCAGTTTATCTCATCTGTGGGCCTATACTTCTTTATGAAATAGTTAGACTAGATGATCTATAATGACCTTTCTAATTCCAAATCCATGATCCTATCTCTAGGAAATTAATCTTTGTATCATTTGGAATTGGATGAATTTCTCATCTGCCTACATCTATGGCTCTCACAGTCTTCACACTTGTTTTATTGCCTGTTCCTCCCAATTTGACTTAGGAAATGTTTAGAATAGCAACTCTAGCCTCAGAAGCACAAAGTCACTTCCTTATCAGTCTAGATAAAGTAAAATGGTAGGGTGGGAGGTGGAATAGAAGACAGGAAGATATAGTTTTAGAAGCCCAGGAACATTTCTTTGCTGCAAGCTGAAACTTTCTGTTTATGTAATTCTCCTCAACAAAGAATACCATACAATGTGGGGAAGAGGGGAGAGGGAAAATTACATCTTGTAGCCCCTATTAAAATTGATGCCACTTAATTCCAGGAGCTGTTTGGAGTTTTTTATTTCAGTTTTCCAGTATATGCCTTAGACTTGGTTGTTGTTTAATAAATATTAGGGCAGTTAGGTGGCACAGTGGTTAGAGTGGCAGAACAGCCTTCAGAAAGATTCATCTTTTTGAGTTCAAATTTGACTGCAGACACTTACTAGCTGTGTGACCCTGAGCAAGTTACCTAACCCTGTTTACCTTAGTTTCCTCATCTATAAAATGAGTTGGAGAAGAAAGTGGCAAATCATTCTTGTATCTTTGCCAAGAAAACCCCAAGTGGCTTTATGAAGAGTCATAGAACTGAACAGCAGCAACAACAATAAATACTGAGTGATTAAAGATTCTTCTGTAATTTTAACATATGCAAGAGATATACTTTGTTACAGGAAAAACTTTGAGTAGGGATTTTGCTTTTCCTAATCACATGAAGCAAAAAGCCCCATCAGTGGGCTTTTGTATTCTGGGCACCTTTTAGTTGATTTTGTTACTAGAAAGATAAGTTCTGTTATAGAATATCATGTATAAAAGCCTAATTGTCTCCTCCCGTTTTCAAGGACGCTCCTGATACATCCATAAATTATTCTCATAAAGATGAGAAAATATACATGAATCAATACTTGTCAATATCTCCATGATTACTTTTTTTTTGAGTAATAATGATATTCATGATTCTTTACAGTCGTTTGTTATTGTTCCTGATTTCAGAAATCTTGAGAATGCTTTGTGCCTTCAGTATTGTGCTGCTTCCAGGACGTGCTTCCCATAAATGTCTGGTCAAATTTTTATTCTTATTGTTTTCTTTTATGTCATTTTTACTTCATTTGGCAGTACTCCAGGGATTATGATATTCAGATGTAATGATTTCATAGTTACAGAAAGTGAAAATGATTAACTAAAGAAATATTGATATTTCTTTTCCATTTTTAATCTCTGTTGTCCTCTTCCAGAGTTAGGTTTCTGGCCACTCTGCAAATTTGTATTTTCCTCCACCACTACTTGCTATTTAAATCCAATTCTCTTCTCAGTTTGGCACAGGAAAGGCCTGAATATATAGTATAGGTTTGGGAAGCATCTGCTTAGAGTTGAAAATTGAATCCTTGGGAGCTGATAAGATCACCACTAGAAAAAAATGTAGAGAGAGAAGAGAAGGCCTAGACACTAGGATATATCCATAGGGGGAAAGATTTCAATGATGATCTAGCCTGGAGCATAAGAAAGAGTAAGTAGTTAGGTAGAAGGAGAAACCATAACTTTTTTTTTTTTAATTTTATTTTATTTGCATAACATATGTATGGGTAATTCTTCAACAATAACCCTTACATAGCTTTCCGTTACAAATTTTTCCCCCCAACTTCCCCACCCCTCCCCTAGATGGCAGGATATCCACTACATGCTAATTATGTTAAAATATTGGCAAATCGAATATATGTATACATATTTCCAAACTTATCATTGTTGTGCAAGAAAAATCTTATCTACACAAACGATATATCAGATAAAGGAAACACAATGTAAGCAAACATCAATCAAGGAGTATGAGAATGTTATGTTGTGGTCCACATTTCGCATCCCTCTCTCTGGGTGTATATGGCTTTCTTCAGTGAACAATTGGAGGTGGTTTGAAACATATCATTGTTGAAGAGAGCCATGTCCATCAGAATTAATCGTCATATAGTGAGAAACCATAACTTTAGGAAAACTGAAGGATCTATTTATGAGGGTGCTCAAAAGTATCAAATGCTTCCAAAAGCTTAAGGATGAGATTTGAGAAAAGACCATCAACAACTAATTGTTCATTGGTACCTTTAGTGAGAGCATTTTCACTTGAATATTAAGATTGGTATAAATATTTTTGTACATAAAGGAGGACCCTTAATCTTTTTCTTTGTTGTCCTGGGAACACAGGACTAGTAGTGGTATAGTTGGGTCAATGTGTCCAACTAAGTAACTTTTTGGGCATAGTTCCAAATTGCTTTCAGAATTGGAAACCAGACTTCAAGGTTTTGAGAATTGAATAAGAAGAAAGGAATTTGTGCTCCATCCTAATAATGTCTTTCCTAAAATGTGGTATCCAGAATGGAGAACAGTACAAAGTACACAGATATAGTTTGACCAAAGAAAGTTATGGGAGAGTTAATACTTCTTTGAATCTGGACATTCTATCGATATAGCCGAAAATTATATTTGCTTTTTTTCTTCTCTGCTGTTAGTACTTTTTAACTCATCTTGAATGTTTACAATCTTCTAAAAATATATATGTTTAAATGACCTATTGTTTTAGCCATATCTAGGCTCTAAATGGTTCATTCCTGATGAGGAATCTCATCAACTGTGTTCAGGATCCTTAGAACTTTCTCCTTTTCCTTCTTTCAGTCACCAGTGCTACATAAGGGTTCCTGAAGTCTCTCACAACCATAACACTTAGAGATTTTTGAAAAACACTTCATGTATATTCTCTCATTTGATCCTTAAAACCAGATAGGAAGGTGCTATTATTATTCCTATTTTATAGATAATGGAACTATGGCCTTGAGAAGGTAAGAGGTTAAGAGATTTAGTGGCTTATAGCTAGTAAACATTTAGAACAACTATAGAGTTCTATCCAGTATATCATTCTTACTGCCTATTAGCAATTCCAAGCCTGAAATAGGTACCACAAAATGCAGAGGTATAAAATGAGGTGAGATTACTTTAATCTCCATTGTGCCATTCATGATTGATAAAATTCTTAAGCAATTAATATGTGTGAGGCTCTTTGCTGCTATGACTGTGGTTGCAAATACAAGCAAGCAAAACATTTTTGTACTGGCCTATCACTTAAAATTCCCCCTGGTCAGGAAGGGGAAGCCCATTCCTCAGAAATCAGCCTGTTTTCTCACAATCTAGCTTCTGATATTATCAGTCAAATGACAGTTCTCTCCAAAGTTACCAATTAATTGATGGGCTTCCTCCTCCCCCCATCCTTCTTGAAATGAAAAATTGAGAATGTTTCTCAAGATTTCAGTAATCATTTTTTTTTTTCATCCATGAAAATGAAAGTTTGGATTTTAGCCTAAGACTAGCACAAGAAATAGAAATTGCACTCTAAAAATACCCTTAAAACAAAACAAAAAATGGGAAGGAAATCTCAGCCAGGCTAGGTCTCCTCAGAAGAGGTTTATGCTATACGGGATACAATTTTAAGAGACCAGTTTCTCGAAGATCCCTGAAAGAAGGATTAGGAAGGAGTAGAGTAGAATATTAGCAAGCACTTGAGGGAAAAAACCTATTACTGTTGAAAAAAGGTAGTTGGAAAAATATCAGTAACTCCTAACACATATGCTTACTTTTCTCATTTGTACAAAATCATTTTGGCCATAAAAGGCATGTATGCTGAAGTCATCTGTGATGACACTGTGAGAAGGGAATAGGTGAGCTTTGGCACACTATTTCAGAGCACAATTTATGATGACATAATTCCATTCTAGCCAAACTGATTTGCTTGCTGATCTCTGTCCATGATGCTCCATTTTCTGTACCTGTTTACCTTATAGCCTTTCCTCAGGCCCCCTTATGCTTAGAATATTCTCCTTCTTTATTCTCTTCTCACCCCCTTGAAACCCTTTGCTCCTTTTAAGGGTCCATTCTAGTTCAAGTACCACTTATTCTAATAGACCTTTACAATTCTGCAAGTAAATACCTTTCTGAAATGCTTTTGTTTATTTATTTTGTTTGTATGTTGTCATTTACATTTCTGTAAGTATGTTCTCTCTAGTAAAATGGAAACCCTTTGAAAGCTGGAATGTTTATATATTTTTTTCTTTGACTCCTCGGTGCTTGGTACATAGTAGGACCTTCATAAATGTTTAATGCTTTGAATTGGATTTATAACATGCTAAAAATTTGAGGAATTTGAATTAATGAGGTTTTATTGCATATTAGAGCACTATATAGATTCTTGACCTGTGATCATTTTTTAAAAAATTACTATGTTGCCATACTTAAGTAGAATAGAAAATTTTCAGAATGTCCTTTTTAAAGTAGATATTTTCAGTTACATTTTTTTTTTCAAAATTATGGCTGTATATAAAGAAAAAGATTATACTTGCCATTACAAATGTAGATGAAGTAAACTTAAGCAGTCAGTTTTCATATTTTAAAGTTTACTTTGAATATAGTTATATTAGTTGTTTTCCACAAAATGTCTAAAATAAAACTTAATTCATTTGAATCAACTTTATTACTAGTAGCCCAACTAAAATATGTTTAAAAATATTTTCAAAAACTATGTTAAACTAACAGGCTAATTTCTCAGAGCATCTCCCAGTCTCCCCCTCCTCAAAATGCAACTTTCCCTTGGTAACTCCTTTACCTCAAGATTTATACTATAGTAAATTGTAAGTGATATTGTTTAAGATATATAGTATTGTTTTCTCTTTGATCAAAGATGAATAATATAGCATCATAATTTTAAATGTTTAAATTTTTATCACATTCTTGGTAAATATATCATGTTAATTTTAAAAAACCTCTTTAAAAAATTACTCTTACTCTAAATTACTGCTAGAAAGTTATTTTTGTTTTGTCACTTAAGTACTATGAGGACTTCAAAATAATGAAAATTTAATTTGTTTGATATACAAAGGGAGGATTAGAACAGTTTTCAATTTGGATTTTATTTAGCTAGCTAGATTTAGGTAGTAAATATATAAATCATTTTTCTACCTTGATTTTCAGGAGTTGAACATTTATCAGTACTGGGCAACCAAGTAGTTTCCCAGATAAAACATCCATGTGAAATAAAGAGAAGTGGTCACAACAGAGAAGAAACAGAGTTTCTAGTTTTGCAGAAAAGAAGACGGGTTACTTCTTCAGTGGAAAATAATACAGTATGTATTTCAGAATTAAAATTTTGCTCTTCCTCTTCTTTTTTCATGGATTATCATGGCCTATTCTGGGTTTGGATTTGTTTTTTATTTTCTTGACCCATCATAACAATTGTAAGCAAGCATCAGTAATTGTGACTTAAACAGAAATGACTTAATTACTTTAGAAAGATAGTTTTTAATTCTTTGGATGGCCTAGAATAAATCATTAAACTTGTCTGAGCTTTAGTTTTCTCATCTATTATATGGAAATAATTCCTTCTCTGAATTATTGTGTGATTCATCTAATAATTATATTTGTATTATATCATTTTAAAATTTACAAAGCACTTTTCTACACATTTGATCCTCTCAACAACTCATTAAGATGGACAGGCAGGACAGGTATGTTACAAGTGAAGATGCCTAAGGTCAAATGGCTCTTAAAGTGGCAAAACTGGCATTAGAATCCGTATCTTCTGGTTATTTGTGCAATGCCTTCCTCCCTCTTCCTGACTTAGCAGTATGATAGAACAGAAAGAGTTCTGCATGTGAAGGCAGGAGAACTTGAGTTCAGGTCCTTGGTTTCTATCTCTCACCTAGGACAGCGTATATAAGCACTTTACTTCACCCTTTTGAATCTCGGTTTCTTCTTTTGTAGAAGGAGATAATTGACTTATTTCACATTATTGTGAGCAAGCACGTTGTGAGTTTTAAAGTGTAATAGACATATATTATTTGGGATTTTGAAGTACTTTATGTGAAAAGCTTAAAGCACTGGGACATTTAAGACTATCATTATATCAACATATTATTAAACTTGTCCCAGTTGTTCAGTCAGTAGTAACACCGCTAGGTCAGTTATTTTCCAGTTATATAACTTGAAAAGAGTTATAACTACAAAGACATTTGCTTCAGTTTTTAAAAAACATTTTTAATACTTAGCAGAAAGGAATTTTTACTACACAAAGTTTTGGATACTTGAAGAATAAATAGGGATTCAAGTTGTTTTCCTTTTCCCCCACTGGGTGGCACTGTTTGATTTTTTAAAAATTATATCCTGTATGGACTGTTCCTTGACATTAATGTAATATTAATTAAGACATATTCATGTTTATACTCTGAAGTATATAAGGAGTTAAATTAATATAAAAAGTTTTCTGTTCCTTAACCATGGTAGTGTTAATGAGAAAATAATTCTGCAAGTATACCTTTTCATGTATTTTTGAAGTAGTCAGTCCTTTCTATTTGATGTTATAAACAGGCCTTTCTTAGTGCTTCTTCAAAGCTTATAGTTGTCCTGAACTTTTCTTCAATTCTTTCTTTGATCTTTTCTTTTAATTTTCTAATACGTTTTTTTCTTAGATGACTGCTCAAGAACCTGATTATGAAGATAGTGGAAGTGTTGTATATGAATATGAACCAGATTATGAATGTGTAAGTAATTTAAATTACTGATTGCCAAGTGTATATTTATCATAAAGAAAAGAATTTAAGTCCATATTTTTTTTCTGGGAAAAATCACACAGTATGAAGTAATTTGTTAAATAGAATGTTTCATTTGATATGTTGTGATATTAAATATTAACTATCTGCTTTTGTTAATGTTAATAGGGTAGTATTATATCTGAAGCATCCTACACAGGAGATTATCAGAAAACACTTATGGAAGTCCTGAACTATTGCCAGGTATTAAATTTATGGATCCTAGGTTATTTTCAAAACCTTAAAAAATTCTATATCTCATGTAATATCATTTTACTATTAATTAGAACTTTGTTAAATGTAGACCTACATGGATTTTTCTTATTTCTAGTTAGAATAATATAATTTAAGTGCTTCAGTTCAGATTAATAGTAATCATATAGTTCTACTTTGCTTTTTCATTTTAATTTCTTTTTTTTGTTTGTTTTTCTATTCTTTAAAATTACTGATTTTAATCAATTTTGTTTGCAGATAAAATAAAAATCTTAATTTGAAAGTCATTCTTAAAACAAAATTGTGGTTCAAAAAATAAAACTAATTTATCTCAAAGATAAAAATTACATTGTGACTAATATAATTTGTATTGCATTATAAAGAAATTTACTATATGGCTAAGATTAGAGAGGTGCTTTGGGTGAGATCTTTATGAGAAAATCAAGTGTTAAATTCTTCAAAAATTAAAAATGCACTTCATTATTTTATTTATGTATTTTCTCTTTTTATTTCATTAAATATTTCCCAATTACATATAAAAAAATTTTAGCAGAATTTTTTAAAATCTCGTGTTCCAAATTTTATTCCTTCTTCCTGTTTGTTTCTCCTCCTTGAGAAGGCAGGCACTTTGATTTTAGTTATACATATGAGTAGATGCAAAACATTTTCATATTGGCCATGTTGAAAAAATAAAACAATAAAATACAGTAAAAAGATGTGCTTCAACCTACATTTAATGTTTATCTTCTTTGGAGGAGAATAGCATTTTTTATCATGGGTCCTTTGGAATTATCTTGGATCAATGTCTAGATCAGGATAGCTATGTCTTTCATTGCTGATCATTCTTACAATATTGCTGTTATCGTGTACAATGTCCTCTTTGTTTTGCTCACTTCACGTCACATAAGTTCATATAAGTCTTTTCAGATTTTTCTGAAATCAACCTGCTTGTCATTTCTTATAGCACAATAGTATTAAAATAGCTATTCAAATATACTGTTGATATTATTGAATCTAGAAACATGGTTGATCTTTAGGTCTTAAATCATGTCTTTTTAAAGAAAGATGGCTTCTTTGGAAAACATGTTTTGAGCAAAGCCATTCTGATCTGCTGTAGAATATAGCTAGACTTCCTATATTTTCATTAATCACCCAGGATCCTCTTGATTAGGGAGGATCAGAGAATCTGGGCAAGATCTTCTAGAACCACTTTAGTTAGGAAAACACACATAGGGGGCAGCTAGGTGGCTCAGTGGATAGAGCACCAGCCCTGAAGTCAGGAGCACCTGAGTTCAAATCTGGTGTCTCAGACACTTCCTAGCTGTGTGACTCTGGGCAAGTCACTTAACCTCAATTGCCTCAGCAAAAAGAAAAAAAAAAAAAAAAGGAAAACACACATAGGACTTTATTACTAGTGCAAATTCTAAGTATAGTCAGAACTAGTCTAGCCTCCACAGATGCAGAAATGAGACTATTTTTACTTAATTTTTTTTGGTATCATACTTAGTTGTATAGCCAATCCAAATATGTATGTGCATGTTTATATGTGTGTGTATCATGTAAAATGATACAGTAAATATAGCCATATTAAATCTGGGTATATATGAATGTAGAAAAACTGTATCCTGGTCTATACAGTCTCATCATGGAATAAAGCCAAGTGGAAGTGGTTGGTAGCACTGGAGAAGTTCTGTAAGGAAGTAGAACTAATCCTAGAACCTAAGGGATTTGACAGAATAGGGGAGTTAGGTTAGGATTTCTTGAGAGACACTAAGGCTTGGTGCAACTTCACACAGTTGCATAATCATTTTGCTATAAAGACATGTAAAGTATCCAGTCATGAAATTGATAGTTGTAGGTGTTAACAAATATTCTCCAGGATTAAGAAATTCTTCAGTGCTTGACAGAAGCCCCTTATAATAAACTGAAGTTTGTGGTGGTACTTTTGTCTAATGCTTATGAGTGCATTACTTTAACTTTCATTTTTTTTTTTTTTGCCTATAAAAATGAATGGTTGAGCTGGTGATTTCTAAGATCCTTTTCATCTTTAAATATCTATGATTCTGTGTGAATCTATAGAAAATGAGGTGGTTAATGATAAGATTAAATATTTAATAAGAATTTAACAAGAATTTCCATAGTTTGACTTAGAATAAACTGGTTTTAGTGGAATTTTCATTTTCACTATTTTACTTTTAAAACAAGAACCACTAAAATATTTTTTATTATATTAGGCAATGTATGATGCAATCCAGAAACTAGATAAGAAGTTTGACCTACTTCATGGAAAGGTTTCAGAAATGCAGCGTACTAGAATGAAACCATTGCTTCTCAAACCTGTAAGTGTAATAATAATATTTTTACAGTGATTATAAACCTCCATTGTTCCTAAAGATATCAGGCTAGTTTAAATGATCTAGAACTAACAACTATGTTTTTGTTTTTGTTTTTCTTACTTTCTTTTGGCTCTTTTACAAGCTCCTTTTCCTATTAGTATGCATATGTCCTTGGCCTTTTCTCTTTGTAGCTTCTTTCCCTCTCTCTCTCTTTCTCTCTTTCATTCCCATAACCAACTATTACCTTGATGGAGATAATTTCTCTCTTTTTAAAAATTTTTTATTAAAACTTTTTATTTGCAAAACATATGTATGTGTAATTCTTCAGCATTAACCCTTACAAAGCTTTCTGTTACAAATTTTTCCCCCTTACTCCTCACCCCTCCCCTAGATGGCAGGAAAACCACTACATGTTAATTATGTTAAAATACTTGACAAATCGAATATATGTATACATATTTCCACACTTATCATTTTTGTGCAAGAAAAATCGTATCTACAAGAAAGAAAAACCAGAGAAAGGAAACCCAATGCAAGCAAATATCGATAGAGAGAATGAAAATGTTATGTTGTGGTCCACATTTCATATCCCTCTCTCTGGGTGTATATGGCTTTCTTCAGTGAACAATTGGAAGTGGTTTGAAACATTTCATTGTTGCAGAGAGCCATGTCCATCAGAATTGATCATCATATAGTATTGTTGTTGCCATGTACATTGATCTCCTGGTTCTGCTCATTTCGCTCAGCATCAATTTATGCAAGTCTCTCCAGGCCTCTCTGAAATCATCCTCCTGGCCGTTTCTCACCAAACAATAATATTCTATAATATTCATATACCATAATTTGTTCAGCCATTCTCCAATTGATGGGCATCCATTCAATTTCCAGTTTCTAGCCACTACAAAAAGGGCTGCCACAAACATTTTTGCACATGTGGGGCCCTTTCCTTCCTTTATGATTTCTTTGGGATCTAAGCCCAATAGAAACGCTGCAGGGTCAAAGGGTATGCATAGTTTGATAACTTTTTGAGCATAGTTCCAAATTGCTTGATGGAGATGATTTCTAATTCTGTATGTTCAACCTTGACCTTTCTACTAAGCTCTAGATCATTGATTTTAACTGCCTACTAACCTGCCTACTGCCACCTTGAATGTCCTGCCATACCTTCAAATTCAACTTGTCTGAAAGCAAGCTTATTCTCTCTCACTTAAATCTTTTACTTCTTACTTCCCTATTTCTGTCATTGATACCATCATTAACCTAGTTTCCATGTTTGAAAATTTGGTGTTATCTTTTACTGCCTTTAGCTCTCACTTGTAATCATTTTCTAAGACCCGTTTACTTCTGTGGTACCTCTCATATCCTTGCTTTCCCCATTTCCACTATTTCCATTCTATTCCCATCATGACCTACCTAGACTACTGAAATAGTCACATGTAATCGATTTTTTTTTCCTACTGAGTTAACTAAACTGGAAATTCAAAGCAATGCTATAGACATGACATTTGAATTCTAGCAAAAAAAAAAAAAAATTGCAGGATATTTCATAATGGCCTGATGGAAAAGATGGAGAAATATAGACTGGTTCTTTGTTTTTTTCCTCTTTAAAAATTTTTTTTTTATTAAAGCTTTTTATTTGCAAAACATATGCATGGACAATTTTTTGACATTGATCCTTGCAAAACTGTTTCAAATTTTTCCCTCCATCTCCCCATTTCTTCTTCTAGATGGCAGGTCGTCCAATATATGTTAAATATGTTAAAATACATGATAAAGCAAATATATGTATACATATTTATACATTTATCTTGCTGCACAAGAAAAATCAGATCTAGAAAGAAAGAAAAAACCTGAGAAGGAAAACAAAATGCAAGCAAACATCAACAGAAAGCATGAAAATGCTATGTTGTGGACCACACTCACATCCCACAGGCCTCTCTCTGGATGTATATGGCTTTCTTCATCACTGAACAATTGGAGCTGGTTTGAATCATCTCATTGTTGAAGAGAGCCATGTCCTTCAGAATTGACCATCAGATAGTCTTGTTGTTGCTGTGTATAATGATCTCCTGGTTCTGCTCATTTCACTTAGCATCAATTCATGTAAATCTCTCTAGGCCTCTCTGAAATCATCCTGCTGATCATTTCTTATAGAATAATAATATTCCATAACATTCATATACCATAAAATACTCAGCCATTCTCTAGTTGATGGGCATCCATTCAGTTTCCAGTTTCTAGCCACTACAAAAAGGGCTGCCACAAACATTATTGCACATGTGGGGCCCTTTCCCTCCTCTAAGATCTCTTTGGGATATAGGCCCAATAAAAACACTGCTGGGTCAAAAGGTATGCACAGTTTGATAACTTTTTGAGCATAGTTCCAAATTGCTCTCCAGAATGGTTGGATCATTTCACAATTCCACCAATAATGTATCAGTGTCCCAGTTTTCCCACATCCCCTCCAACATTTGTCATTATCTTTTCCTTTCAGCTTAGTCAAACTGATAGGTGTGTAGTGGTATCTCAGAGTTGCCTTAATTTGAATTTCTCTGATCAATAGTAATTTGGAGCACCTTTTCATATGACTGGAAATAGTTTCAATTTCTTCATCTGAAAATTGTCTGTCCATATCCTTTGACCATTTATCAGTTGGAGAATGGCTTGAATTCTTAT
>JAJPUD010002796.1:197264-230762 GCA_023553655.1 Myrmecobius fasciatus
TACTTACTATTATTGTTTATAGAAGACTTGATGCATGGGTCAGGATGGGGATGCTAAGTGATCTCTAAGATCCCTTCCAAAGATGTATTTTAAACAATGTAAAGCCATGGTGCTAGACCAAATGTATATTTGTTGATCTGACATTTATTTAAAACTCTCTCACTATACTTTTTCTCAGAATTGATTTATGTTACTTTAATATTTCAGAGACCAATTGGTTTTACATATAGAAGTTCTAACCATGTACCTGTTGGAAAAATTCGAGTACAAAAACCGGTGGAAAGGAAATCTAGAATTCAGATCTCTCCCTCTGAACAGGAAGGTCATAGCCCATCTTTAGCAGTGGTGCTCCCACAAAATCATGCTCAAACCAGCTCTGTGGGAAAGTCTCTTCAGACACCACTTAAAATTGAATCTCAGCAACAAGATCACAGACAGAGTCCACCTCTTCCTACAATTGTCTCTACCCATTCATTGTATCAACCATTTACAGGAATAGTCAACAAAATACCCGACCTTTCTTTGCAATCCAAGTTGGTCAACACAGTTGTTGAAAATACTACCTCAGCTGCAAAAAGTTCTCCAGTAATAACTACAATGACACCAACAAAACCTGAAGACTGTCTGGGAAGGAATACTGTCATGATGGGTTACCCATTTTCACAGGAAAGTACAAGTCTTAGTCAAGAATTACATCCATCTTCTATCTGCATCAATCCTAGTTTTGGTGGGTTTTGAACAATCTCTGTTATTTATAGTTTATATATAAAATAAAAGAGCATAAGTGAATTATTTATATTCTGAAGACTATTTTTTTTGGTACCACCAGAATCCTTTATGACAGAGTCACAGCATATGAATCAATTCCCTTAAGGCTAACATTATAATTTGAGTTTGGAAGTAGCCATATATATCCAAAGATTCATTCTATAAAAATCTCAATTTAAACCAAAATTCAAGAAATCTTTGATTCTAGTTGCAAGTACTAAGTTTTTCTTCATTAATCATTAAAAGCTTATTAAATTAAAATTGTTTGACAAAAGTAGAAGAGGCTTTTAGAAATATCCATTACTTTTTTGACTTTATAGTTATAATTGAAAAAAAAAAGGGGAGACAGAGGTCTTGATGATATTGAAAGAGCATAGCTCCTTATATCCTGCTGTTGCTGCTGCTAAAAACAAGAAAGATTTAACTTGGTATAGTATACAAGGGACTGTGTTAAAACAATGCAGATCAGACAAAAAGGGATAAAGATTCATGAAAATAAAAGCAACACCAAAAGAGAACATTGAAATAAAGAGTAAGTGGTAGTATAAGAAACTTAAAAGCATAAAAAAAAATTAAGGTTTGCATATATAGAGAATTCAGTTTATTTAATCCCACCTAGCCCTTTCCTTTTTAGTGCCTTATTTTTTAAAAAAAATTTAAATGTTTTTCCTTGAATCTATTTTTTAAGAGTATATTGGTGATCCAAAGAGGAATGTAAAGGTTCTTGGGACATATTTAATGAAAGCTCGTCAAAAGACCAAACCCAAGTATGCAGCACGCTACTTGGTTCGAGTTTTGTTCCCCAAGGAGACACTTTTGTGTAGTATTATGGGTGTCAGTACACGAGGTCGAAGAACTCTGGATCCCAATAAAGTTGCTGCAATAAGAGGTATGTAAAATATTTGTGGAATAATAATTTACAAATTGGGAATTTTGTGTAAATTTTGGAGACAGTTAAGTTTGTTCACATCTGGTCCATTTATGAACATTAACATTTGTTAAAAATAACACCAAAAATCTTAGCAAAATACATATCTATCATGAACTAAATTTAACATCAGATACTTGTGGTTTTTCTATATAAACTAATACCAGTTCTTAAATGTAAAATCCTTTTTTTTTTTTTAAGTAAGTATATAATTATCTCTCTGCCATTGAAGAAGAAAATGTGAATACAAACATGTTGACACATTATCCTGGTGAACTTTTTTCTTATATCTCCAAGACAGATAAAGCCAGATAGATAATGGTGTAAGAAGACTGAACTAGGAATCATGGTATCCAAATTATAGTTTTAGCTCTTCTCTTAACAGCCTTTATGATCTTAGAGAAGTCATTTAATAGTTACCTCATCTATAAAATGAAGAGATTAGACTAGGAATATAAAGCACCAATAAATAATAATTAGTTTCCTCACCTTTATAGAATTCTCTATTTCTGCCTTTACTTATACTTGATTTAAAGTATCATCAAATGACTTTGGAATCCTGAAATATGCCAACTTCTTATTCAGGGTTGGAACAAAACATAAGACTTGGTTTCTATATTAGCTTTTAAGAAACCTCTTGGAGAAATTAAAGAGAACTCTGAAGAGCAAAAAGACTGACTTTTCTTAGGAGATAGAGGGAGAAAAATAAAATTTGGGGGAAATTATATATTTAAATTTTTGTCTAAAAAAGGGTTTTTTAAAAAATTTATAATTAAAACATTCTGTTTTTAAGTGGTTAATTCCATTTATAGAATTTCTTGCAACACATTTTCCAAACTATGATCTGAGTGAATATGGAAGAGACTGGAAAACCTGCATTACAAATGTAAATGCTATGATTCGCTGTCTATGCCGTGAAACCAAAATAAGGCCTGTAAGTTAATTTTAATATATAAAATTATTTCATTGTGTTTATAACTGTCACTCCTGGCACAGCCTTTGTGCCAACTCAAGCTTTTTAAAAACAATGAGAGCATGCTGCCTTTTTATTTTTCTTTGTGGTATGAAGGTAAGTTATTGAGTTGATATTTTAAGTATCTTATTTTAAAAACAGAAATAAAGATATAGATATATATATATACATACATATATATATATATATATATATATAAAATCTGTTGTTATTCTTCACCAGGTAAGGAATTGTAGATCTATGATGCTAGAATCAATATTCTTTTGCTTACCCTTTCTATCTTTACCAAAACAATGAGCCAAAATGGCCATTGGTTTATTCCACAAGGTTATATAGTCCCATGGAATCCAATCTGCTAGTGAAGAAGTCCCTCTATATCTTGTCATTGTTGATATATAAATTATTTTTTCCTGTGGCAGATTGCTTTCTAAACATCTTAACCCTCTGCAGAATTGTAATTGTGATACGAATCTTGGGAAGGTTACACACATTGTTCTTTGCATTTTACTCTGAAAAACTACACTTCTCCGTCACAACTTTAAATGATAAAGAGTATGAGTATTTCATGGAAAACATAATTTATGTGTCATAGACAAATAGTGTCTTTTTTGTTATTAAGCCTCATTAATATTTTTTCTGCATTATATCCTAAAGTAAAAAGATTAGTATGATTTAAGCCAAGGGCTTCACTAAATGAATATAGGTATGTCAAATTCACTATGTCCAAAATAGAATTCATTACCTTTCTTTTCTCAACGCTCTACTCCCCAATCTTTTATTCTTTCTTTCACTCAGTGTCATCCTCAGCTCCTCATTATCATAAATTTTATAGCTACCAACCTAGTTCAGGCCACCATTATGCATTATAGCAGATTTCCAATTAGTCTACTCCATGTTTTAAGCCTACTCTGCTCCACCTTCCATACAGTTACTACAGTATTTCCCCTAAAATATAGGTCTTTGTGTATTTTTGTGTTTTCCTTTCCCCAACTCAATAAATTTCAGATCCTATATAGATTCCTTTTCTTGTCATTTAAAGTTCTTCACAATCTGGCTCTTTTTTACCTTTTAGGGCTATTTAAAACTTGATTTCTCATCACATAGGCTGTAATCCAGCCTTATTGGTCTTTTTGCTATTTTTCATATCCAGCACTTCTCTAATTTTTGTGTTTTTGCTTTGTATGTCTCCTTGCCCTGAAATATTTTTACCTCCTTCTACCTTTTAGAATCTCTGTCATTCTTCAAGGCTTGGCCAAAAGACCACATTCTATAGACAGCCTTTTTTGAGCCTTCTCTGAGGGTGTTGTTGTCCAATCATTTTCAATCATTTTCTCTTCTTTGGCAAAGATCCTGGAGTGGTTTGCCATTTCCTTTCCTTTCCTTTCAGATTACCTTCCATCTCCTCTGAATGTATCTTGTATGTACTTATTCATTTATATTGTCTTCCTGATGAGAATGAAAATTTGAGAATAAGACATAGTTTCTTGTTTCTTTTTGCCACTTGCCTTTACACACTGCTTAGCACATAGTAAGTGCTTCATAAATCTTGTTGATTGATGTAGCCAAAAGCATGACAATTTGTGGAAGTGTCAACTATCTTTTGTCTACCAACATTTCCTTCTTCCATTCCTTTATTATTCTTTATCTCTTCATACTCTTACTTTTCATCACAATGTTGCAAAAATTCAACTCCATTCCTCAAAGTCCATTCAATCCTGGATCTGTAGAGTAGTTCACTATCCCAGATACATTTTTAATTTTGAGCTTGGTGGATAACCTGTTATTAGTATCTTTGTTGTAAAGCTTTCTTTAACAACAGTTTTGTATTTTAGGAGGAAAGTGAAAACAAAGATATACTTCCAATCACCTCAGAGCAATCTGTGTGTGTAGACGTGAATTATAATGATAAAGATGGAGAAGTCAGTTCTCAGGTGTCTCAAAAAGTGACTGCCTTAGGAAGAAATGGAATACAGAGTTCAACATGGGACAGTAATTCATCATCTGAAGTGCCTCAAGCTTCTTCATCTACGAAACTGCCATCTTTAGAACCAATGCGTAAGTTCCCATGTTTTATCCATGGAATTAATTATATGATATATATGTATATGGGATTAATTATGTGATATATACATATATGTATGTGTGTATGTGTATGTTTCTTTGGAAAGAGCATTAGATTTGTGCTGTTGAATTTAGAGATAGAAATGACTTTAGTCCTATATAAGAAACCATTCCTAGAGAGATTAAATAACTTGCTTCCATTCACACAAGCAATAAGTAGCAAAATTTGGATTTTAATCTACTTCTCTTCCCACTCTTCATAACAGTCTTTTAAAAAACTTGAGTCAGAGGTTTTCCATTGACAATTACTAAGTCAAGTCACTTAGCCTCTCAGCATCAATTTCCCTTTCTGTAAAGTAGGGCAAATAATAGTATTTTTGTACATCACCAGGTTAATGAAAGTGCTTTTTAAAGTATCAAAGTAATAAATATATGTAAACAATCATATTGTTTTTAAGTGACAAGATTGTATGATTAAATCAGCAGACTAGTCCTTTCAAAAGTCCAAATTAAGAAATGATAGGTAATCATGGGCCAATGTCATTTTTATCTGCTTTAAGTAGTGTTGATTTTTTTTATTGAAAAATTAGAGGAATGATGTGGATTTCCCTCCATATTGTAGTACTTATACCCCAGAAAAACTTAATATTAATAATTAGAACAAATTATTAGTAACACAATTTTCTCCTCTTCCACTCTTGTGCCATCTTTCCTGCTACTTGTTTACTGCAAAGGAATATACTATAGATGTCAGTATTCTATATCACATGGTATTTGTGGTGGGGGAAGTTGAGATGTTAATATTTTGTTCTGTGCCCTAAGTCATTCAAGATTTCCATTTTTTTTTTAGCATCAAAATTATAAATGGACACCAAAGGGGACACAGTTATTTGTGACTTTATAAGCTTAATATGCTAATTCTAAGAATAATATTATGTATAAGTTAGTTTATACTACATATTCCATGTTTTCAGTCCAAGACATGGAATTTGCTTATATTCTATAAAATCAGTTTCTCTTTCTCTAAGATAATTCCTTTACCAAAAATAAATAAATAAATAAATAACACAGATTTTTGGGTAATAGAAAGTTTCACAATTTTTTTTCATCTGTGAAATGTGAACTTATCAAGTTTAGTTTGATCTGTGTCACTGTGGACATAGATAGGTGAAGATAAAGAGATAAGACAATACATTTTTTGGGCTATACAGCTGAAAAATGGAACAACTCCTAAAATTGGTGTTTTAGTTTAATTGCTAAAATGGTTTAGCATTTTATTGTTGACTTTTTAAAAATTGCTTGAGCCTAATATTGAGTAGAAAACATAACTTTGAAACATACCTTTTTTATATCAAAAGGAGGAAATAAACCAGAAATATGTACAGTAATGGCTCTTATCCCATGCCAGATAAGTTGTATACATTTTTTGTTTTCTCTAGGCCAGGAGGTGTCATAGGGACAGTATACTAACATGTCTTGCCATGCAGGTTAAGCTTGTTTTTCCTTTCAAGGTATAATATTCCATAAACCTTATTGGCTCACAGGACTAAGGACTCAAATTATTGATTTCATTTTCTCATCACTTGAGTACTATGCAATTAAGAGGTAGAGGGATTCCCAGAGGCTTGACTTAGAGATTGTGATAGGAGTTTCACTCAGCTAATTCAACTCTAGAGATCTCGATGTCTATCCCTGTTTAATATTCTCTTGGCATAGCTAAATAAATCTCCTTTTGTTTACTTTTGAATGACTTGTAAACATCTAATTTTGGTTTAATATTAAACATAAACTACCAAGGTACCACTGTAAGCCAGGCTCAGTCCAAAACAATAGGATTAGAAAAAGTAGACCTACTTGTAGGTATCTTGGCTTTTTAGAAGCATGTTAAATTTTGTTCAAAATCAACTATAGAAATGTCTTTCTCTTTCCTTTGTGCTTCTAGAATTTCTTGGTTACCCATGGAGAAATGTACAGTTGCCCTTTTCAGTTATCTATGTGGCAAAGGGAAAGTCCCGTCCAGAGCTTTCAGCTAGATACCTTATTCGTCATCTCTTTACAGAGGAAGTACTGGTAAAAAGCAATGTATATGGCAGCCTGGAACGTGGTATGTGTCCACTTGACTGTAATCGGATTCATGCTCTCAGAGGTATGTTATAATTTAGAGAGAGATTCTAGTAAATAAAAACATTTTGTTTGGGGAAAAAAAGAAAGAAAGAAAAGCAAAAAAGCACCAATAAGCTTTTATGTTTTGGGCCAGAAATTGAACTCTATCTATTGCTTGTAATTTCCACTCAGTTATATCTTTTAATAAGGATCTTAATCAAGGAAGTTGTTAAATAGTTTTGGGGAAAAATTTAAATAAAGGTATAGTGCATTGATTTACTAATTCAAATAATGAAGCATTTCTCAAGTCCCAATTTGTGGTAGTCACTATACAAGGCATTGGGAATGCAAAGACAAAACTAAACAGTCTCTGCCCTTAAGGATCATTACATTCTGTGAGTAAAGTGTTTCACACACTTACTGTCTATTGGACCTTTTAAATTCAAAGCAAAAATTGGATTAATAAAGTGTGACACTCTTGACTATTAACCTAGAGATATATGGTCACAAAATAGTGCTTTTCATGTCACTAGTAATTGGTATTCCTTGCTGTGCTCTTTTGTACATTAACCATTTTGTTCCTTGGTATATAAATAATGTACTATCTGGAAAATTATATTAGTAGTTTAATTTTTTTTTTGGCACTAGGCAACTAAAAAAGACAAAAGGGCAAGGATTATGATGGAGTGTGGGGATACTGGACCTCAACAATATGTTGGGGTTTTAGAACTTTCCCTGTAGGATCCAGCAAAAGTTGGGGAGTAAGGATTTGGACCCAAAAATATGTTAGGATTTTGGCAGTGGCATAAAGTGTCTCAAAAGAATTTGTAGGCTTAGACTTAGACCTTCTCCAAATCAAGAGGCAAAGATTTTATAATTATTGTTATTTACTGGCAGGCTGAAAGGGAACTGGTCATTAACAAGGGGGAAAGACTCTCATGCTGAATTCCCTAGGGACATACACAGTTAACCAGGGGAGAGATGTCATAACAAAGAGAGAAATGTATTAGGCATGGCAAGTTCTTAAAGAACTTGCTGCCATAAAGTGGGCAGTTCCTAATGAATCTTGCAAAGATTGGGGAATTATGCCATTGACTCTTAGGCTAACCCTAAAAAAGAGTTATCCTCCTAAAACGAATTAGCTCTTACATGAAGAAAGATTCATTTGGGTGAACTAAATTTCTTAAGAATTTGTACTGGTAGGTTCTTTCTTTGGGGAAAAATAACCTGGCAATTGACATCATAACACGGCCTTCTGATTTGACATAATCTTGATAATTTTTGTCAATTCTAGGTATTTAACAAGGAACAAAAAGCCTATTTAAGAACAAAAGATCCACTTAAAAAAGTGATTGTATTTGTGCTTTAGAGAGTAGCTTGGACAATAATTAAAATTCTTTCCAGTCAAAGCCCAATTAGTTATCTAGGACCTCATCAACTGGATTTGTGACTTCACTGGTATTGGAAAAGTTTCAGTTAACTATCTGTACCAATATAGTCACTTTTCTGCAAATTATAATCTTAGTTGTCTAGACCAGTGAGTTATTTATGAGATAATATGATACCCATTTTTTCTTTCTCTTCTCCCCTCCTCCTAATATATTCCTCTTTTTTATCTCTCCATTCTTCTTTTGAGATTATCCAGACAATAAAATCACACCTAGATAATTTGACTTTCAAATACAAGACTTGAGAAGCATAAAAAGGAAAGCCTTGAGGGATTTAGTAAGGTTAAATAGTTTACATTTCTATTTGGGAAGATGATACTTGTAACTCATAAGAACTTTCCCATTATTCCTGCAATCAGGATTATTTATAGACAGGGAGGGCCTAGGTGTGAGTTGAATTTGAAAGGATTGATGAGATCCTAGGTAACTAGGTGGGGTTGTCAGAGAAAAAGCCTGAAGTATAGAAAAGATTACTCCCTGAGTCAAGCAGGGAAGGAGCCTAATGAGGTAAAATTAGCTCAGTGTTCCTGGTCCACCTGCTGTGGAGCTCTCTCTCCCAACCCCCCTTACTGTATCCAGTCAAAAACCCAAATTATATTAAACCCCTGAGGTTCAATTTCCCCTATAAATCCGTCTATAGCCAACAACATTTTTGCTGAATCCTTTTGCTTTGGACTGCCACTGCATTCTGCCTCATAGTGTCTTTCTTCCATCCTCTTTCCATGTCTCATATTGTCTTTCTTCTTAGCCCATCTTCCCACTATGCTTCACAGTGTTTTTCCTGCTTCTTATAACTAATTCTTTAGGGTGCTAAACTCGTGTATGGATATAGCCTACCAGTCAATTACTACTTCATGGAGTATTTCCTTTCACCTGGTTAATTGTGAGCTCCACTAGGTAACTTCTCTTTTTTATTGTTAATTGCTATATGCTCTCCAAGTCTATTTCATATTTACCATTCCTGGTGTGTATTTTATTTTTTGCCTGTAACCTCTTCTCCTAAATAAACCTACTTTTTGCCAAAGAGAATGGCCATTGTGAATTCTTCATATGGCCAAACCCCAACATTTGATGCCAGTTGCCCTCCTCAATCTTATCATTTGGTGCTGAACCTCAAATACATCAGGGATGATAGCTTAAAAAAATTAAGGGGTGAGAAAGGAATTGGGAGAAAGAGATAGAAGAGGTAAATTATCTCATATAAAAGAGGCAAGAAAAAGTTTTTATAGTAGACAGGAAAGAAGGGAAGTGAAAGGGAGTGAATGAACTTTATTCTTATCTGAATTGGCTCAAAGAGGGGAGGAAAGCATAAACACTGGATTGGATAAAGAAATATTTCTTACACCACAGTAAAGTAGGAGGTAAAGGGGATAAGAGAAGGGGGGATGGGAATTGATAGAAGAGAGGTAGATAAGGGGAGAAGGTAGTCAGAAACAAAACGCTTTTGAGGAGGAACAGGGTAAAAGGAGAGAATAGAATAAATGGGGGGGGGGAATGGCTGGAGGAAAATACAATTAGTAATGTAGTTTGAAAAAAAATTTGAATCAAGTTTTTCTGATAAAGGCCTCAATTCTCAAACACATAGAAAACTGAGTAAATTTATAAAAGTAAGAGCTTTTTCCCATTGATAAATGATCAAAAAAAGTCAGCAATTTTCAAGTGAAGTAATCAAAGCTATCTTTAGCCATATTCCCAGATCCCCCAGGTAATTGGGATTAAGTGACTTGCCCAGGGTCACACAGCTAGGAAGTAAGTATCTGAGAACAGATTTGAACTCAGGTCCTCCTGACTTCAGGGCTGGGGCTCTATCCACTGTGCCACCTAGCTGTCCCACCATATTTTTTTTAAATGCACTAATTCACTATTGATTGGAGAAGTGCAAATTAAAACAATTCTGAGGCACTATATTATACCTATTAAATTGGCTAATGGGAATGAAAAGGAAAATGACAAACATGGAAGGGATATGGGAAAATGAGATTATTGTTAAGAAGTTGTGAACCAATTCAATCATTCTGGAGGGCAATTTGGAACTGTGGGACAGGTGCTAATACTCTAGAGCCTTATAAGGGAAGGCTTTTACTCATTTAGTATAGGTGTTAACAAAGCAGTTAGAAGCCCTTACAAGGGGACATATGGGTGGACCTTTTGAACTGTCCTTTCAGATTTTATTTGCCTGGGAGCTATATGAGAGGATTCAGGAGTCAGGAATTGGGTAATTAAAGGTGCCATGGTTAGGGCAAATGGGGAGCAGCACAGGCAGCTGAATCTGCAAGCCTGTTTCCCTTGGCCTAAAGTGAATTTTCCTTCCTTTACAAAACATAAAAGACACTTTTCTAAGTCCATGAACAGCTTGCAGTAATTGTTCCCCTGCATACTTAATGGGAGAATGTTTGGCTGTCAAAAGTCCCCTTTTTTTTCCATGTAACCCCTGAAACATGCAAAACATGTTGAAGTCAATATAGATGTTCACTTTAATTTCTTTCCCCAATTTGAAAGCTCTGATACAGGCATAAATGCTCTGAAGCATTTGTGGGGAGGCCAGAATCTCCAACTATTGTCTCAGTATGAGCTTAAGAGCTTCCTCAATTAGAAGGGCTGTAGCAGCTAGTTCTAAGACAGGGGGGTCACCCCAAAGACATCAAGTTTCTTTAAGAATTAAACAAAGGGGGGGGGCAGCTAGGTGGCGCAGTGGATAGAGCACCAGCCCTGAAGTCAGGAGGACCTGGGTTCAAATCTGGTCTCAGACACTTAACATTCCCTAGCTGTGTGACCCTGGGCAAGTCACTTAACCCCATTTGCCTCAGCAAAAAGCAAAAAAAAAAAAAAAAGAATTAAACAAAGGGTCTAGGTTAAGGTTCCAGAGATCCCTAGGACCTGGCCCCCTTCCATTGATGTTCAGTATAAAAGGATTTAGGTAGGCCTGGCCCAGGCAAGAGATTAGTTTAGCCTTCAGGGTCCTAAAAATCTTGGTCTGATCAGGGTATGCTAAGATTGTCTGCTTCCTCTCTCCGTGAGCATATGTGAGGTAGACCAAATAAATTCTTAGGCAAAGTGGGCCTTCAGACAAAGAAACTCTTCTCAGGAAGCAAGAAAGTTAAAGATTTTCTGGCTTCAGCCAGAGAAGCCTCCAAGGATGAGCTGAAGGTCAAGATATCATCTACATACTTGTATTGTGCCTCATATCTTTCACTGACCACTTGTTCTGATTACAGAAATTTCCTATAAGAGGAAAAAGCAGGAACATGATTATAATATAATGAGTCAAAACTGATTCTTCAGGGCCTCAATCTGAAAGCACATACATGACAGGATAAAGCATTTTTATCTATGACAACCAATCATGCAGTTTTTTCCTCATAGCTAGACTCAGGAATAATCAGGTGGGAAGTAAAGAAACAGAACTGGGAAACTGAGTCAGAAGGATCCCCTCTTAAGCATTTATTAAAGTTGTCTTCCCAACTCTTGCCCAGATAAGACATCTACCTGTAAGGCATCCCTCTGAGTAATTTATGACATTTCTCTGGAATAGTGGACTACTGACTTAATGATCCATTAGGCAATCATATCCAAATTTGAGACTCAAAACAATGATAGTTACAGTCCCAAGAGATTTCATCTCAATAGCAAGTTTCACTAATCAGAGACTTCAGGTCTATATGAAAACAAAAAGAAATCTTACAAACCATTGTGCATAATCTATAAAATGTGCCTGCAAGACACAGCCGAAACTAGTGCAGGGATATCAGGTTAAAATTCTGCTCTGGGTACTTCAGAAAATCTATAGATCATATTTGTTATCATATTCATTAAACAAGGACACCGTGATGCACTTAAATAAATATTAAATAATTTGTTGAACATAGATGGAGACCTTGGTAGAAATAATCATTTTCAGAGAACTTGCAGTTCTAACAAACCTCTTAAAAGTTTCTTGCTAAGCAGTGGAATCTTTGATATAGCATCAAAAATGACTTTGCCTTAAAGCAGCCATAAACTTGAAAAATAAAAACAAACGTTCGGTTATTAACACAGTGTAAATGTAAGCTATTCCTTTAAACAATAAAAGCAATTAATGTTAATTTCATTTACCCAGTTTGGGGAGGGGGGGAAGAGGAAGGGGGAGAGGCTAAACTCCAGTGAGTGGAGTTTGTACTCACTTCTAAGAAGCAGCCACTCCCAGTGGGGAGAGGGAGTTAAATAATCTCCTTTCCAAGCCTATAGATCTTTCTCTTTCCCCTTCCTCTACTTTACATGGTGTCTCTCCTAACTCCACTGTGCTTCCCAACTCTACTTCTCTTTATAGCCAACTCTTTTAGGGTGCTAGTAAAAAATATAGTTCTCTTGATTTTAAACCATAATATCCCATCATAATTGATTCTCCACATATCTAAAATTGAGTTTATAATCTTTGCATCAAAACCTACTTTTCATCATCTCTTTCTGTTAGTGATACCTAGATTCCCATGTTTGAAACTTTATTATTCAGTTAATTCGTTGAATGTTTGTTAAACACCTACTATGTATATAATGTAGTAGGCTTTGGCAATACTTAACATAAAGGAATTTGAATTCTTTTGGGGTGATAACATTTAATAAATAAGTAAAATACAGATGAGGAGTAGGGAGTGAAGAGTATAAAGGAGAGATCTAGCAAAATAGAGAAATTTGAAGAAGACAGCATTTGTGATTTTTGGAATCAAGAAAGGTTCCACAGTGGAAGTAACACTTAAACTAACCCTTGAATGAGGTTAAGGATTCTGAAAGACAGAAATGAGGAGGAAGTATATTCAAGGCATGGAAAGTGACCTGTGTGTATGCCCAGTGACAGGAAATTTCAAGTCTTATTTGAAATTTATTTCATTTTGGCTGGAACATGAAGTGAAGGAAAGTAATTTGAAACAGAGTTCAAAAGAGAGGTTTAAGTCAAATTCTGGGGAGTCCTAAATGCTAGTAAGGAGATTTTATTTTATCCCAGAAGCTATAAGAAAGTGACTGAAGTATTTTGAGCAAATCAGTAGTATGATTGGGCCTACGCTTAAGGAAGCTTATTTGGGCTACAATTTTCATATTCACTCTGTTACCGTGCCTTGTCAATTCTTTAGCTACAGTGTGTCTCACATTTATTCTTTCGTCTCTTCCAATTCTACCACCCTAAAACAGCCTCTTGTTATCCTCACTTAGATGATTAGGATAACCTTTTTCCAACACTTCCTCTGGGAAATTATCCTCCCTTCCCCCCCCCCCCCCCAAATGCCAAATTGAACTTCCCTATGCATAACTAATTTCATCTAATCTGTTGAGTAAAAATAACCTGGTATTTACATTTCTTTGTTTACTGACATCCTTTTAACTCTGCATCCTCATTATATACTGTTGCTATTTATTTGTGTCTGACTCTTCATGACCCCCTTTTAGAGTTTTCTTGGAAAAGATAACTGGAGTGGTTTTGCCATTTCCTTTTCCTGTTCATTTTACAGATGAGGAAACTAAGGTAAACAGGGTTAAGTGGCTTACCCAGGGTCACACAGCTAGTATGTGTCTTGAGGCTGGATTTGGACTCAGCAAGAGGACCTGACTCAGATCTGGAGCTCTCTCTACTGTACCGTGTTTTGAACTACCCTCTTCCATCACACTCCAGCCAAACTGTCATGCACACCCTAGATTTTCCTGCTTTTGCTCATCATGTTTGGTATATATGAAATTATCTTCCCCCTCCCGCTCCTTTCTATCCCCTTTTTAATCTGTAACTTTCCTAATGTTACCTCTTCTTTAGAAGTTTTCCTTGAGTTCCCCTAATTGGTAATAATTTTTGACCTCAGAACTTAAAAAGCATTTGGCTTAGTGAACTTATCAACGGTTATTATACCATACTTATTTACACATTAAATCTCTATTGTATAGTAAGTTCTACAAGAACAGGGCCATATATTCTCTAAACTTTGAATAGAATTTAGCACAGTGGACCCTTACTTATTGAATTTGTTAAATATTTCCTTCCCAAACTCTCTTTTTCTCAGTGATACTGCCATTTACTCATTTTTAAAACTTTTATTAAAGGTTTTTATTTACTGAGCATATGAGTAATTTTTCTACATTGATCTTTGCAAAATTTTCTGTTGCAGGTTTTTTCCTCCTTTCCCCCACCCTCTCCCCTAGATAGCAAGTAGTCTAATAATACAGGTTAAATATGTTAAAATATATGATAAATCCAATATGTGTATACATATCTATACAATTATCTTGCTGCACAAGAAAAATCAGATCTAGAAAGAATAAAAAAGAACAATCTAAGAAGGAAAACAAAATGCAAGCAAACATTCTCAGAAAGCATTAAAATGCTATGTTGTGGTCTACACTCAGATCCCACAGGCCTCTCCCTCGGTATATATGGCTTTCTTCACTGAACAGTTGGAACTGGTTTGAAACATCTCATTGTGGAAGAGAACCATGTCCATCAGAATTGATCATCATATAGTCTTGTTGCTGTGTATAATGATCTCATTTCAGTTAGCATCAGTTTATGTAGGTCTCTCCAGCCCTCTCTGAAATCATCTTGTTGGTTGTTTCTTAGCCATTTACTTTTTCACTTGCTTGATTCTCCCTTTGGAGAGCCTTTGGGTTTAGGCGTTGAGGTAGAAAAAAAAAGGATATTTAGTTATAGAGTAAGATCTGCTCATTCTGCTTCCACATTGTTTATTGCATTTATTTCATCTTTTCACTTCACATTCTACTTTTCACTTCACTTCGCTACAATTCCACATGTTTTGCAGTAGGCCCTTCATAACTCCCTTTATTCTGTTATATCAACTGTTATATCATTGCAAGATTAATCTTCCTTTTTAAAGAAGAAATCTAAATTCCTTAGATTTGTTCTTAAACATGGTATTAAAAGCTTTCCCAAAACAGCCTCAGTTTACTTTTCTGAACTTAGTCCATTTGTATTCTGTTTCATCCAATTTGGACTGATTAGTTTCTCACATGGCATTTTTTAATGTTTGTAATGTTTTCTACCCTTAGAACTCCTACCTTTTAAAATTTTTACCCACACTTTTAACATCTAGTTCAAATGCCACATACTACATGAAGCCTATGTGCCTCATATATGACTCCCCTACTTCCAATCAGAAACGATCTTCCAAATAACTAGGACTTGACATGATGCTTTGTACCTCTCTTGTGCATTTTTTTTCATGTATTATTTTCTATTTATCTCTGAGGCATATGCCCTTATTCGTTTTCAAGCTCTTTGAGAAGACTGTATCTTATTTATTAATTTTTAACAATCGTCATCCCTTTCCTAGAAGTTAGAACAAATAGTAGGAACTTAATACAGGATTGTTGAATGAATAAAAGGCATGAAAAATTCCTATTATCATTGCTCTTTTCCAAAAACATGTTGCGATTTTTTTTGCCACTAGATGGCAGGCTTGTTTCTCTTGTAAATCCCTAAATTAATGGATTAAAGGTGATACAACTGAAACATAGATATATGTTATATGAATGTGGAATGAGAGAATAGCTTATTCCAGGTTAGGGAAAAGGCAAGAACTTGTGGTTTCCGTTAAATCTGTAAAATCACAAATGGTATAAAAAAGACAAACACAGACTCTGCTGAATCCTGAAATATTAGCACAATGGAAGAGAGTACCATTTGAAATCTGAATGAGATTATAACAAATAAAAAAGGGAGTCACTTGACCTCCCTTAAGCACAGTTTCTTCATCTGCAAAATGAGGCGTTTGGACTAGCTGGTCTCCTCCAGCTTTAGATGAAATTTTATGTATGATTTCACCTAGTTGGTAGTAAATATTAGAACTTGTTACTCTAAGAATTAGAATTTCTAGAAACACAAATTTATGAGTGACAAAAGCTTAAATAATTACTAAAAGAAGTTGGAATGTGCATAATTTTTAACATTGGTAATAGAAAAGAAAATTCCATTTTCACTAATGACAGAATATTTGTATCTTTTATATTAATACCAGGAAGAGTCAGACTCCTGGGAATCTAAGTATAGGAATTCTTATTTTATTTGTATTGAATATATAAATAGGACAAAGATCAGAAAACTTATCACATATGGTTCTAAAACTACCAAATATACATGCTGTCCTTTGTATTAAAAACTAATATATATTTATCATCAGTAAAAGAGGTGCTTTAAATTCTTTTTTTTCCTTTTTTTATTAAAGCTTTTTATTTGTAAAACATATGCATGGGTAATTTTTCAACATTGACCCTTGCAAAGCCTTTTGTTACAAATTTTTCCCTCCTTCTTCCCATCCCTTCCCCTAGATGGCAGGTAGTCTAATGCATGCTAATTATGTTAAAATATATGACAAATAGAATATATGTATACATATTTATGCAATTATCTTGCTGTACAAGAAAAATCGGATCTACAAGAAAAAAAAAAAAACCTGAGAAGGAAAACAAAATGCAAGCAAACATCAATAGAGAGCATGAAAATGCTTATGTTGTGGTCCACCCTCAGATCCTACAGGCCTCTCCCTGGGTGTATATGGCTTTCTTCATCACTGAACAGTTGGAACTGGTTTGAAACATCTCATTGTTGAAGAGAACCATGTCCATCAGAATTGATCATCATATATAATCTTTTTGTTGCCATGTATAATGATCTCCTGCTTCTGCTCATTTCATTCAGCATCAGTTCATGTAAGTCTCTCCAGGCCTCTCTGAAATCGTCCTGCTGGTCGTTTCTTACAGAACAATAATATTCCATGACATTCATATACCATAATTTATTCAGCCACTCTCCAATTGATGGGCATCCATTCAGTTTCCAGTTTCTAGCCACTACAAAAAGGGCTGCCACAAACATTTTTGCACATGTGGGTCCCTTTCCCTCCTTTAAGATCTCTTTGGGATACAAGCCCAATAGAAACATTGCTGGGTCAAAGGGTATGCACAGTTTGATAACTTTTTGAGCATAGCTCCAAATTGCTCTCCAGAATGGTTGGATCTGTTCACAGTTCACCAACAATGTATCAGTGTCCCAGTTTCCCCACATCTCCTCCAACATTCATCATTATCTCTTCCTGTCATCTTAGCCAATCTGACAGGTATGTAGTGGTATCTCAGAGTTGTCTTTATTTGCATTTCTCTGATCAGTAGTTATTTGGCAGGTGCTTTAAATTCACCCTTATTCTCAAATCTTTGACTATTAACTATGGTCAAGAAATTAAATAAAACTGATTGATCCACATAGAGAACGAGCTTCTTATATTGACCTAGTGACAGCTCTCTAACTAGTTGAAGTTACTGACCACAGATATATTTGACGAACTTTTTCATTGTCTATGTTAACCCCTTCTTAAAAAATGGGGCTAGTTTCTAATAGCTCTTAATTTACTTACATCATAGCTACTTACATCATTATTCACTTTAGAAGCATATTTTATATATAGCCATATATATATATACACACACACATACATTTCCTTTTTTTGGTAAGTCTGTGTCACTAGGACATTATTTATTAAGATATGTTTTGCCATTTGTTGACAAGTAGTTTGTCTAAGCAGATTTTGATGCTGTCATATCTGAATAATTGTAGTTGAAAGAGGTTGTTGCTGTCATTGTAGATATTTTTAATAGCTATGAAAATATAAATATACCTTAAACTTATTCCACATCGTACTTCAGTATTACAAAATAACTTGTGATATGTTTGGGTTTTTTCCATTAGACTTTCTTCAGGAGAACTATCCATCTTATGATCTAACAGAAACTGGATATGATTGGAAAGCATGTGTGGCTGCCATCAATAGTACAATCCGAAGTCTTCGACATGACCATAAGAAGGCCACAAGAGGATTCCATGGGAAAACATTGACGAATGAGAAAAATCCTTCATAAAACCCTTCTGGAGTAAAACCACATGAGATAACCATTAATTCAATGGATCGTTGTTTCAGCCATCCTGCATATGTTTCCTTATTATGTATGTGCCTCAAGTTCTGATTTTTGAGATGTGTTGGTGCATTGGCAATGCAGGATCACAGAAAATAATAGTCAAACAGATTCTTTGTAAGCATAAGTTCTATCATAAAAATGAAACATTGGATATTCCACAGGCTATAAAATGGTTTGCTTAACTTGTTTTAATTCAGGTAGTTTTTAATGTCATGCATGAAGAGAATAAAATGTTGCTTCCAAAGAAGAGTAACAAAGTATCTAAAAAGAAGCCTTTGAAATGAAGGTACAGAAACTCTTTGGAACCAAGTTGGAAAAATATGCCATATTTATGATAAGCAAGGAACTTTATTTCAGAATTAACATCTAATTCTTGAAAAGAACTACAAAGTTTATGTAGAGCTAAAATTCCCTTTAAGCTTCTTGAAATTGATAAGTTTAGAAGCAGTGATCATATTCTTTTCCTGGATTCATGACAGCACCTAGTTCATTAAATCCTAGGCCCTGCTTTGTTGTCAGTCAATTATTTTCTTACTAGTACATATATTTAGAATGAGCATGAAGAAAAAAAATTTTGGTAGCTATTTTAGTTCAATTTGAGTCATTTGATTTTTCAAGAAAAAAATCTCATGAAGAATGAAAGGTAACTAAATTGTCTTTGTCAAGAGCGATTTCTAAAAGTTTATATAAAATTGAGTTATGTTTTCTATATTCCTCTACAATACTATTTAAATATATACATTTTAAATTAATATATAAAAGTTTTAAGAAATATAAATGGAGAGGGTTTTTTTTTTTACCAGAAGTTCTTTTAAGAAAAGTTTGATTTTAAAGTATCTAATTAGAATTATTAGTAAATTTTTCACCTCACTAAAATAAAATCCCTACTTTTGAGTATAAATTAAGGTTTTATTTCTAACTGAATAAAATTAAGATTTTATTTTCAAGAAAGTACTTGAAACCATAATAAACATGTCAATCATTAAATCTTTATAACTTGGTATTTATATCTGTGAAACATTTTTGTTGAATGTTAAGTCAATTTATTTCAATTATAACACTGCCATCCACTTCATCTACTAGTTGGAATTTAGCAAAGCTAATTTTTATAATAGTCTCAGATATTCTTCAGAAATGTCTAATTTGCCTCTTAGCAACCTCTTGGCTTTTGATTATATCCATTTGTTTAAGATGTGATCTATAACTTTAACTTAATTTAAGTAAAATTAAATTTAGTTTTCAGATGTATGAGCTTAAAAGGTAGTTTTGAATGTATAAGAGAAGAATTAGAATATATATTTGTAAATCAAATCAAATGATTATGATAAAAATGGATACTTTTCTATGTGAAAGCTATAGAATAGATAAATATTTTTTATTTTTTGAAAATTGAAATAAATTCAGAGTATTTTAGTAGTACTAAGATGTATTTTAGACTTTTTTAAAAGGATAAAATTAAGAGATTCAGATATTGAAGATGCTTTTTTACTGGTATGTTAATTAGGGCTAATTTGGCACAGGCAGAAAAAATGGCAAGCAAAAACTCAACCATACAGGAAGATGGGAAACTTGTGAATGAACTAAAGTGCCTCCCAGTAAATTCATTAGATTTGTTGTTCAGCTACTATAGAAAGTGTACATTTTGAACACAAAGTTCAAAGTTGGCATGAGGTAACCATCATAAATTACATTAAAGTCAATTTTTCACCTGTTTATATACCTTCTAACATAATTTGAATTGAAAACAGAAACAAAAAAAAATTTCTAAACTTTTTCAGTCAGAAAACATCTCAGAAGATGTCTTTCTTTAAATCCTAATTGTAGAGATCATTTTGTATCATTTTTCAGAGCACCTTTTGGTTAAAGATAATGCCCAAGATTTGAATCAAAATGTATGTTATCTTGAAGAATGCGTATTTGATTAATATACAAATTTTATGAATGTTTTTGAACTTTGTTTTAAACTAGCCTTTTTCCTTTGCTTTATTTATTTTAACAATGCATCCTTAATTATTAATTTTTCATAGTCAACCTTAAACATATCTATAAAAGGTGCCAGTGCAAATAACAGCCTAAAATGCATTTTCAGAGAATTTATTTTTTATAAAAAGAAAAATTAATGTTTTCAACTTATTTCTCAAATATATCAATTTCACAAATAAATTATTGAAATAGCATTTTATATATATACATATATATAGCTTATACCCATAGCTTTATGATATGTGAATTCTATTTTTAATGAAAACCGACTTTCTTACATTGTTCGTATACCATTCCTTTCTTGTTAACCAATTCTTTATCTTTTTTTAGTGGATTATATAAATGTCTTCACAATTAGCTATATCTATCTTCATAGATGATAAAGAAAATAGAATAATCAAAGACAGTAGTAATCTCCTTATGGTTTCTAGAGTTGCAAGAATTTTGACAACTTTTTAAAAAGTTATTTTGATCTTAGGCAAAATATTTTTAGCATTAATATATTTTTGGACCTCAGATATATGTGTGTGTGTGTGTGTGTGTATACACACACACATATGGCAAATATTTTTTTCAGACAAGAAAGTCTCTGATCTGCAAGCAAATAGAGAGTTTGGTTTATATTTATTTTCATACCCTTTATTTTACATAATGCAGAAATAGTTCATTGTCTAGTTCAGCCTTAGTAGACAACCTCTTGTCTTGCAAAGGTTCAAATTACAGTGCCTGTTCAAAATAACAAGCCTAGAAGATGGTACAGCCTCTGGCATAAAATAATTAAATAAGTGGATTGACTTTAGATGAATATTTTTCAGATATAAGAGTAGAGAAACATAGATGTGTTTAGTAGAAATATAATCAGAGAATTGATAACAGTTTAGACAGTACTTCCCAAATATGTACAGTGAACCCGTAAAGCCACCAGGATATTTTAAATTTTCAACTGAACTGTTTAATAAATGAAACTCTTGGGGGTGGAGCATTGGAGATAAGTTGTTTTGCTCTTGTTTGTTATGCCTGTGGACAACGTGAAAAAATTACTGATGAACTGAGTTGGAAATCTTTATTTTTAATAAGCCTTACTCATTTGTTTCTTGGAGTACCACAACTAGTTTTTATTTCCAATATGAAAGCATTCTCTAATCTAGAGGAATAAATTGGTTCTCTTTTCAACTTTTATCACTAGTTTATGCTTTTATAGAACAAAAAAAAATCTCACTTGGCCTTTTTTTTCTCTGTAAAAATCATATACCAGTATTCAAATATGACAATTAGCTAATGTTTGTAGCCTTCTAAGACCTTTTGCAGAGGCAAAATGCTTCACTACAATTTGTAACCAAAGATGAATTTTGTAGAAATTTTTAAAAGAACACTTAAAACAGTTTAAAACAACTCTCTCCCATAATCTGTGCTTCCTGAATGTTGTTGAAATCAAATCCCAGTATTCTAGAGCAGTGGTCCATGGACCACAGGCCTCAGCATTCTCAAGTATGGCCCAAACCAGGTTAAATTGTAATTGGAAAATATTTAACAGATTAAAATATAATGAAACACAAGTCACATTACATTTTAAAATTAAGTCAATGTACAGCTCACAAAGATCCTTATCTACTGATTGATGGCCCTCTCTCTGAGTTTGCTGTCACTGTTCTAGAAAACTTTCTGATAAATTATTTCAGGCTATTCTAGAAATATAATGTCTGGCCTAACGATTTTAATGATATCAGATGTGGCATTTTTTTTAAATGTGTAAGTCTTGTTTAAGTAATAAATTGTTGTCAAGAAGCTACCTCTGTTATTTCTTGCTCCTCAGAATGTTTATAACATTTTTTGCTACTGTTACATGCTTATAACATATTTACTTTTGATTATATTTCAACAGCAGGTCAAATCTTCTCTAATAAACTGTGAGTTCTTTGGGAATGGATGATATATTTGTTCTTTCTGTTTCCCTAAAGGGCCTATACAAAAATCAAAAAGGTCATCAGTTTCTCCTGCCCATTCCCTTTATTATATTTGTGCGTGTGTGTGTGTATAACTATAGTGTTGAAGTGGGTTAGGAAATTGAGAGAGCATAGCTTTAGATTGTGAGAGAATAATCGTTCACAACATGAAGAAATCATGTCAGAAACACTCTATAATGGCTCACAAAGAGATTTGCCATCTATTACATGAAATAGCTCATGGGCTCAACCAAATATGAGTAAGAAGGCAGAATCATGGATGATTAAGTAAAGTTTATCCAGGGTTCAAGACCTTGAAAGGCTCTGGAGAGGAGGAGCAAGGGCAGGGTCTGAAGAGTAAAGGGAGGAGCCAGGGAGGAGTTTGGGAAGGAGCTAACTGGAGTCTGAGTGAGTGAGGAGGCCCCAGACTTGTCAGATGCTAATCAAGATGTAGACAGGATGTTAGAGTTACTAACAGAGGAGGCCAGATGAGTGAGTTCTGGTTTCTCATCAGTATGCTAACAGTATATAATATACAATAAATATCCTGAAGAGAGGTCCTCACCTTAAATTTTACTGAGAGTATTTTACTGTCACTCACCTTGAGTTTCTTCTTCCTTATCTTACATCTTAAAAAGGCTTTAATATTCTATTCTTTACCTCCTCATTCTTTACTCTGCTCCTATTCTTATCAAAGCCAATTCTTCTACTTTGTAGTAGTATTTGATCCTACTTCTTCCCATCTGACATTTTATCATCATAATCATCCCCTTCTACCCTTTTTATTTTCCAGTTGTCTGTTGGCTGCTTCTTCATTGCCTACAAATATTCATAAATCTTCTACATCCTTTAAAACCATTAATATTTTAGGGTCATTTGACAATGTGGAGGAAAAGATTTTCCCCTCATATTCTCAATGCCTCTCAAACCTCTCCAAAAAAGGAGTTATGTACCCCCAAAAAATAACAATTTCAGCTTGCAGGACTGTACAAGCTGACTCACAAATTTGCAACAAAACTCAACCCTGTCTTTTCCTTATCCTTCTCATGGCCCCTAGTCCCCTACCCAGCTCTGGAAAAGTCAGAAGTTGTTCTGCCTGTAACAGCACTACGATAATGCACTATGCATTAACAGTACTCAATCAAATCTGAGGAACAGGAAATGGGGACAAAGTACCAGCCTGTTTATGGGGCACCACTAGGCCTGACAGAAATGGAACTATCCAGCTGAGGTAAGTCATCCACTAGAAGTCACCTGGGAGAGAAACTAAAGCCTGAGAAATGGGAATTCTCCAGTATGAGGAAACTGAAACACCTTTAAGATCCAGCCCGCAGAGAAATATCTGTCAAAAGGGAAGGAGTTAGAAAGTGAGCATTAAGGAGATTGAAGGGAATAAAAAAAAGACCATAATAATAGCTTCCCTGGCACTGTGCTAACCACTGTAGGTTTTGAGCCTCACTTCTCTGGGAGATAGGTACTATTATTATCCCCATTTTACAGATAAGGAGGGAAACAGGTTAAGTTACTTGCCAGATATGAACTTAAATCTTCCTGATTTAAGGTCTGGATGGGCTGATCTCAATTACCTAACATTGATTTAAAGTTAATTAAGCAAAAATAACTAAGAAGACAGAATACTGGCGTTATAGGAAACAAGAAGCAAGGGAAGGAGACTACAATTCAGCAAAATAGAGAAATGGAGGCTAATACAAACCTAATTTTTGTAACAATGTGAATGAATTATGCAGTTCAATAAAATAAAAAGACTAAGAAATTAAAATAGTGGATCAGCATAATAGATTAGGTACATACATAATACACAGTAGTAAATGACCATAATAATCTAGTGTTTGAAAAACCCAAGGATCCAAGATTTTGAGAGAAGAAATATTATTTGGCAAAAATTGCTAAGAAAGGGGCAGCTAGATGATGCAGTGGATAGATCACCAGCCCTGAAGTCAGGAGGACCTGAGTTCAAATCTTATGTCAGACACTTAATTCTTCCTAGTTGTGTGGCCCTGGGCAAGTCACTTAACCCCAATTGCCTCAAGGGAAAAATTGCTAAGAAAATTGGAATACATTTGGGCAGAAACTAAGCATAGGCCAACATCTCATACTATATACCAAAATAATGATAAGAAAGTGGGTATATGATTTAATTTCCTTTTTTACAAAATAATATTTTTCCAAATAGAAGGATAGTTTTCAACATTCACCTTTGCAAAACCTTGTGTTCAAAATTTTCTCCCTCTCTCCCCTATCCTCCCTCTCCAAGACAGCAAACAACTCAGTAAAAGGTTAAACATATACAGTTCTTCTAGACATAGTTCCATATTTGTCATGCTGTGCAAAAAAAATCTTATCAAAGTGGAAAAAACAGGAGAAAGGAAAAAAACAAACAAAAAACAACCAAAAAAGGTGAAAATACTATGCTTTGATAATGGGTATGTGATTTAAACATAAAGGGTAAAACACAAAGAATTTAAACACACATTAGGTGAGCTCGGTTTACCTGTCCAATCTATGGATAAGAAAAGAATTTATATGAAACAAGAGAAAACATTATCGGGTGTAAAATGGATAATTTTAATTACATTGAAAAGTTTTACTCAGTCAAAAGCAATGTAGTCAAGATTAGAAGGAAAGCAGAAAACTGAGGGAATTTTTTTTTACAGCAAGTTTGCCTCATAAAGGCCTCATTTACACACACACACACACACACACACACACACACACACACACACACATATATTTAAGAGAGAGAGGAAAAAGAGAGAAGAGAGCAAATTTTATCAGAATACAAGTTATTCCCCAAATGATAGTCAAAGGATATGAAACATGCAGTTTTCAGATGGAGAAATCAAAGTTATCTATAGTCATGTGAAATTACTCTAAAGTACCATTGATTAGAAAAATGCAAACTAAAACAATTCTGAAATGCAACTTCACATCTATCAGATTGGCTAACATGACAAAGGGAAAACACATGTTAAAGGAAATTGGCTAATTTGACAGAAAGGGGTATGTGGGAAAATTGAAACACTAATGCATTGTTGTGAACTGACCCAATCATTCTGGAGAACAATTTGGAACTACTCCCTAAGAACTATAAAAAATATGCAAACTTTGACCTAGAAATAGCACTATTAAGTGCATATCCCAAAGAGATTTTTTAAAAAGGAAAAGGACTTATATATGCAAAAATATTTATAGTAGCTATTTTTGTTATGGTAAAGAATTGGAAATTGATGGGATGCCCATCGTTGAGGAATAGTTGAACAAATGGTATACCACTGTGTGATAAAAAATGATGAGCAAGATGTTTTCAGAAAAACCTCAAAAGACTTACAAGTACTGATGCAAAGTAAAGTGTGAAGTGAACAGCACCAGGAGAACATTATGCACATAACTGCAATATTTTAAGATCTTTAAGAAACTAATAATTACTTCGCTATTCTCAGCAATACAATTCCAAAGGATTTATATTGAAAAATACTATCCACATCTAGAGAAGGAACTGATGGAGGAGTCTAAATACAGAATGAGCCATATTTTAAAAACATTTTCTTTTTCTTTTTTTTTTCCTTTCAAACCAAATGGGCTCTTTGTAATCATTATTTCCATTTCTTTAATGATTGGTTCTAGAATTCTCCCAGGAATTTTAGTCTAACTCATTAGCCTATAGTTCTCTCTTCATTTTTAAAAATCAGGACTTTCTCCACTTTTTCGCACCTGTTTTGCATGATCTTTCAAATATCTCTCATTGCAGATCAGCACTCAAATGCTTTTGATATTTTTTGGACAAAGTTTGTCTAGAAAAATTGATTTGAATTCAAAGTCAAAGAAAGGGTGCCTTCTTTCTATCTCTTTACTTTCCTTAGTTTTTAACTCCCCTTAGTAATTTATCTTCTACTATTCCCAGTGTGAAAATCATTCTCCTTGGCAGAGAAAACTGAAGCAAAATAAAAATCAAGCATCTCAGCCTTCTCAGTTATCATCCTATCCTCTCCAGGCAGTAGTCCTAGCCCTTCTTTAATTCTCATCATTTAATCCTCATCATCTTTTTTTAGCTTCATCTACCAGTCTAAACTCAATCTGAGCTCTATCTCTCTGGACATTTTATAGGACCATGGCACAATTTTATAGTCATACTGTTATCTATCCTTACTTTCATCTTCTGCACACACACACATACACACACACACTGTATGTATATATGTGTGTGTATGCATGATTATCATATGTATACCAATGTATATATTTCAATCAAAATTGACCATGCATTCCCATCAATGTCTATAGACAACTCACTTTCCCCCACACTGATTGAGAATGTTTCCTGGAGAAATGTTGAATTGAGATTCCACCCTGGAGAATAGAATCTTTCCTGGGCTGAGTTCCCCTTTATATATTTTAGTCCATGTGATTCCATCTATCCTTCTGAAGCTTTTAAAATCTAACCTCCCTAAATTTCAGGTGTGTGTCAGCTTATGCTTGGCTGTTATTTTCTCCATCACCATGTCTAAAAGGTAGTAGTCACTTTATTCCCAAAGTTTCCTCAACCCCCCTCAAAACCTAGTATAATGTGATCCAGTTTGGAATGCCTCCTTGTTAATGTCTTTATAAAAATGGCATTTATTATTTAGACTAGTCATGAAATTATTAGCTGCTCTGCTTTTGGCAAAGAGAGAGAGAGAGAAAGAGAGAGAGAGAGAGAGAGAGAGAGAGAGAGAGAGAGAGAGAGAGAGCGCTTTAACAGATGTCTGGATAATTGAAGTCATCCCATTATATTATGCTTTCATGCAAAGATTGAGATCTACTTTTAGGTAATACATTTTTCTATTCATGCGATTAATAATATACTTGGAAGACAAAATTCTACCTTTTCTTTTCTTTGTTGATCTTTATCTAAATATTCACTACCATATTTCCCCTTCTGGTTCCTGAATTTCTTCACACAAATAGACCTTCTTAATATGTAATACAGTATTCCTCCACTCACTTTCACCTAGTCTGTTTCTTCTGAATAAGATATAGCCATTCAGAGCCACAATAAAGTTATTGATTTATTTCATCCCACCAAGTCTCAATGATATTTAAGAGGTCAAATTTACTTCCATGCCTTGGGACCTCTACATCTTGCTTATTCCCTAAATTTGGAGCATTTGTATATAGGCATCTGAAGCAATGGATTTTAATACTGCTCCATTCTTTAGTTTTGTCTCCTTTGAAATTATGGGTATTTCATCTGTCATACTTCCTTTACTGAAGTATAATAGCACCATCTAGTGATGGTCTCATATCTTTTCCAAATCCCAATACCTACATAAGATCATAGGCATTTTCCTCTTAAGAAACAAATATGTTTTTACTATCATTGCCTAGAATTCCAATCACACAAAAAATTTCAAGTTCAGTTTTCATCACTACTGATCAGAAGAACATTTAGAATTAAAGTCATCTTTACTTGGACAAAATGGTCTTCAATATCTCAGTCTTTTCTATCTCACCCGCAAAATGAAAAGCAAACATTGCAAAATGTACTGCTTTCACACACAAAGGAATATATATACATATACATTTATATTTATATATATGCATATATACAAAGATTCTTCAGCTTTCATATTCATTTTTTTGCCTCATCTGAAAAAGTTTCTGGTATAATTCCTTTGCAAAATATGAATTCCCATAATGTCTCTCCATAGATATCTATATACACACACTTTCAAGCAAAAAAAAAAAATACTGAAGCATCTGGCTGGGGATGATGCCAAAGCTGGTGCCATGTGTTAAAAGAGGGAAAAATGGGGTGGGGGAGGGGTCATTCTAATTAAGAGATTTCTAATGCTTTAATCACTTTAGTGGTATTACCATCAAATGCTTGTCAGAATTTGGCTCAGTAGTAATCTCAGATAATAATTCTACCAATCATCTCAGTGAAAAATATACTCAATCCATTCAGTCTCTTCATATAAAGAATAAATCCTGTTTGAAATTAGAAATTGCTGATATTGCCACTTCCTATCATAGAAAACATGTCTTGATTGGGGGGAGTGGAATAATCCACTGGGGCAATGGAATGATCAGTATTCTTATGCCTGCATTAAAATTTAAAAATCAAAGATAGATCCATTTTTACCATACTATTGATTTCTGTCTATTTTGAGGATCTTCAATAAATAAGATTGGTGAGAAGATTATTTTTTAAATGTACCAATGAGTTGAAATAATAGAAAAATGTTGGATTACTTTGTATTATTTTGATATAATTTGTTTTGAATTTGTCATACTATTAATTTCCTTTGTTCTCAGACCTTTTTCATCAATAGTAGAATCTTACAAACAAAAAGCAAGGAAGCAAACAATAAAAACAACAATAAAGAATGCATAGCTAATCCTCCATTTTTTTTCTATTTTTAGCCATCCCTGGATCACTTTGTTATCAAGTTGCTTGAAACCAATAAAATACAAATACATTATACATAGGAATTTTTAACCTAGTGTCTATGAACTTAAAAGACCATGTTCCTCCCCCACCCAATAAATTCCAGTGCTTCTCTATTGCCTGTAAGATAAAATATAAGCGTATCGATTTAGCTTTTAACACCTTTCACAACTTGGCATTACTGCACCTCCAGCACTTTATGGTTCAATCAAAATCATTTTCTATTTGTCACATACAACACTCCATTGCCTTCTCCATGGCATGGCACTAGCCATTACCTGTTGGTATGAACTTCCTCTTCACCTCCAACTCATAGAACACTTTTAATCCTTCAAAATTTAGCTTAATCACACCTTTTTTCATGAAGCCTTTCTTGACTCTCCATCCTAAATGCTAATTTATTTTAGCTTTCACCATCATTGTGAATATAAAAATACTATGTTAGTATCCCTCCAAAAATAGTTCGTATGTAACAACTATGAATTTGTGTATATTTATTTTGAATATGTACACATACTTACATGTATGTTTATAAATACACATATGATGTATATACATAAAACATATGCTCATATATACTCACACACTTTTCTCTTATTAGATTATAAATGTCAGAATAAGGATTGTTTCATTCTTTGTACTTACTTAGAGTCTAGCATGTAATAAGTATTTAATAAAAGTTTATAGATTTATGAGTTGATTGAGTCTTATTTCCTCACCTGATGGAAATCATTTTATCTTTTTTTGAAATGTCATAAAATTTTGGACCTCTCTCACTCTCTTTTATATTCAACTTTATATTATAGTTATTAGTATATGTTATTTGGACAGTTAGACGGCACAGTAAATTGAGATTCAAGTCTGGAGTAAGGAAAACCTGAGTTTAAATCTAGCTGTATGAGCCCTGGGCAAGTCACTTAACTCTGATTGCCTCAATTTCCAAATCTCCTAAAGTGAACTAGAGAAGGAAATGGCAAATGACTTCAGTCAGGAAAATCCTGCCAGGAAAAATCCAAGTCCAATCACAAAAAGTTGGACATAACTGAAATCGCTGTACACTTTATATCTCCCATAACAGATTATAAACTCTGTGAATATAGAGGTCATGCATCCCATAATGTTTAGACAAGGCATTTTGTGCACATTTAGATACTCTAAATATTACAACAAAATTATATTTGTCTGTTATAACTGGCATATATATGTGTGCATACATGTATAATCTGTGTATGTGTATGTATGTATTTATTTATATTTGATAAGTAGTAGGTAAGTATCTACTCTCTGCATAGAACTGCCCAAGCAATTTGTCCTCAAAGAGCTTATGGTTTAATAAAGGAAAATGTATTGCATTGTAAAGAATATTGACTATGGAGTTAGAGTGCATTGTAGTTCTGCTATTTACTGCCTGTGTGATCTTGGGCAAATAAGTTAGCTTCTCCTACACTACTATTTCCTCATCTATAAATGTAGAAATTGGGCTAGATGACCTCGTTTCTCCCATTCCTTTTTTCATTAAATGTTCTGACGACCTATTTAATTCAAGTTTTTAAAAAGCAGTTAAACAATGCATTTATTGCTTAAGACTTGAAAGCTAATGTTTACTTTCCAGAGTCATTGTGAATAGATTTTGTTTATGAAAATAAGGAATTTGGTGTTAAGTATAGCTCAAGGCTCCAGGTCACAATGGTCACATTACTGGACAGAATGTTAGGACAGGCTAGTTTGCTCCACTGAGCCCCACCAGCTTTGGTTCAGCCTTGCTGCTTACCACATTGGACCCAGATGAGACACTATAATCACTAAGGGATCATTTTATAGCTACAACTCAAAAGAAGCTAGTGATCTCTTTGTAGCCAAAGGGGAAATGACTCATGTTTCCATGGAATACAGCAAGTATCTCTCCAAATTACAGAGGGAGGAAGAACCATTATACTTTTCACTTCACACTAGATGTAAACAGTGAGCTAAGCAGAGAAGATCCAGACTTGCCAGTCTGAAAAGATAATGGCAATTTGGCCAAGTTAGAATATGGATTTGCACCAGACCTGTCTAGTAGGACTTTTAACTATGAAACTTTTTGTTTAACACAAGGAATTGTCCTTTCTTCCTTCAGCCTTTAATTTTACTCTTAGTATTAGCTCTAGAAAACACCTGAAGTTTAGAACTAATCTATCCATCATTCTTCATGTATTTAGGAAACTGTTATTATGTGCCAGCCAGTGTGCTTGTTAAATGTTGGGGATACAAAAAAGGCAAAAAGCAGTTCCTGCTTCCAAGTTGATCTATTCTAGTTAAGAAGGAAACATGAAAATAAATACATACATACAAAAGCATATAGAGTAGATGAAAGATAATTATACAGCAATTGGGGGACTGGGAAAAGTCACCTGCAAAAGGTAGCATTTGAGTTTTGAAGAAGCCAAGAATTCTAAGAGGTAGAGAAAAAAAAGAACCTTTGGGACAGAAGGAATACTCTGTGGAAAGAGTAGCAAATAGACTGATATGTATGGGTCATAAAGTGCATACAAGAGATTAAAAGATCAGTGGAAAGTGGAAGGGGTCAGTGTTGAAAAGCTTTAAATGTCAAAGATCTTCATATTTGATCCTGAAGGTCATAAAAAGCTACTGGAATACAAATGAGTATAAATATATTTTAGGAAACATCACTTTGGCAGATGAGTTGGAATGGGGAGAGGCCTGAGGTAAGTAGACCAGTTAGAAGGCTCTCATAAAAAACAGACAAGAGTTAATGAGGATCTATACTAGTGTGGTGGCTTTGTGAATGTAGAGAATGGAATTTAGATAAGAGATTTTGTGGAGGAAGATGCAACAAGATTTGGCAACTATTGGCTCTGTGGAGAGATATTGCAAAGTCAAGGATGATATCAAATCTGGATTACTCAGGGGAGTGGTAGAACCCTTATAGAACCCAAATAGAGAAATCTGGAAGGGGGGAGAGTTTAATGGAAAAGGTAATGAATTAAGTTTTTTTATAAAAGCTTTTTATTTTCAAAATATATGCAAAGATAGTTTTCAATATTCACCCTTGCAAAACCTTGTGTTCCAAATTTTTTTCTCCTTCCCTTCCCCCACCCCCTTCCTTAGAGGCAAGTAATCCAGTATGTCAAACATGTGCAATTCTTCAAAGAAATGTCCACAGTTATTATGCTGCACAAGAAAAATCAGATCAAAAAGGGAAAAAAGAATGAGAAACAAAACAAAAAACAACAAAACAACAAAAAAGTGAAAATACTATGTTGTGATCTACATTCCGTTCCCACAGTCTTCTCTCTCTGGGTGCAGATGGCTCTCTCCATCACAAGATATTGAAACTGGCCTGAATCACCTAGCTATTGAAAAGAGCCATAAACATCAGAATTGATCAACATATAATCTTGTTGCTGTGTACCAATGTTCTCCTGGTTATACTCACTTTATTTAACATGAGTTCATGTAACTCTCTCCGGGCCTCTCTGAAATCTCCTCTCTGAAATCATCCTGCTGATCATTTCTTATAGAACATTAATATTCTATAACATTTGTATTCCATAACTTATTATGCTATTCTCCATTCTCCAACTGATGGGTATCCACTTAGTTTCCAGTTGCTTCCCACTACCAATACGACTGCTACAAACATTTTTGCACAATGTGAATCCTTTGCTCTTTTTTATGATCTCTTTGGGATACAGACCAAATAGTGAAATTGCTGGCTCAAAGGGTATACACAGTTTGCTAGTCCTTTAGGCATAGTTCCAGATTGCACTCCAGAATAGTTGGATCAGTTCACAACTCTACAAACAATGTGTCAGTGTCCCACTTTTCTCACATCCCCTCCAACATTCATCATTATCTTTTACTGTTATCTTAGATGAATTATGATTTGAACATGTAGAGTTTGAAATGCCTATAAAACATCTGATTGGAAATGTCCAGTAGACAGCTAGTAACATGGGATTGGACCTCAGCAAAGAAACTAGAGCAATAGAAAGAAAGGAAGGGGGCAGGAGGGGTAGACATACAGAAAAATAGACAGAGACAGAGAGAAAACTGAGAATCAGATGATTATTCAATCCATGACAGCTGATGAAATCACCAAATAAAATAATTTAGAATATATAGAGAAAAGTGAAAAGAAACCAACCAAGACAGGGCCAGGTGGTCCAGAAAAGAAGACTGAAAAGGAGCACTCAAACAAGCAGGAGGAACTATAGGAAAAAGCAATCAGAGTAGTCAGCCTAAAAAGATAACTCACATTTCGACTATCTGTATATATGTTTAGGATCAAACTCAAATAGAAATGGGGACCACTAAACAATGCATAAGAATTCCAGCAGGCAGAATGTTGACTTAGAAAATTACATATTATCTATATTCTATTGTATTTTCATTCACTTTGTTAAACGTTTCTCCAAATACATTTTAATCTGGTTTTAGAGTGTTAAAAGCCTATGAGGGGTAGCAATAACACTTTTGACATATACCATTAAGTGGAGGCAAAAGTCAGATAAGTATGACATCCTCTAGAGTACTTCAGACCCTTTGGAACAGGAGAATCCCTTGACACAAAGATCCCAATGGTTTATTGTTAAACAAAAACAAAGTAGTTTAAAGAGAAACAGAAAGAGACAGAGTAAGAGAGACAGACAAGGGAGACATACACACACAGACCGAGACAGGGAAAAAGAAAGAAGGGGGGGCAGGAGAGAGAAGGGGGAGAGAGGGGGGAAGAAAGGGGAAGGAGAGAGAGAGAGAGAGAGAGAGAGAGAGAGAGAGAGAGAGAGAGTCAGAGAGAGAGAGAGAGACAGAGAGAGAAAGAGTCAGAGAGAGAGAGAGAAAGAGAGAAAGAGTCACAGAGAGAGAGAGAGAGAGAGAGAGAGAGAGAGAGAGAGAGAGAGAGA
>JAJPUD010002796.1:230772-252058 GCA_023553655.1 Myrmecobius fasciatus
GAGAGAGAGAGAGAGAGAGAGAGAGAGAGAGAGAGAGAGAGAGAGAGGAGAGAGAGGAAAGAGGAAGAGAGAGGGAGAGAAAGAGCGAGCACTAGCAACTGGGGGATCAACCATTCTATCAACATGCATTTATAACCATCTACTTTGTTCCAGTCATTGCTAAGGATACAGAGATTAAAATAAAATAGTCATTGCCCTAGTGTAGCTCACATTATACAAGATGAAGGAAGGTATCACAGAGGAAGTGACTGATACCTGAACCAAACTTTGAAGGAAACAGGATTTGAAGAAGTGAGATTAAGGAAGAAGTATATTCCAAACTTTTGGGGATTACTGGTGTGAACAGTGTTATAGAATTAGAAATGGAAAGGGACCAAAGAAAATATCAATTTATAGACAAGAGGGACCTTCAAAGTAATCCAGTACAATTTTTTCTTTTGATAATTGATTAAATTGGAACTCAGAGACTTAAGAGACCTTCTCAAGTTCAATTAATTATAGTAAAAAGGTCAGATTCTAAGCCAGGCCCTCTGATTCCTCTCTCTACTATACTATAGGGTCATCACTTTAGCAGTCCCTTTTGTTTCTTTTTTCTTTTTGCCACCACTCCAGATCAACTACTGATCATCTCCTACTTGGTCTCTAATGATAGTCTTCTAGTTATTCTTTTTCCTGCCTTGTCCATCACATGCCCCTGTCTCCATAATCATCCTAAAATAATAATAATAGAATTTAAATAGTACTTTAAGGTTTGAAAAACACTTTACAAATATTATTTCATTTGATCTTCACAACAACTCTGGGAAGTAGGTGCTATTATTACCCCTATTTGATATGTGAGGAAATCAAGTTCTTTTAGTCAAAAAGAAGTCATGTTCAGCTCTTCATGATCCCATTTAGGGTTTTCTTAGCAAAGATACTGGATCAGTTTGCCATTTCCTTCTCCAGATCATTTTACAGATGAGGAAACTGAGATAAGGTAACTTGCCTGGGATCACACAGTTATAAGTGACTGAAACTGGATTTGAACTCATATTCTCCTGACCTTTGGCAGAGAACTCTATTTGCTGTTTCACCCTGCTACATCCTCCTACTGAGAAACTTTTTAGGGCTCTAAATTAGTTTACTAAAAGACTCTCTAATTTTCTATTAAAGATATTTCGTATTTTGACTCTCCTACCTTCTGATCTTATCTCTCTCCATTTCTTTTCATGCACCATAATAAATACACCTATATTTCCCTTTCTCTATATTGTTTCTCATAAAATTTCCTTAATTTGGTACATATGCTTTTTTCCTATTCTCTACCTCCTTACCCATCCAGTTGTGGATAGTTGTGTCCTAACTGTATTCCAGCACTTAGCACAGTGCCTGGCACATACTCGGTGCTTAATAAATGTGTATTGATTGACTGAGCTAATTTTCAAACTTCCTTCATGAAGTTTTCTTCCTTTCCCAAGCCTGAACAAACTTAATGTTTTCCTCTCTAAACTCAATAGCATTTGAACTGCCTTGGTTGCATTTTCACATTCTGCCTTGTGCTACAGCTGGTTTTGCACACAATTTGTGTAACAAGGTAGTCTTGTTGCCTCCATTGTCCAGCAAGTTCTGTGAGGTCATGTAGCTTATTTATATTTAAGCATAGTGCCTTGCATGTGGCAGTTTCTAAAATATGTGTTGACTAACCACAGAAATACTTCCTGGAGGAATTAACATTTGAATTGAATCTTGGAAGATGGGCAAGCATTGGATAAGGGAGCTCACACAGGGGAAAGCAGGCATACCAGCTGTGGAACTCATCTGAGCAAAGGCACAGAAATGAGAAAATATGGGATGTTAACTAGAATGCATGATATACAAAAGGGAATAGAACAAGGCAAACCTGGAGAGGTAGCTGGGGGCCAAAATATGGAAGGTCTGAGATACCATATGAAGAGAATGGGACCCTGAGAAGTTATTTGCATTAGGCAGCTAGTTTTGTGTAGTCCTTTCCTGTACCAATTACCAATTAAAAGATGAACTTAATGATGATCTTATTAAATACTTGCATAGTGCTACAGAAGATCAAACACAAGCACAAAAATGAAACTGTCAACCCTTAATCTTTATTGACCCTACATTATAAGAAGGGGATACAGCACATAGATAAGAAATTACAATGGGCATATTAAGTAGATTCTGAAGGGAGAAGGCAAGTAGAAGACTCAGTGGATGGATTGTTAAGCATGGAGTCAGAAACCTCTGCATACAAATCCAATCTGATAATTACTAGCTGTATTACTCTGAGTATGTCAATTTATCTTAATTTACCTCAGTTTCTTCATCTGTAGAATAAAGATAAAGGTTGTTGTGAGAATTAAATGAGTTATTTGTAAAAATTGTCACAATACCAAATTATTATTAACGAAGGAGGTGAATGGTAGATCAGTAAAGGCATCAGATAGGGAGTTGTACTTGAGTTGTATATATTTTTTTATTTTTAGTTTTTTTTGTTTGTTTTTGTTGAGGCAATTGGGGTTAAGTAACTTGCCCAGGGTCACACAGCTAGGAAGTGTTAAGTGTCTGAGACCAGATTTGAACTCAGGTCCTCCTGACTTCAGGGCTGGTGCTCTATCCACTGTGCCATCTAGCTGCCCCCCCTTGAGTTATATTTTTAAGAAAGTTGGAGTTTTGGGTGTTATAGCTGAAGAAGTAACAGTTTGACTTGGTAGTCTATGTTCTAAGAAAAATAAATGATAATAAATAATCAATGATTTGGGGAGATAGAGTTCCTTTTTTTCTAAAGTTCTCATTTCAAAGCTCAGGTCTCTGAAGATTGAATTAATTTTTCTCCTCCATCTTAGTCGAACCCCACCTAACCTTATAGGAATTTATATTTAAATACCTCAAAGGTAGGGAAGCCTATTGTGTTCTGCTATTACTACTACTGTGTTCTACAAACTTGGGCAGAGATAAAATCTTTTATTAGTTTGCCCAAGCCTGAGCAATTAAGAAGTACATTTCCCCAGCCCCTCATTACAACCTCTGGTTGTAATATTCATTCTCCCTCATAAATTGTTAATCTATCTGAATTGATTGCCACCTCAGGAACATCCACTCTTCCTAGGGCATAACCTATGAATTTGCCACCATAATTGTTCTTTGGCATTTGAAAGTGTCACTGATCCTTTTATTAATAAAATGCTAGTATTATTAATAAAATGATTAATTACCCAAAAATTATCTCTCAAACTTTTTAATTGCCATCATTCTATGGGTATTGATCAGTCAATAAGCATTTAGTATGATCCTGGAACTATGCTAAAATTATAAAATTTCAGTTTGAAGGGATTTGATGGAATGCATAATACAAACCCTGTCAGAACAGAAATTGTTTCTACAATATCATTAACATTCATTCTTCACTGAAAGACCTTCAGTGACAGGGAATTTATTACCCATTCATCCCACTTTTGGACAGTTCTCATTGTGGGGAAGTTCTTCCTAAACCTGAGTTGAAAATCTGCCTCTTTGCCACATTTACCCACTTAGAACCACCCTTTAGAGCCAGGACGAACAAGTCCAATTCTTCTTTCACGTGACAGTTCTTCAAATGTCATAATGTCCTCCAGACCAAACTTCCTAAGTACTTTTCACAAGTCCTCAAAGGACAGAGTTTGATTCTGATTATTATCTAGGTCACGCTCCTGAGTATGTGCTGCAGTTCATCCATGTCTCCAAAATGTCAGACTATACTAAACAGACTAGCTGAACAGAGGTGTGACTTTCAATTACTGAGTGTTAAAAAAAAACAAACAAACCTAGATCCAGGTATTACTGTCTTCTGACTAGCTGAGGTAAAAAGCCTATGTTCTTGCCTGCAATGGATATTTTCCAAAAGAATGGAAAGGTTCACAAGCTAAGGAAAAATGTTATTTAAAGTACTCTTCTTCATTCATCTCTCCTTTTTTCCTCCAGCTGAAAAACAGATTGTTTGTATATTTTGGGTATTATGTACAAGGTAAGTGGAGTTATGTTTAGGTATTAAAGAAACATTGTAGTTTCACAGACCAAGATCATGCAATAAAAGAACGTTGGAATCTAGTTTCCTAGAGATAGATCCTTGTTTATCTTAAAGTGGCTTTTACTTCTTAAAAAAAAAAGGAATGATACAAAGCAGGTGGAAGAAAACAAATCAAATTCTCAGTCTGTAAAGTCATTTAAAGAGGAGGGAAGTGTTGTTGAATCTGAAATTCTTTGAGAAAATAAAGATTCCTTCTGAACTATTTCTCAACTGGTTACTTCAAAGGAAGATTAGATTTATTTTTAGTGAATTGCTTCCTTTCATGGGGAAAAGTGGGGGAAGAGGAGGAGAAGGGTGGAAGGGATAATTTTAAGAGCATAATCCATCTGCAAATCTCTTTGCTTTTTCTGCATTTCCTCACAGGGCTATTGTGAAGAGCAAGCAATTAATGATTGTAAATCACCTCCAGAAGCCAAAAGCCCTGAATAAATGTTTCATAATAATTTCCTCCAGAAGTAGGGATAATTGTGCAGCTGGAGGCCTAGAGCTGTGCCTCCCTCTGATCTGACATGCTATGGGCAGCCTCTCTCAGGCAAGGTCACTGGAGTTCTCAGGGGAAAATCCTGGAGAGAGGAGATTATGATTTAGATGGTATCCTTCTTCCCTCTAAATCACTACTGTACCCAAACTCATGAGAGCTCAGAGTTTCTGGAACACTGGCCAAAAGGCCAGTGAATACTTAAAAAAACAAACAAACCCGAGCCACAGCCACCTGGTGATTATTGTGAAAAAAATGGCTCAAACATCAGATTCTTGATAAATTCCAATTTGGATGTTCATGACAAAATGCAGGGTGCTGAAGGCAGCATGGTGTAGGAGATTTAGGGTCAGAGGATGTCCATTTGAATATTAATTCATTAATTACTGAGTATTTGTGTATTTCTATTTTTCCATTCCTTGTCTGCAAAAGGATAGTGTTGGACTAATATGGAACCTAGGGAGCCACTGTGCATAGACTACTGGTCCTGGAGTTAGGAAGACTCATCTTCCTGAGTTCAAATCTGCCTCAAACATTTACTAGTTAAATAACCCTGGGTAAGTAATTTCACCCTGTTTACCTCAGTTTCTTCATCTGTAAAATGAGTTGGAGGAGGAAATGGCAAACCATTTCAGTACCTTTACTGTGAAAACCCCAAATGTGGTCAGGGAGATTCAGGCACAACTGAAAATAACTGAACTATAAGATGGTCTCCAAGGTTTCTTCCAGTTTTAAACTGCTGACCCTGTGGTTCTTAGACATGAGATGTAGTGTTCTTCACAGGATCATCCAACATTTGCTTTAAGATTTTTATTGTAAATAATGCATTCTATACATTACATAAAAAACTAGTGACATGTAACTCTGAAAAGAGTTATAATTGAGAAATTGATAGAAAAAAATTCATAATTTACCTCATAGTAAGAAAACACATAAAATGTGTTTTAATTTTTATTTTCCCTTCATAAACAGTGCAATTAGATAATTTATAGGGCTTTTTGTTGTTTTCTTTTTGGTTCTAACCTATGAGTTTAATAGTGTAGAGAACACCCAATACAGACTTCCCCTATCACTATTGATAAACAGTTGTTCTGATACAGTATTAGAGAGTTGACTGGTGCTTGCCATCTGGGGAGTGGGGTAGGGGGAAAGGGGAAAATCTGGAACACAAGGCTATGCAAGAGTCAATGTTGAAAAATTATCCATGCATATGTTTTGAAAATAAAAAGCTTTAATAAAAAAAAACTCTAAAAAGTAAATATGAAAAAAAAGAGAGAGTTGACTGGGACACTTAAGGATTAAGTGACTTGACAGAGTCTCCAAGCCAATATGTGTCGAAGATAGACAGGATTTAAATCTAAACTATCCTAACTCCAAGGCTCATCCTCTACAAATCATACCATATTATCTCCTGATTTTCATACTATACAAGCATCTTTCAATACAACATGACTTTCCTACCACTCACATTTTCAGTTTTAGTGATGGATATGTTATAAAACTGACTAGGTCTACTTTTGATTATTTGTTGTTTTTCTTCTTGTTTTGTATTTAATTTCATATGATAAATCAGGAAAGAAAGAAGGGCAAAAGAAAATCCATAAGGTTGAAAAAAAAGACTGTCTCACAATTTCTATCACTGGAGCAAATAGTTTTGTTGCTGTCTTAAAAGGACATTTCTGTTGGTCTATTTCATATGCCCTTTCAGATTTCCCCTAAATTGGCTATCAGAATCACTGACACTTCAAGTAGGAAGAGACAATCCAATGAGGCAGAAGGGGATAGGAGGAAGAATGATAGCCTGGAAGTCAAGGGGCTTAGTTCTGACTCCAAGCTCTACCACTAGCTATTTGAGTGACCTGGAGTGGGACACAGTTTCTTTAAATCTGCTTCTTCATCTGTAAAATGAACAGATTGAACTCTCATAGACTGACAAAATTTAATAGTTCAATCTTCTCAAGTGATCTCAAAGGTCTTTTCCAGTTCAAACATTGTATGATTGATTCAAAGCCCTCAATGAAATACAAACATAGATCTGAATATGTACTCTGAAAACTTCAAAATATCATATGAATATAGGATATTATTTTTCTAGTTATGAGTGTTTTAAAAGCCTTATTTATACTCACCAATTTATTTATTTCACTAGATCAAGTGTGATACTAGTTTGTGTTGAGGAACAGGTCTTTGACATTGAATTACAAAGTAAACATTGAAAGAAAGAAGGCAGAATTTCTACTTCACCTTTTGGAAATATTTTTTATTTTAATTATATTGCTTTCAACTCCCCAAAAGTATATCACCACCATCAATGTAATAGGGAATGTTCTGGACCTAGCCTAAATCATCTCAGGAGAGCTGAATGTTAAATTTTCAGTATAAATATTAACATCTCAAAAATTGACAAATACTACAAATCAAATTTGATTGTTTTGTTGCTTGTCTAAAACTAAGAAAATAATAGAGAAGATTTTAATAATGTAGATTAAAATTATGCATTTTTTGAGAATTTGTTAAAAATTTGCCTGCGTACCTCTGCATATCTCTAGCTGTTTATTTAAAAAGCTAACTTTAAATTATTCATTTATTTTAAGCATCCATTTAAAAAAAAGTTTGAATTCTGAATTCTCTCCCTCCCTACAATTCCTCTCCCTTTCCATTGAGAAGAAAAGCAATATATGTGCTTTATAAATGTAAAATCATGCAAAGCATATTTCCATATTAGCTGTTACCAAAAACAAAAGAAAAAAAAGTTTAAAAAAATGAATTTAACCATCATTGATTCAATCATTTTCGGTTGTATCTGGCTGAGTGTGATCCCATTTGGGTTTGTTTTTATTTTTTGGCAGAGATATTGGTATGGTTTGTCATTTCCTCCTTCAGCTCATTTTATTGAGGAGGAACTGAGGCAAACAGGGTTAAGAGATTGCCCAGAGTCACACAATTATTAAGTGTCTGAAGTCAGATTTCAACTCAGGAAGATGAGTCTTCCCGACTCCAGGCCTGGCACTTTATCCACTACACGACTACTAGATTCCCATAACCATCTATTGTAACAAAATCTATTTAAACAAACAAACAACATAACAACAACAACAACAAAAACCCAAGAACACTACAATGCCTGACAATGTATGTCTCATTCTTTACCAGGAGCCTACTTAGAGGAGTAAGTCAAATTTCATCATTAGGCCTGTGGTCATATTTCTTATCTTGATGTGAATTCTGATACCCTTAAGAGTTATTTTCCTTTATGTTATTTTAATTGTGTTCTACTTCACCTCTTGTATAGAAATTCACAGTTACAGACTCTATTTTGTCAGCCAATTCAAATTAATTGAGAACTTATTGTATGCTAGGATTTTACCTCAGATTTGCCACTAATTTGTTGTGTGACCCAAATTCAATAAATCATTTCTATTCGCTGGGCTCTGGATCCTCATTTATAAAAAGAGAATATTGGACAAAATAATTTTGAAACTCCCTTCTGGTTCTATTATATTATGAGCTTATTGTCTATGAACTTTTCTTCTCCTCCTTTATTTTTAGTATAAAGCCCTCTTGATACATGTGATAACATACTTAGGATTGAAAAAAGATCTTAAGAGAATAGAATAATAGGCCAAATTGAATAAGTTGGAATTTGATAGGAATAAAATATGTTATGCACTTGGGTTCAAATAATCAACTTCACAAGTAATCATTATAATCATCATTATCAGAGCTGACATTTATATAGTACTTGGTAGGTTTGCAAAGTACTTTACATACATTATCTCATCACAGAATGTGGGGATGCTTTCTGGTTTTTCATAATTCCTCAGCAAAAGATCCAGGGACTTTTGCTGGACTTGAAATAAATCAGGAGTGTGACATGCCAGCCAGAATATCTAGCTATAATTTATAATATTTTGAGGTAATGGTATGGTATGATATGGTATATTGAAGAAACTAAATATATTTAGCCTAGAGAACAGAAAACTAAAGGAGGACATATGACTGTCATATGGAAAAGGAATTGGAATTACTTTATCTTTGGAGGACAAGCAGAACAAAGATGAATGAGAAAAAATTACAGAGACATATTTCAGATTTATTTAAGGAAAAAAAATTCCTTAGAATAATTATCAAGGTCTGCGAGCAAATTGGTTCCCTTAAGAGATAGTGGATTATATCAGATTTTCAAGAGGAACCTGGATAAGCTCTAAGCAGCGTTTCTAGCCCACTATTTATTTTCTATTCACTGCTATTCCTGGTTTCTATGCCACCAATATCATGTTCTCCCTGGATAAGTTCATCACCTAGTAAAGCCATCATCATGGAGATTGCTTCAGCTTTGGTACTCAGGGCCTCCTCAATACCCTTAGTTTTTGCCACCTTTCTGATCAGAGGTCTTAAGGATGGAACAAAAAACTCCTTCCAAATCTTCCTTTTATAGAGGGCTCAGAATTTCCAGTCAATTTTATTTCTAGCTAGTTGTTTTGCTTGGGTTTCAGCTTTTTAATATATTCTTTATTAAACTGCTAGCTTCTTGAAAGAGGTTGTCTTTCTTTTTCTTGTTGGTATTCTCAGGATTTAAGCTCTTAATAAATGTGTGTTATATTGCATTGTATTGAAATGTTGCTGAAGTTTTTTATTTTTTTGAGGCAACCAGGACTTAGGGACTTTTCCAGGGTTCACACAGTGTCTAAAGCTGTATTTGAATTCAGCTCTTCTGGACTCTGATACCAGCACTTATCCACTGCAGCACCTACCTGCCCCAAATGTTATCTTTTTCCAATAGTATTTTTTCCAAATACATATAAAAATAGTTTTCAACATTTATTTTTGTAAGATTTGTTTTCTAAATTTTACTCCCTCCCTCCCACAAAATACCCTCCCACCCCAAGACAGCCAGCAATTTGACATAGGGTTTATATGTACTATGTACAATCTTTTAAAACATATTTCCATGAAATGTTATTTTTTTTAAAGTTGTTTCATTAGTTATGAGTTATTCTAGATGACCTTCAAGGTCCCTTCCAATTCTTGAGGCACCGTCCTAAGTTAACTGAAAGGGAAAAACTCTGTCCCTGTCTTTGAAGAGCTTAGAGTCTTGTTTTAGAGATTAAAAATAAAATTATTACTAATAAGATAGTATAACATGAGTTTATTTTGCTTGTCCAATTGAATATTTATTACAAATTTTTCTTTCCAGTAGGAAGGAAGGTAAAAGGAAAAGAAGAAACTTTTAATAGAAAAAGATAAAAATAATACAGGTAGCAAAGGATAAGTAGCAAATAAGTGATCAAATGTTAGAGGTAAAGGATATAAAATTTCAGAGGGAGGAGCTATCCCTTTAGGTTTCCATTATAAGAGATGCTTCACAGAGGAGGCAAGATGCGAATAGGTCTCTAAATGTTTAGTAAGGCGGAGAGGATGGGGCAAGGGAGTGAGAAAGAACCTCTTCTACCTGCTGAGGTAGAAAAGCAAAAGAGGGCAGTCTGATTGATATGAGAAAAGGCTATAGAATACTAGGTTATCCAAGGATGCTGCTAATTAAAACACACCTCTCTCCTGGAATAGGGAATGAAGAACAAGCTCAGCTAATGATATAGTTCAAAGAAACATCTGAAATGAGGCTATTATGGTCAATTACTCCTTGAATATGCAAAAGTCACAGGAACCACAGAAAAATCACCACTCAGACTGTAGCCAATAGTCTGCTGATAAAGGAGGCTATGAATTGTGCTTCTTCATCTCTTCCAAATCCTTGCCTAAATTAACTTAATTTTCTCATGACTGATTACCTGTTTTCTCTTTATAATGCATGCTCTTTTAGCTCCTCTTCCCAAAGATAATAGCTATTTTCTGATTTCACCAAAATCTGAATTTAGGCTACCATTTAAGGCCCTAAACATTATGAAGCAAGTCCCTTGTCAAAGAACTAGGACACTGTGGCCCAAAGTTAGGGATATATTTAGATGCCTCCATTGACAGCATTGAGGCAAAACAATATTGTGGAAGAAGCTCAAGGGGGGGAAGGAGAAAGGCAGAATATGATCAACCTTTACTATTTATTCCCAGAGTCTCCAAACACTCCTTTGGACTGTACTTTTATTTCATATTATTAATGTCAGCATTTAAATAAAATTATACATGATCTCAATGTATTTCAGTCCCTTATGTAGCAGGACTGCATAAGGCTCTGAATGTCAGGGTGAATCCAAGTTTTGTCTTGTAGGCAATGGGAATACATTTAAGGCTTGTGAGCAAGTGAATGACATGAAGGTTGCAGTGTTTGAAGATTAATCTGATGACTGTCCTGTACTCAAAGCCTTTCTAGTTTATTAGGACCTATCAGGGCTTGTACTCTACTGACATAGCTTGGGAGAAGAAAGCGTTCCTTCTTTATCAACATGAGGTATCCACTGGGGTATGACTTCATTGGAAGGATCATCTCAGAACAAAGCAAAATTAGTTCAGAAAATTAGTCACTATGGACTTCTTTTTTCAAAAAATGAGGTGATTCAAGGCAATTCTAATACACTTGTGATGGAGAGAGCCATCTGCATCCAGAGAGACAACTGTGGAGACTAAATGTGGCTCAAAGCATACTATTTTCACTTTTGTTGTTCTTCCTTTGCTTATTTTTTTCTTTCTCATGTTATTTTCCCCCTTTGATCTGATTTTTTCTTGTGCAGCATGACAAACATAAAAAGATATGAAATGGCAAAAAGAAAAGAAAAGAAAATTAACCACTAGAAGTTTGGTTACCAAGTGATAAATTATTTTGGCCACTGAAAATCATTAGGTTCACTCATTAAATGGAGATATACATTGTGATAAAATTATGGATCTTTTAGGATAATGAAATAGAAAAATTTGTGACAAAACATAAGATAAAGTGTTGTTATTGTTGAGTCATTTCAGTTGTGTCTGATTCTTTGTGACCCTATTTGGTTTTTGTTGTTTTTAGCAAGGATATTGGAGTGGTTTGCCATTTCCTTTTCTAGCTCATTTTATAAACAAATAATCTGAAGCAGAGTTAAGTGACTAGCCCAGAGTAGACTTTTGGCTTTTGTTTTGAACTCAGGAAGATGAATCTTCCTGATTCCAGGGCAAGTATTCTGTGCATTATGGCATCATCTAGCAGTCCCCTATGACAACATACATACTTATTTTGTAGCTTACCAATTGTTGATGCAAAGAAAGGTTAGATACTTTGGTTTTAAAGTAATATGATGCCAACATTGTCTACAGTATTTGACTTAACCTTTTGTTAATATTGTCTTTACATTGTGGATATAATTTTTCTGGTTCTGTTTTCTTCACTCTGCTTCATTTCATTCATGTCTTCAAATATTTCTCTGAATTCTTCATGTCATCATCACTTATGATTCTATCATCATGGTCTAATCAATTCAAGCCAAAAATTAGGCTAAGGAATCATCTGACCCAATTTCCTCATTTTATAGATGGAGAAATTTATAGCAAAAGAAATTAATTGATCTGTGAGGTCATATAGGTACTAACAAATCAATATCTGGACCAATGTTCTTTGACTGCAAATCAAGTGCTCTGTCCACTTCACTAATCTGCATTGCATCAATAAACCACAGTTTAGTTAGCCGCAACCCAATTGTTAAGGACATATTTTGCTATTCTTCATCATGAATAATCTTCTGTTTATATTTTTTACATATTAATCATTCTTTGTTGTCATTAATCACCCTGTAGTATCTTTTTTATTAATACTTTTTATTAATACTTTTTATTTGCATAACATATGTATGGGTAATTCCTAAACATTAACCCTTACAAAGCTTTCTGTTACAAATTTTTCCCCCCTCCCCTAGATGGCAGGATATCCACTACATGATAATTATGTTAGAATACTTAAGAAATCGAATATATGTATAGTTATTGCCACACATTATTTTGTGCAGGAGAAATTGTATCTACAAGAAAGAATAATCCGATAAAGGAAATACAATGCAAGCAAACCTCAATAGAGAACATGAAAATGTTATGTTGTGGTCCACATTTCACATCCCTCTCTCTGTTGTTCAATTAAGAGTTCCAGAACTTCTTTGGACATAAATTTATTCCATCTCCACAGGTCTGAGAGGTAAACTATCCTATGCTCCTCTAATTTGGTTATAATATCACTCTTTATATCTAGATCATGAACCCATTTAGATCTTATCTTGGTGAATCACCCTGTAGTATCATTCAAGGAAAAGGGTCACTGGGAATGAACAACTGGTGGCTTTTGTTGAATAACTCCAATTTTTTCATAACATTTGCACTAATTCTCAACTCCACAAGCAGTGAATTATCATGACTATATCCTCACAGTGCCCATTTTGAAACATTTAGTTAATCCCATTTTTTCTCATAGTTGTAGTTTTAAATTGTATAAAGTGACACCCCAGAATTTTAAAATTTGAGTTTCTCTGATTCCCGATGGCTTTGAATAATTTTTCAGATGATTATTTTTGCTTTGAATATGTTCTTTTGAAAACAATTTGTTCATAAATGTTGATTACTAGATTGTTGAAGAAAGCCTTGTAATATAAGGAATTTTTGTCAATTTCCTATAATTTTAGACATTAGACTTTTATCAGGTATGCTTAATGCTAGAATTTTAATGAATTCACATATTTTCTTTTCATTCTGTCTGCTTTCTTTTATTTGCATAAAAGTCTTTTAATTTTCATAAATCAAGATTTTATATTTTGTCTTTTATAATACTTCTTATTCTCTATATGCTTATAAATTTTTCATCTATTCATTGTTTTGAAAACTGTAACCTTTCAGTTACCTCTTTAAAAAAGTAGTTTTTCAATTAAATCATTTATCTGCCTGGAATTCATTATACTACATAGGATTTTTTTTCACCAAATTTCCAGTTATTTTAGATCTTGTTGACTCAAAAGTCCTTCCTATAATTTGTGTTTGGGTGTTTATAAAACACTAGACTAGTGTATGTCTTAGCTTCTATGTCTTTGTTATCAATACTATTTCATTAATTGCAAGAAGCATTTTGAGGGAGGAATTGACAAAAAATTGGTGGCACTGGATATAAGTAAAGGGAAAAGAAATATGAATATTTCAAGATATTCAAGATATGGTCATTCAAGACATAATCTTAAATGATTAAGATGATTGGGTTATCACTAAAGAGAACTAGATAATTCACTAAGAAAAGACATTTGAAAGGATGGAAATGAAATTTTATTTTAGATATATTGTAGCTGACAGTAGCACATACAAATGGAAACATCTATCAAGTAGCTAGAAACACAAGATAAAACCTGGGATTTTGCATTTGAATAGAAATACTTGGAAGTTATGCACATAGAGATGATAATTGAAGCCATGATAATGAATACAAAAAAAGAGAATTGGATTAAGGACTGTATTTTAATTTAATATTTATATTTTAGGAGGGGGGATGAATAAGCATAGTCATAAATGGAATCAGGTAAGAGAACTAGGAGAAGATAGATCATGAAAAGTAATGGAGGAGAGAGTTTCAAGATGGAGGAGAGAGCTGAAAAGTAAATGATAAAGAAGGATATTGGCTATGGCAATGAGGATATCTACTGGATACTTTATTCTGCTCCTGTCAGTTTTTTCTTTAGTCTCATAAAACATTTTGGTTGCTCCTGGAATGGCAACACTTCAGAGGTCTTATTATCACTTTGGCAGCTGGTGACACTATTTTGTGATACCACATAGAGTAGAAAGAAGCAGGGAACAGTGCTTAATAAGCAGTTGCTAATTTTAGAGCCTGGAAACAAATGTACGATCTCTCCATCTTCAATAAACTTCCATATCAATGAAAGATGCAAATGTCTCAAGGTAAAAACAAAGCAAAACCAAACAAAAAATAAACACCCACAAAGATATATAAAGGAGATACATTTTATAGACTATTTGCATCATATAATTAATTAGATAGATTTTTAAGACTCAGTTTGCTGAGTCTTCCTTAATAATATCACTTAAAAGTCCAATGAAATGCTCCTCTAGACTTTCAAAAATATATTAAAGAGACAACACAAGAAAAGGAATTTGGATAGAAAGGATAGATGAGAACAGAGCCATTGGAAATAGAAGCAATAAAGAGAGCTTTTAGATTTACTCTTAATATCACTAATTCCTGCCCCTTCATAAACTTCTTAATGTGTCAAGGTCAGGTATCACATGAATTCTTGCATGTTGCAGACAACTTCCATGACACCAAAAATGCCATTCTTGGAATCATCACATCCTAGAGAATGAAAGGATCTTTGCACTAATACTATCCAACCCCCTGACTAATGGGTTAATCCTCTTCCTGGCATGTCTGACAAGTACTTATTCAACTTTCAATGACTGAGAATTCTGTGTTACGACAAAAAACCTTTATGTGCAAAAATATTTATTACAGCTCTTTTAATAATAGTTCTTAACTGGAAACTAAGGGAATGTTCTCTTATTAGGGAATGGCTAATCAAATTATGGTATACAAACAGAATGGAATATTGTTCCAAAAGAAATGACAAAATGAACAATTGCAAAAAAAATCCTTACAAATTGATGTAGAGTGAGAAGGCAATAATAGGAAAACAATATATGCAGGGACAATGTTCCAGAGAAAAACAATTTTGGAAGACCAAGACTTTGATCAATACAATGATAAATCATCAGTCTAGAGGAGTGAAAATGAAATACACCAATCACTCCTTTCAGAGAGGTGATAAATTTAAAATACAGAGACATACATTTTAGGGGCATGACCAACATGGGAATTTTCTTGCTATACTTTGTATGTTTATGATAAAGGTTTTCTTTTCATTACTGTTGTTCACTCTGAGGGGGTTGTGGAAGGGACTGATTATAAATGTATTCAAAATAAGTTTATTCATTTATAAAACACAGACTTACCTTCAAGTAACTTACAATCTAATCAATAGTAGATGGAGTGCAATAATTTTATTCTATCTGGAGTTAGAAGAAGAATGTATTATAAATACATTCTAATTATGTTATATAGATTACAAATACATTACATATAAATACATTGTAATTATACATTATAAATACATGTAAAATAAATGAGTTTATAAGACTCTGTCCCTGTCTTCAAGTAGTTTACCACTTAATTATATAGTAGGTGGAATTAAATAGTTTTATTCTACCTGGAGCCAGAAGGATATCATAAAATTTTCTTTTCTTTCTTTTATATGGTACCTATAGCAGATGAACCAAATAGATGAAACTATGAATAGGGAATATAATATTTTTTTCTATTTTAATATGGAAGTAATAACAAGATGAACCAAATTGAAGACACTATGAAAAGGAAAGAATGTACTATGAATGCATACAAGCTGTCACAGAGAAGGGAAAAAAAAAACAGTTTTTCAGGTAGAAAATTAATCAGGTAATGGAAAGAGACCAGGGAAAAGGGGAATGGAAAAGGGCAAGAACTATGAGAGAATATGTCTCTGTCAGAGGCCAGTAGTTTGAGAACCCATAAGAAGACACTAGGCTAGAACAAATTAGAACAGAAACTGGAAAAACTGAAATTCAGTATGTCAGTTAAAAATGTGGAAATTGTTTATAGAAAAACAAATATCCTTCCAGACAGAAAGAGAACTAGATTGAAGAGAAGGTCTGTGTGTGTGTGTGTGTGTGTGTGTTTGTGTGTGTGTGTGTGCCAATATATACATAACCATAACCACACATTTGCATTTTTAAGATTTTTTCCTTTTTTTTTTTTTGCTGTGTTTTGAGAAATCAGTCCAGTAAATGTTTTTATTACTTGCTGATAATAACCCAGGGAATAGAATAACTATTAAACAGGGGAAAGTTGCCTCCTGTCAGGCATTTACCTGGTTCAGTAGAATGCAGGAAAGCTCCAGATGGTCCCTCTCATTGAGAATGAGTGAGCCAGGTCTCTCCAGAAACCTCTACCCTAACTGTTCTAGCTGAACAACAGGAACCTGAAACAATGCCAGGCATATCACATGGGATGCTTAATGAAGAGATGAAAAGAATTGAAATTCCACAGCCTACACTGCGGCTCTCTATACCCTGCCTCCACAGCTGGGTTTTGTGAAGAAAGTCGTAGAGGAAAAGAACAAAGAATCTTCTTTTCCCCCTTTCCCTTCACTTTTGCTTGATTATACCTTCCCCTGACTCCTTTCTATTCACCTGTTGCTTTCAGCTCTATTTGAAAACTGGTGGTTATAAAAAAGGTGGATATACATGTGGGACTAGTTCTGAAACTGCTTATATATGGGTTTTTTATCTTTAAAAAAAATTTTATTCTGAAAGCCCCCAGAGAGTATTCCCATACACATAGAATCATGAAATAGGGTTTTATATAAAACAGAATTACCATTTCATATACTATGCTTTAAAAAAAACAAAAAAAACTTTTAAGAAGAACTATATATATATATATATATACACACACATATATATAGGGTGTCCCAAAAGTCTTAGTGCATGATTTAAACTTTAAAAGATTAAAATACTTTTAAGCTTTAATTTAAAAAAAAACCACTTTCAAGCTTTAAATGCTTAAGCCTTGCACTAAGACATTTGGGACATCTTTAAGTATTAAAAGCTTAAAACTTAAAATTTTCGGAACTCCCTGTATGACAAACTCTACATGCTACTTTCAGAACTAGTCTGCTGCATTTAAACCCTCTGTGACTCGTTTCTTCATCTCATACAAAGAGGATGATAATAGCACATAGACTATTATGATGTTCAAATAACATGTATTAAGTGCTTTGTAAACCTTAAAATCCTTTAGAAATGCTTATTGTTGTTTTTTTATATCTTTGAATCTCCTTCCTTCTTCATCAGAGTTAAAACTTTGGAAATGGCGACAAGGGGAAATGTCTTTGGAAGATAGTTGTTATTCACTTGAGTCCAACTCTCTGTGATCCCATTCGGGATTTTCTAGGCAAAAACACCAGAATGATTTTTTCCATTTTCTTCTTCATTTTATTGATGAAGGAATTGAGGCAAGCAGGATTAAGTGATTTGCTCAGGGTCACACAGCTAGTAAGTGTCTGAGGCCAAATTTGACCTCAGGGTGATGTCTTTTTAGCTCCAAAGCCCACACTCTAACTAACCATTGCTCTACTTGGCTGATCTTGGCAGGTATAGATATTATACCTCAGTTGATAATAAGAGCCCCTGCCCTGGGAACTAAATGGTGAAAGAATTCACTTCCAATTACTTTGGAAGGCCACTAAACCACCACATATACTGACTTAGAAAACCACATATTAACATCTATTTGCCACTGAGATTTTTTGTTGTTGTTGTTAACTATTTCCTAAATGCATTTAAATCTGGTTTAAGAGGCATCCAGGTGGCCCAAACTGGCAGACACATATTTGACACCTTTGTTGCAATGGAATAAACACAAGGAAAACCTTGGTGCAGAAGACCTGGTTCAATTTCCAGCCTTGACATTTATCGATAATATAATTTTTAATACTCCATTTCATACCTCTGAGCTTCAGTTTTTTTCTTTTGTAAAGTAGGAAGGATGACACACTACAAAGTTATTATGAGAAAAATATATTGTACATGTTAAAATTTCTATATAACTGGATTTTTAAATATCATTATACATATTATTATTTAATTATTATTTTTTATTTTTATTATTTAATCATTATTATTTAATAGCCACTACATAGTGGATGGAGAGCCAGCTATCAAGTCAATAAGAACCGAGTTCAAATGTAGCTTTTGACACCTGCTGGTTGTATGACCATAAATAATTCATTTAACCTCTCAGACATTTGGGTCACTTAGATGTCATCTAGTCCTATGTCTTCCACTTATAGATGAGAAAAGTAAGCCCCAAAGAGGTCACATATATAATAAAGAACAAGTGAAGGAGTGGAATTATAACCTAGGTCCTTAGAAAAGGAGCCATGGCTTCTTTCCACTGCAATTTTTTGTCTTCCTGAGATTCTGTCCAACTCTTAAGATCCTATGATTTTTATGAATTAAAACACTGTAAATGTCTAAATGGTATTATTTATTCATCTCTCTCTTCTTTTCCCCCTTCCTCATCTTTCTCCAGCTCCCCTTCTTCCTTTTCTTCCTCCCCTTTTTCTTTCTTCTTTTTCTCCTCATCTTCCTCCTTTTCTCTGTTTCTTCTTCTTCCCCTTCTTCCTCCTCTCCTTCCTTTTTCTTCTCTTCCATTTCTTCCTTCTCTTCTTTCTCTCCTCCTTTATCCTTATTCCCTTCCTCCTTTTCTTCCTCCTTTTTCTCCTCTTCCCCCTCTTCCCCTTCTTCCTCTTTTTCCATCTCCCCTTTTCCTCTACTTCCTCATCTTTTTTCTTACTGCTCCTCCCCTTCATTTTCTTCTTCTTTTTCCTCCTCTTTCTCTTTCTCCCCCCTTCCATCTCCTCTTCCTTCTCCTCCTCCCTCTCCTCCCTATTCTAATACTGATTCACACAGATGCTTTGACCTGCTCTGTTTCTCACCTAGGCCAAGTCATCCCTCTATGATGATGATGATCCTCCTTTTCCCAGGGCTTCTATATTAGTGCTGAATTTAGTGTGGCTAAACCTCTCAGATTAGCTTCTCAACTCAAACCATCCACAAGCCCCATCCTCACCAGGAGCAGAAAAATTATAGCTTTCTGCCCCTGTACCTGTGCCCGCTCATCTCATTTCTTTAGGCAATGACCTCACCCTCAGCTCCATCCAAACAGCAACAAGCCCAAACACACTCCCTTTCTGATAGACATCTTATCCCAAGAGGTAAATTCTTAGGAATGCTGAGATTGGAGTAATATCCCAAGGCAAAAAGATGTGATCCCACAGGTCTATGTCTTCCAATGCTTCTCTGCTAAAGCTGGTTCCCCCAATTCCCTCTAATGTTGCAATATCTTTCAATGGCTCACTGTCAGAGTATGCAAGCTCAACTAAATTATTGTTGACGTTTGGTCATTCTTGGCAAAAATGACTTGCCATTTCCTTCTCTAGCCCATTTTACAGATGAGGAAACTGAGGCAGATTTCTATTTCTTGCCCAGGATCACACAGGTTTGAGAGTTAGGAAGACCTGAATTCAAATCTGGCCTCAGACACTTAGTTGTGTGACCCTGGGCAATCACTTCACCCTGCTTGCCTCAGATTCCTCATCTGTAAAATGAACTGGAAAAAATGGCAGGCCACTCCAATGTCTTTGCCAAGAAAATCCCAAATGGGGTCACAACTGAAATGATTAAAGAGTAACAATAAAATACAGTAGGTGCTTAATAAATGTTTTTTGATTGATTGGCCACCAATATGTGGAGGGTGGCCGATGTAAGACTGACCTATTTGAGACTGAGCCACATCTCTTCAAAACTGCAGCAGGGAAGTTCTGAAGGGCAAGGAAGTCTTGTGCTGGAATATCTTGACAGTGGATAGTGGTTTTCTAATGAACTCAGTAATTACATAAATGGTAAAGGATACAGTAATTGTCACTTCTGAATTTTAGAGCAGGCCTGTGACAAGGTGTTTATGAGATCTTTTATTTTAAAGGCCACTCCATAAAGTGACAAGTGGCTGATGAGGGAGCATAAAGGGGAATTGAATGTTCATTGTTATGGTGAAGTCTTCTCTCTGTGGCAGCAGGTGTGGAGTATCATTTCACTTAATCTCTTTTTCATTAATTATCTGGGAGAATGCCCTGCATTTGTTGAACTTTTAAATGCCATTAGGAAAAGGGGTTATAAACCGAAGGGAGAGCTGTAAAAGGCTCCTAGACAAGTCACAGGAAAAAGACAGTTGAGTGTGAGCAGTAAGTATTTCCTCCAAGATCAAATATAAACTCCTGTCTGGCACATAGAACTCTTCACAGGAAGGTAGCAGCTCCAAGTGCCTGGGACTGATTGGCAACTGAGAAAATAATTTCAGAAACATGGCAGGAAGAAAAAGAATGCACACTCGGGATTAATATGAAAGACTGGCATATGGATAACTGGGAGTTGATTGGTTTATATCAATACTATAGAATCATAGATAAAAGAATTTAAAGCTGGAAGGAACTTCTGAAATCCTTTAATTTAACTCCTTTCATTTTACAGATGGGTAAGCAAAGGCCCATAGAAGTAAAGTAATTAACCCAAGATAAGCAACTAGGTGGTACAGTGGATAAAGTGCCAGGCCAAGAGTCAAGAAGATTCATCTTTGTGAGTTCCAATCCAGCCTCTGATGCTTATTAGATGTATGACTCTGGGCAAATCACTTAACCCTGTTTGCTTTAGTTCCTCATCTGTAAAATGAAATGGAGAAGGAAATGGCAAATCACTCCAGTATTTTTGCCAAGAAAACCCTAAATAAGGTCACAAAGAGTCGGAAGTGACTGAAAAATGACTTAACAACAATACAACTTATCTTTTAGAAAAAAAAATTTAATTCAGGTTCTCTAATTTCAAAGCTTAGAGGACTTTCCAGTACACCACAAATTCTCCCTAATGACTCACAATACATAGATTGTGGCCCACACTCAGATCCCACAGGCCTCTCCCTGGGTATATATGGCTTTCTTCATCACTGAACAGCTGGAACTGGTTTGAAACATTTCATTGTTGAAGAGAACCATGTCCATCAGAATTGATCATCATATACTCTTATTGTTGCCGTGTACAATGATTTCCTTGTTTTGCTGATTTCGCTCAGCATCAGTTCATGCAAGTCTCTCCAGGCCTCTCTGAAATCATCCTGCTGGTCGTTTCTTACA
>JAJPUD010002796.1:252158-281185 GCA_023553655.1 Myrmecobius fasciatus
GGACCTCTTCACAGTTCCACCAACAGTGTATTGGTGTCCCAGCTTTCCCATATCCCCTCCAACATTCATCATTATCTTTTCCTGTCATCTTAGCCAATCTGACAGGTGTGTAGTGGTATCTCATAGTTATCTTAATTTGCATTTCTCTGATCAATGGTGATTTGGAACACCTTTTCATATGACTAGAAATAGTTTTAATTTCATCATCTGAATATCTTTTGACCATTTATCGATTGGAGAGTGGCTTGAATTCTTATAAATATGGATCAATTCTCTATATATTTTAGAAATGAGGCCTTTATCAGAATACTTAAATGTAAAAATGATTTCCCAATATATTACTTCCCTCCTAATCTTGTCTGCATTAGTTTTGTTTGTACAAAAACTTTTTAACTTAATATAATCAAAATTACCTATCTGGTGTTCAATTAAGAGTTCCAGTTCTCCTTTGAAGTCCAGCTCACTTTCAAGTCATCACCCTCATGCTGACATTGGTACTCTTTGAGAACAAAGTACAAACAGCTACAAAGATGAGCTATTATTATTCACTAAGACTAATACCTCTGCTTGCTTTCATAGTTCCTATCTAGTCCTCAGTCCCTCTTGTCTCTTCTAAAATCTTGCATGAGCAATTATCCTCTCTTTCCTATTTATCTTCAATATCTCCTTTACTCTTCCTCCCTAAGGAATCTACAAACACACTTTTGATATCCCCAATTCTAAGAAAGATTTACCTTGTTCCTTCTATATGATCCACCTCTCTTTTCCTCTTCAATGCTAAGCTTCTCAAAATAGTTATCTATATATCTCATACATTCCCTCAATTTTCCCCATCCTTTGAAATGGAATTCTATCGAGAAGTTAATGTCATTTTAGTCACTGAAGTATTATTTTAAGTCATCTTCCTTGATCTTTCTACAACTTTTGATACTTTTGTCCACTCCTTTACACTGTAGATACTCTTTATTTTCTTGGCTTCCATGATAACATTTCCTCCTGGTTCTATTCTAACCTATTTCCTCCACTTATTCTTCATCATTTTTCCTGCTCTTTAAATATGAGTGCTCCCTGAGAGTTTTTTCTTCTTTTTACTATATTCTTTCACTTTTTTTCATTCTTCGCATTCTTTCATTGGAAACATCATTCATTTCTGCAACTTCAATGACTATCTCAAGGGAAATAACTCTGATTCAAATGTGATAATATTTATAATGTGCTTAGCACAATGACCATCACTTAATTAGGTTCTATAATTACTATCACCATCACCACACCACCACAACACTATTGCCATCATCATCATCAACTATATTTTTGCACCTATGAGACCTTACAACCATGTACTTGATCCTATTTAGTAATATAGATTAGTTGCTGTCAATCAAATACTCATTCCCTACCTCAGAAGCTATTTCTACAACACAATGTCAGAGGGTTGAGATAACTATGAAATCTCTAACTTGGAGAAACCATTTCCTCTCTTCTAATAGCTGAACCCCTTTGTGGGAGCTTATCTCATTGGTGAAGGAATTGGTGTAGATTTATTCAATAAAGTTTTGACTTAGCTTTCATGCTACTATTCATTGTACCATTGTGTACATCTTGTACAATCCCAGTCTCAGGATGGAATTACATTTATATGAAGCCTAACCAGAATATTAGGAATGAATAAAATGGGCAACATTAAAGTGTTACATGTAAGCATCCTCCAAATCACCATCCTCACACCAGACAAGAATTTCTATTTCAGCATCCATATGAAATATACAAACAAATGATAAACAAACAATAACAGCTAGAAAGGAGCTCAGTTTTTCTTACAATATACCCATAGGAGGCTAGCAAACTTTCCTTTCACCTTGGGGCTTTTCCACTCATGGCAAATAACCCAGTAGGGTCAGCCTCCTGGATATTGTGGTAACTCAGGAAAGCAGGGTATTTCTACAATAATCTTTGTCTCAAAACAGTGTGATCTCTGAAGGTAGACTACAACTTATATTTATTTCTAGTCCACATGTTTTGTGACTCAATTTTCTTCCATTGCTTCCTAAGTAGTTTGTTAATCAGATTCTCTTTAACTTCTGTCTGTACATACATTTTTCACCATGAGGTGTAAGTAAAGGGATCTAGGCTCTACTCACTTGCTGTGGTATGACAATCATGTAAATCCACAGCATCAGGTGTAAGAGGCAGGGCTTGATTAACATTCTGTTTCTGCCTCTTACTAACCTTTAAAACTCATACCAAGGACAATAATATAGAATTGAAGGTATTCTTTCATTGAAAGACTCAGAGTTAGAAGTCCTGGGTTTGAATTCCAGTTCTAACTTTATTAATGGCAGGATATTTAGCAAATCATTTAATTTGTCAGTCTTCTCATCTGTAAAATGGCAATCTTGCTTCATCTTTCAGGACTATTATGAGGAAAAATTTTACAAAGTACTCTAATATAGCCTTTTAACACTCTCTATGGATGTTCACTTGCATTACATTTTCCTTCTCAGATTTTTTTTCTTGTAAATCCGATTTTTCTTGTACAGCAAGATAACTGTATAAATATGTACACATATATTCGATTTGTCAGGTATTTAAGCATAATTAACATATATTAGACTACCTGCCATCTAGGGGAGGGGGTGGGGAGAAGAAGGGAAAAATTTGTAACAGAAAGCTTTGCAAGGGTCAATGTTGAAAAATTACCCATGCATATGTTTTGCAAATAAAAAGCTTTAATTAAAAAAGAAAGAAAGAAAGTGAACTGGACTTAAATGAAGAACTGTGCAAAGTCACCTGCCTCACTCTCTCCTCCAAAGTCATTAAAGTCTTATGGCAAGAATGCAGAATGACTGGCAGTGGTCCAGGGCACAGTGGAGGACCTCAGCCTTTTTAAGCTCAGGCCCTTCCTAGGTCTCAGTTTGTTTGAAGTAATGCCTTTGACCGAGGAGGAAACAGAGTGATAATGTTGAGATTTGAGGAATGGAGGAGGGGGCTGAGGAAATATAACTCAAAAGTCTCAATCTTCTCAGTGAAATAGGAGGGTAGGTCAATTGTGCTAAGTATGGAAGTGGGATAGGATTGATGGCGGTAAGAGATGAAAACAGCTTTGGAATTCTGTGGGAAATGAAAATAGAAGTTAATTAGGGTAGAGTAAAAAGTCATATAATGATGATGTTTTGCACCATGAATTTGTAATGAGTGAAATCAGTTCGATTTTGTGATTCTCTCCATCACTGTTTAGCAGCCTTGGGAAGACATAGAGAAATCAGACGAAGGAGGATACTAAAGAATGAGGATGCAGCAGAAGAGTAGGGGAAATCAAGAAATTATAGATTATAATTAAAGGAGCACCCCTAGATACAACCTGAGAAGATTTGAAGAAAGACCAGGGACTAGGGATTAATATGTCTGAAGTACACATACCTCTGGCTAATTCTACAGATACATCAAGTGGGGACCCCTTAGGGTAGCTAGGTATGGCTGGAGCCTCAGCAGGAACCAGAAACTTTCACCACCTGGACTATTTGTCGAGTCCTGGGTTGAGTTTGGGAAGACAGTGAACCTCGGTTGATTGGGAACACCAGACCCAGTTGTGCTGCTGTTTTGCAGCCCTGGGCAAGAAGAAACCCACATCCGCTGAGTGGAGAGGCAGTGGAGCAGGGACACTGCTGGCTGTGGGCATTTGCAGGAGGGGGGAGCTCCTCATTTGGGGTTCTGGTCAGAATGGAGAGCTGAAGGGAAGCTTGAGGCACCATCCTCCCATCCCATGATTAAAGGTGCTCACACTAATTCCTCTTATTTAAAAAAAAAAAAAAAAGAATTGGCAAAGAAGGAAAAAACCTCACCATTGAAACATATTGTGGGAACAGGGAAGACCAGGGTTCAGCTTCAAAAGAAAACACTTCAGAAAAAAAAAGCTTCTACCTTAAAGAGTAATGCGAAATAGCTCTTTGCCCTATGAAAGAACTCAAAAAAAGTTTAAAGTTTAAATTATTTAAATTTAAAATTTAAAAATTTAATTTAATTTATGAATTTAAAATTTAAAAATGAAATGAAAGACATTGAGGAAAAATTAACTAACTAAATAAAAATCATCCAAGAAAAGCAAGAAGCTTATGAAAAAACGTTAACTAGAAAAGGAGATACACAGTCTCAAAGATGAAAATAATTCTTTGAAAATTAGAACTGGTTAAGGAGAAGGCAGTGAAGCTATGAGAGATCCAAAAATAACAAAATAGATTATAAAGAAAAAGAAAATAGAACAGAATGTGAAACATTTTATAAGATAATGACGGATCTGGAGAACAGATCAAGAAAAGAAAACATAAGAATGACTGGACTGCCAGAAAGTTGTGACCAAAAAGAGAACCTTTGACAAAATAATGCAGGAAATAAATAATTCAAGAAAATTGTTCTGGAGTGATAGAACATGAGGGGAAAGTAGAAATAGAAAAAATCCACCAATCACACTTCAAAGAGATCCTTCAAGGAAAACATACAGGAAAGTTAGTGCCAAATGTCAAGACCCCAAAATCAGAGAAAATTTTGCAAGAAACAAGGAAAAAAAAAACAGTTCAAATACACTGGAGTTACAATTAAAATTATACAAGATTTATCAGTAGCTACAGTACAAGACCCCAGGTCCTGGAATCATATCTACCAACAATCAAAAGAACTAGGCCTGTGGCCAAAAATATCATATCCTGCAAATTTATCTATAATTTTGAATGAGAAAAAATGGGCATTTAATGAACTTGCAGATTTTTAGGACTTTCTATCAACCAAACCCCAACTTAATAGAAAACTTTACATATAAATATTTGACAATTATACAAAAATTGACAATAAAAATATGAAAGATCAATTTTAAGCAAGAGATAGGAAAGGCATGTGTGTGTGTGTGTGTGTGTTATGTGTGTATACATATAAATACATCTTAACTTCAGCTTGCTTGGGGTTGGTTGGGGGGATGAAAGAAGGAAAAAAGACTAAAGAAAATAAGGTACACAGCAGAGAATCAAAGAACAATTTATAAGGAAGTAAAGAAAAAAAAGGATATCCATGAATATAATTTTTTTCTAGTAATAAATATACTTTCTTGATCAGGTAATTTCTTGTTATATATTTTGAATCCTTCCTGATGTTCTGTTGGGCACATGACAATGTTCTCTTTTGTTTTGCTTTATTCTGTTTTTCTTTTTTTCTTATTCTGCATTTTTAAATAAAATAAAAATTTTAAAAAATGTATTTAGTGAAAGGAGCAACTAAGTGGCACAGTGGATGGAGTGTTGGGCTTTGAGGCAGGAAGACCTGAGTTCATCTGGCCTCAGGCACTTACTAGATGTATGATCCTGAGCAAGTGACTTTACCTTACTTGCCTTAATTTCCACAGCTGTAAAATGAGCAGAAGAAGGAAATGACAAATCGCTGTAGTATCCTTTCAAATAAATGTGACCCAAATGAGGTCACAAAAAATTGGACACGACTAAATAACAACAAATTTAATGGAAAGGTATAGAAAAAATAGTAACAAAACAATCTTCCCAAATCATGTTCAGGGTCCCTGAACTTGGTCTCTGGTGAGAGTGGGCTCAGATTTAAAGAACAAAGCCAGTGGAGAACATATTGGGAGAAAAAAAATCCTGTAAGGTAGAAATGGTATTTTGCAACTCCTACCACTGAGAATCCTTTTTTTTTTTCTCTCTATGGAGTCTCCATTATACCTCCATTTATTGGTTGGTGCTGGCATAATTGCTCATACTCTGAATAAACCACCAAGAAGTATAAATCCAAGCAGGCACACTAAGGCTAAAACCACATCACTCTCTTATTAGGGGTGAAGGAGAGGAGAACAATCTCCCCAAATTGATATTATCTACTATTGTTTTCTTTTTCTTTGTCTATAAAATCAAATTAATTTTAATTAATCAAATTAGTCTTAATCATAGATTAAGGGCTGGAAGAGATGCTGGAGATCATTTAATACAAAAGACAAATTTTACTTGTCAGTGAAATGTGGGCTGTATTATCTCTATGGCAGGACTCTGAGGGTAGCAGTGGTATGATGGTAAATGTTTAACAACCAGCTCTCCAGGGAGAAATTGTACACATCACATTTTAAAATTCAATCTGCTTCATTAACATTTTCTCCATCACTTTTTTAAGTTAGGCAATTAGTAAAACAATAATTCATAGCACTTTCTGAGTCCCCAGGTATAAATACTCATACTAAGGTTTCTTTCATCCATTATATCAGGGGTTTTTAAACTTTGTTGTGTCATGGACTCCTTTGGTAGTCTGGTCCCTTTTCAGAATAATGTTTTTAAGTGCATAAAATAAAATACATAGGATTACAAAGATAGTTAATTATATTGAGATACAATTTTCAAAATATAACAAAAACAAAACTAAATTCAGGGACCTCAGATTAGGAACCCTTGCATTACAATAAGAATAGAAATGAATGTTTAGGAAAAAGAAATGGTAGTCCAGTCCATTTACAGCAAAGGAAGGTAGCATGAATTGCCAGGATTATACCCTCAAGTACCATATCTATGGCTTCCTGAAAGGATTTAGTGAATAGAAGATTTGTAATTAAACCTTCTCAGCAATGTTTTGAAATGGGTACCTCCCCAAAATATAGCCTCCAGGAAACTTTAATTGAGTCTTGACTAAAGAGTAGAGTTCTGTAACTCTGTGCTCTGGGATTAAGAATTTAAGAGAATGTGAATTTCACCCATCAAATCTAATTTGTCAAAATGATTGTTGATGAACAAATAATTTCAGGACTAGCTGGTCTCACTTCTATTCCAAATTCAGCCCTAATTCTAACCCAGAATTAACCCTAATCCTAATCCTAATTTCAGAAGTGAGGTCACAGGGAAATGAGGGAAACAACATCTGGATTCTTTAAGATGGTTACTGATTGATTGGATGATGGAAATATCAGAGACAAGAATTATGTATAAAAATGAAGTATAAATACTTGTAACTCCATAATTCTTTACTGGTATTGCTTTGGGAAAAGTGTTTCATTGATGACCCCCACAGGGTCATAGATTTAAGGATGAAAGGAATGTTAGAGACTATCAAAAATATAGTTTTATAGATGGGGAAAGTGAGTCTCAGAGAAGTTAAATTACTTGTTCAAGATCATACAGATAGCAAATGGAAGAGGTAAGATTTGAGTATGGGATTTCGGACTCCTTATTCCTTGCTCTTTCCACTGTACCTTGATGTACTTGGGCATTATATATACAAATACAACACAACACATACACATACTGTCTTTTCTGATTTTCTGTGGTTCTTTACTACCAAAATGGACCAGAAGTCATTTTCTTTTCTACTTCCTAACAAACTGACCAAAAATTGGTTCCCCTTCCCTCTGTTCCTGGGGCTTACATTGAAATAGACTACTTGTTATAATTTTATTCTACTTACATACCTAGCAATGCTCCATTAATTTCTGAACACTGCTCACTCTTTTAGTTTCATGTATTTTGACCTGAAGCTAGAAGGAGCCATCTGGGAAATGCTGTTATTTAAGCAAACATAACTCAGTGAATTGTAACTTAGCTGTTTGGATCACATTGAATCTCCAGATTTATCCTAGGAGTGCAAAGAAAGAATAAGAAATAATAACAGCAAATAGCACAAGTACTTTGAGACTAGGCTTAGTTTTTTGAAAGAAGAGATTGGGGGAAGAAAAATAGAAAAGCACTTGTCTGGGTCCTCAGAGCTTTGGGTTAGTTCCCCAGAATACTCTGGGTCTTTGGAATAATGTTGAATTTATCTCAGAACAGACAGGACTTAGTGCTTAAAAGTTCAAAGGCAAGATCATTCTTTATACAAAATACACAAAATTACTAAATATAGACAAGACCTTGTGGGAATTAGGCTTTTCCCATAATCTTGAATCCTGGTGCATTGTGATATTATTGAAAAAATATAGAGCACTAGGTTTTGCAGAAGGAAATGAGAAATCTGGATGCAAAATAAGCCAAGTAAGAAATACCCTTGGAAAAAAATGAAAGATTATAATAAAACAAAAAAGTCATGGCTAATGCTAGCAATGCCTCCAAGGTATAGACATAATATCAGGTCTTAGTAGAGAAGGTTGCTATTCCTCACAAACAATAGGGTAGAGTGGGGTTTGGTGATAAGGAGAACTATATTAAAACAGGTTGGTAGTCTCTCTGTTGAAATCTGTTTCTAATGCTCTACAGCTTTATATTATTTATCTATTTTGATTTCATTTGGTTATCTTTCAAAATAATCCTAAGAATTCAGGAAGCATTATTCATAAATCTCTACAGGGTCATGTCCATGCCACAATGTCTGTGAAACCTTTTCCCCTTCCCCCATACTCCTATTCCCCTGCAAAACAAAAATCATCACTCTGTTGCTTGGGGTTGTAGGGAGAGGGAACAATCTCCCCCAATTAACATGTTAAATGATTATCTACTGTTGTTTTCTTTTATTCTTTATTTGTAATTTCAAAGGGTCATAGATTTAGAGCTAAAAAAGCTGTTGAAGATAATTTAATATAGAAGTCAAATTTCACTTGTCAGTAAAATGTGGGTTGTATTGCCTGTATGACAGGACTCTTATGGGGATAGCAGTGGTGTGATGGTAAATATTTAATAACCAGCTCTCCTGGGAGAAAATGTATACATCACACTTTTAAATTCAATCTGCATCATTAACATTTTCTCTGTCACTTTCTTAAGTCAGGCAATTAATAAGACAGTAAATCAAGCCCTATTTTGTAGCATTTGCTGATTCCTAGATATAAATGCTCACTAAAAAATTAGCAATCAGTTCTTGAGTTGTTTTGAACTGGATCCATCGTGTCCATTAACTTTGGAGTTGTAGAACTGATTGCAAGCTGGGGAAAACCTCCCTGGTGGAAATTTCTTCAACTTATGCGCACTATGAGGGCCAGATGGAAGATTCTCATGGAAGGTATCACTGACAGATACAGCAAGAATTAGGACAATGAACAAATGAATAGGGGGAAATGTATTAAGCACTTAATTCTGTACTATCACTCTGTATTAGCACTGTGCTAAACTTTGAGGATAATAAAAATATAAAAACAAGAAAGTCTCTGTTCTCAAGGATCTCTCTTTCTAATTGTGGGAAACTATACATAAAGGAGTGTTCAACTGCAGGATAGATGGCAAGGCCCAGGGGAACATAGGCTGCATAAGTAAGTTAGATGCAGTATATCATGGGTACAATTACCTCTTATCCACCTCCCCCCAAGAGCTTGTTGTTAAACATTTGCCACCCCACCCCTGCTTAAATCATTATATAATAAGATACCAGAATTTTTCACTCTTGTCAAAAAATAGTCTGCATATTGTCAAGATAATTTCTTCATCTTTTCCCTCTGGAACAAAGTATTAGAATTTTGACTTTGCAATGTGAGAAGCAAAGAAATCTACTGGATAAAGAATCATATTGGACACCTGGAAGTGGTCAGGCAGTATACCAACATGTTACATTCTCTCAGAATTTCAAACATGTTATGCTCTCTCAGAGTAATGAAATCATAGATTTAGAATTAAAGGAGACTTTAGAGGTCATTCATTCCAAACCTTCAATTTAATTGATAAAGAAATTGATTTTTAAAATTCCTACAAATCATAATATACTTAAAGATTAAAATGTAAATTTCTTGAGGGAAGAATTTTTTCATTTTTGTCTTATTTTCCACTGCCCAGTGAAGTGCCTGACATTTAATGGGTACTTTGTTGTTATTATTGTTCATTCATTTCAGTCTAATGTTCCATGACCTTATTTAAAGTTTCCTTGGCAAAGATACTGGAGTGGTTTGCCATTTCCTTCTCCAGCTCATTTTGCAGATGAGGAAACTGAGGCAATCATGGTTAAGTGATGTGCCCAGGGTCACACAGCTAGTATGCCTCTGAGGCAAAATTTGAACTTGAGAAAAGGAATCTTAGGAAAATGGCTCTAGGTTTGGCTCTCTATCCTCTGCCCTATCTAGTTCCCCCATATAGGTACTTAGTAAATAATTATACAGTTGAATTGATGGCAAAATTGTGGCTTTTATAATCACTTATTGATTGTTGCATTTAGATACTGCATCCCAACTATTTTGGAAGATGTGTCACAGGGGATCTTGCCCAGAAAATGTAGGCAAAACTAATTCAATAAAAACAAGTATATGGAATGAAATTATATATATATATATCTTCATATATATATATATATATCTTCATATATATAGATATATATTTGGGGGGAAAGAATGCCTAGAAAGTTATGTCACAGGTATTACCTCTCATTCTTGATATCACTGGAGAGATTGGACCCTGCCAGCTACTGTGGTAATATGGTTGCCTTTGAACAATTTGAGTGGGATGATTAAATTGGAAAGCCTGCTCCTTGCTTTAGTACAGAGTAGATAGACTTTAAATCAAAATTCAGCAAGGTCACACAGTATGATAACATAGTTGTTTCCTCATCTTTCAAAGTGTTGTGAACACCTTTCTGCGTGAAATGACTTAGAAGTGCTAAGAAGTCAATATGCCCTTAGATGCAAATTGTCTCCTTTAGTCATGAGTCTAATTATAATAATTGGTGGAGAGAGTGGAGAGAACTGACATCTAGGAAGGATCAGCAAAGAAAATCATGTAGGAGTTGAATACTGAAGGAAGTTAGGGGTGTCAAGAGGCGGAACTGAAGACCAGAGTCAAAGATGGTGTGGGATAACAGGAAAGAGAGCACTTGGTTGTAATGGAGGGCATTGAGAGGGAAATAATATGAAATAAGTATGGAAAAGCAAACTGGAATTGGACTAAAAAGGATTGTAGATCCCCAGCTCAAAAGTTGGTATTTTATCCTAGAGACAATGAAGACACTTTGAATCTTCTTTGGCAAGAAAGCTACTAGGTTAGATTTGTGCTTCAGAAGATTATTTAATAGTTATATATACATATATGTATATATATATATGCAAATATGTGTATATATATTGTATACATGTGTGTACACACATATTTAGAGATACATATATAAATATGTGTGTGTGTTTGTGTGTATCTCAGTGAGGAGAGAGTCAGGCAGTGAGGAGTCTTAAAAAGGTGTTGAAATAATCCAGCCTAAGTAAGAGTGGGTGAAGGTCAGAACTGGGGTAAAAACACCTCACCAACTTCTGTCTTCAACTCTTATTATATACACCATAAATTAACATACTTTAGAACCATGTTTTGTTTTGTTTTTTTCATTTAAAAAGTGAATGTGAGTCCAAAATCTTGGACTTGGTGCTGAAAGTTTACAGAAATATGAAGGGGGAAAGAAAAATTTCTGCAAGAAGCCAGATCGAGAAGTCAGAGAATATTGAGATTAATCTGCAAAGAACAGTTCTAAAAGAAAGCATGAAGGATCAAGGAAAGCAAGAAAAAGACAAAAATCATCTTAACAGATTGGAAGGGTTAGGATGCTGGAATCACTCCCAAGCTGCAAAAGTCTGGCCGGAAACAAGAAAGGGGAAATGAAAGCTTTTCATGTCTAAAAGCTTTAATTAGGTCATTTGAGAGGACAGAACATTAAAACAATTTCTACAATCTAAAGCCCTGTGGGACTTCATCCCCTCATTCTTGCCATTTGGTCTTCAAATACATTAAGCTTTTACTGGTTATGAAAATGATTTTGAAAAATGATTGATTATTCAAATGAGGAAAAGTGTAGTTGCCTGTAGAGTACATTTTGTCTTTATAATCATTGTCTCTTTATTAGTTTCCTCCCTAATGAGCCTTGTCTTGATTATAGAATTTAGAGGGCAAGAGACATGATAGACATATGTCTAGTTGAAGGAGGAGGAACAGCAGACAAAGGAAAGTAGAAAAATATTTCCTGACTGCTCTATTGACTTTACCATTTTTTAACCTGGTCATTGTGAATGTCTCCTTTTTCTGGTTCCTGTTTCTTTAATAGATATTGTTATACCCCTTACATAAAATCAATATATAATGATGAAAAGACATCAGTTTTTTTATGTGATAATTGTTTTCTCCTTCCCTGAAGCCTTGGAAGTTTGGCTCAAAGGGAGTGTGGGCTTAAGAAATGTAATTTCATAAGTAGCATACAACCAAGAAGATGTGCTAAGATTTCATTTTCACTTCAGTTAGACAAATATTCTTAAGAACCTACTAAGTGCAAAATGTTTCATTAAATAATGCAAGCTCTACCAATCTACTGAAGGGATACAACATTTACACAGATAGTAAATTAAAGGATATACAAAGTAAATACAATATAAATGGTGGGGGAATGAAAAGTATTAACATGGGATCAATCAGCACTCTTGTAGCAGTGGAGCCTTAATTGGACCATAAAGGAAGGTTTCTAAGAAGCAGAGATGAAGACAGATATCATCATAGGCATAAAGAAGTAACTAAATAAGGACACCGAGGCATGAGATGGAATGTCTTGCATGGAGTAAGTCACTAAGAGTGAGCCTGGGTGCAAAATGCATTGCACATATAACTGCTGACCCAAGGTCCTTTAAAGACAGGTTTACTCAAATAAAGCCATTTTCTTTCTTTGCCTCATGCCTCCCAATCTGATGTTCTTTTAATAAGTCTCCTAATTTCACATGCTTATGTTTAGGGCTTCCCAAGTATGAGTAGGTGCTGAGATTATAAAATATGAAACACTGGGAGAAAGTCAATGCAAAGAGGCAGAGATGGAAAATAAAATGCTATATATGGATGTAGGGCAAGAAGGCCATTTTGGCTAGACTATAAAGTACTTCTTCAAGAAATCTTTCAGTTCCCTTGTTATTAACATCTTTTAAACTGAGACTGTCACTTATCAGGATTTTTGTTCTCAGGTCTTTCACTAGAGCACGTCTACCTCTGTCATATACTTCTGCTGCAAATTGCCACCAATGGTTCTTTGGATGGTGAGGGAGGGGAGAAAGAGAAGCTAAATTCTCTCTGCCTTTTGACTACTTCAAGAACTCTTAAAGATAGAACAAGGGGAAAAGACAAAGAGAAACTCCTAAGAGTAAAAGAGATATCAACTATCTTTTTTATACCATGGGAAAAGATGGCTAACCTCCTCAGAAACTGTAGATGGGTCAAGGAGGATGAAAACTGAATAAAGACCATCAGATTTATAAGTATAGTTATACTGAGGATTATACCTCTCCTTCACAAACCCAGGAGACAAATTAACCAGATGAAAGAGGGGGAGGGGATACTTAGATGGTCTTGAGTCAGATCCAATTCTAATTTGCTTAATTCCTCATAGGAAGCACACAATAAAAATCCAAGTTAATGTGGAACTGAAATAGGAAAATAATTCCATTGGTGAAAGTAGAAAACTTTCCAGACTGACTTTTCTGAGAAGACCTCAAGGATTGGAAGTTGCTGCTTTTAAAATGCAAACTGTATTGCAATATTTACATATTTTATGTGGGAAGTGGTAGGTCTTAATTTTAACTGCCTATCACCTCCTCAATTATTCCCTGAATAGAATAGGAACATATTGAAAATTACAAGGAAAAAATGATAATAAAAGCTGGAACTGAAATGACTTTAAAGTTCATACAAAGTGCATTCTATGGTTATCACCCATTCTACATTCTATAATGTATGCATCTGAAAAGCTCTAGGGTCCGGAGCAATGGTTTTAAGGAGTTGGAGTGACTCAAAGGGAGGGATTTCTATTTTAGGAGAAAGAATGGACACTGTCATCTCTCTATAGACTATAAGATAGCTTTGGGGTTTTTAAACTTCCCCTCTTCCATCCCCCCCATCTAAAATGAATCTTTAAACACAAAGGATTAGGTTTTGTATTTTGGCCTCTATCTAAGGTCTAAAAATTACATAGAGAGTACATTATTTTCCTTCGGGAGTGTAAAAGATATTTAAATGAAAAAGATAGATACCCAATCTGTAATAAGCTTTTCAAAAGTGGCCAACATGTTTGTAGAATTCCTAATAAAACCATAAGCTTTGCAGAAAGAACATACATTGTAAATGAGATAGAAATCTCATTAGTCAGATCACTCTAGTTGCAGCTTCCAAAAAAAAAAAAGGATATTTTACTTACATTTTGGAAGATTCTCCTGGACAACCTGACAATTCACTTTGAGGCAGATGATGTGAGGCATTGTAAAGGGAATTAGAGTTGGAACTTAGAAGGATCTGGGTTCAAATCCCAGATCTGATCTCTTGGACTCAGTATCTTCAGCTATGAAACAAGAGAATCAGACCAGATGGCCTTGAAAGCTTGTTCCTTCCAGTATATTTGTCCACCAAGAAATCTACTGTAAACTAAGCTGAAAACTTCAGCTTCTTGCATCCTTGTGATCCTTTATCATTTTGCCAAAACAAAGTTAAGAATGGGAGTTCTGGAAGCGGGACATAGAATGTACTTCTCATGCTTCTATATTTCAGAAGGTCATTCATCCTTCTAGATTATTATGATGCCATTTGGTATGCAAATCACTTCTTTCTTATGAGTAAATACCCTGTTCAACAAAATCCTTTGGGAACAGTAAGTTTGTGCATGGAGATGGTTTATTCTATCAACAATGATATCATCTGAGGAAAATGAGATCATGCCAGTCTTTTAACTGTAACTCTGAGAAAAGAGGTTTATATATGAAAATGCATATGATGTATTTGGGGTGCAGCACTAAATGATGAGATTGACTATTGATTTCATACATATGAAAAGGTGCTCCAAATCACTATTGATCAGAGAAATGAAAATTAAGACAACTCTGAGATACCACTACACACCTCTCAGATTGGCTAAGATGATAGGAAAAGATAATGACAAATGTTGGAGGGGATGTGGGAAAACTGGGACACTGATACATTATTGGTGGAACTATGAAAGGATCCAACCATCCTGGAGAACAATTTGGAACTATATATCAAAGTGTGCATACCCTTTGACCCAGCAGTGTTTCTACTGGGCTTATATCCCAAAGAGATCTTAAAGGAGGGAAAGGGACCCACATGTGCAAAAATGTTTGTGGCAGCCCTTTTTGTAGTGGCAAGAAACTGGAAACTGAATAGATGCCCATCAGTTGGAGAATGGCTGAATAAATTATGGTATATGAATGTTATGGAATATTATTGCTCTGTAAAAAATGACCAGCAGGACGATTTCAGAGAGGCCTGGAGAGACTTGCATGAACTGATGCTGAGGGAAATGAGCAGAACCAGGAGATCATTATACATGGCAACAAGACTATACTATCATGGTTCTCTTCAACAATGAGATGATTCAAACCAGTTCCAATTGTTCAGTGATGAAGAAAGACATCTACACCCAGGGAGAGGCCTGTGGGATCTGAGTGTGAACCACAAAATAGCATTTTCATGCTTTCTGTTGATGTTTTCTTGCATTTTGTTTTTTTCCTCAGGTTTTTTTTTCTAGATCCGATTTTTCTTGTGCAGCAAGAGAATTGCATATATGTGTGTGTGTGTGTGTGTGTGTGTGTGTGTGTGTGTATACACATATATTGGATTTATCATATATTTTAACAGAGTTAACATGTATTGGACTACCTGCCATCTAGGGGAGAGGGTGGGGGGAAGGAGGGAAAAAATTGGAACAGAAAGTTTTGCAAGGGTAAATGTTGAAAAATTGTCCATGCATATGTTTTGCAAATAAAAAGCATTACTTTAAAAAAAAGGATTGATATAATTTGGCTTTCTGATAAGATACAGTAAGCCTCCACAGGGGCTGGAACTATAAGGTTGAGCTGATCCCCATTGGTGCCCTTCCCTGCTTACCTTAGGGAGTAAAATTTTATCAGTATTTCAGGCTTTCTCTGCCAAACCAACTTAATGATGCAGGACTTCATCACACATCACCACACATACCTAGATTTGTGTTTTTTTTAAGTATATAATAAATTCAGCATATTAATTCCCAAACTTTCCTGCTTGTCTTTCCCTCTGAACCTCTTTTTGTTCTTTTCAGTGCATTTTAAAATGCAACACTGATGCTTCTTTCTTCTTCCTTTTTGTGGCATCACTATCACTAGCCTCTTTTATTCCCCTTAATCCATCTCCTCTTTCCACCCATAAGAAACCTTCTTTTGTAATAATTAAGTATTGCAAAGAAAAGCAAGTTTATACATTGGCCGTAGCAAAAAAAAAAGTATATCTCATTCTGAACCTCTGGTCTATCACCTCTGTTAAGAAATTGTCAAGACATTCATCAGAGTTATAAATCTTATAAAGCAATTTTTCTTTTCAGTGTTATAGTCATTGCATATATCCTTTCTCATGGTTCATTCTGACTCAATTTATAAAAGTCTTACCAGTTTTCTGAGTTCAATTTCTTTGCCATTTCTTATAGTAAAATATTATTCCATCACATTCATATACCATCATTTGTTTAATCTTTCCCCAATCTCCTTAATAGTGTCTGGTTCTATTGCTACCACAAAAGTGCTGTATACATACATAATATGTGTGTGAACATATATATATATATGTATATATATATATATATATACATATATGTACATGTGAATCTTTTCCCTCCTTCTTTCACCTCTTTAAGGTATATGCCTACTGATAGAATTTCTATGTGGGAATCATTCTTATTCTCATGCCTTTGAATCAGATTTTAAGTATCAGACTTTTACCACAGAAGCTTCCTGAACCAATTTTAGAAATATACCTCTATTTTATGTTATCAATTTTGTTGGTATGTAATTTGACAAAATAGTTTCTAATAATTTCTTCTATTTCTTTTTCAGTTATTATAAATTTCCTCTTATTCATTTTAGACAGTCAATTTTTCTTGGTTTTCCACTTAATTAGATTAGCTAATGTTTTATCTATTTTCATAAATTTTTCAACAATACAATTTCTAAGTTCACTTATCAATTCAATTTTTTTTACTTTTAATTTTGTTAATCTATTATTTGACTTTCAGAAATTTTACACTTGTGTTCAGTTTGTATATATGTATGTATATGTATATATCTGTGAGTCTTTTCTAAATTTCTTTTTCATTGGAAACTCAATTTGTTGACCTGTTCATCTCTCTTTTTATTGCTAAAAGCATTTAGTATTATTAATTTTCCAATAAGAATTGCTTTGGTTGAATCCCAAAAGTTTTGATATGTTGTTTTATTATCATTTTCTACCTGGTAGTCTAGTGGTTAGAATTTGGAACTCTCATTGCCATTTTCCTTGATGAAATTATCTTTTCCTTAAATGATTTATTATTTTACCTAGAGATTCTTTAGAATTAAATTACTTAACACCCACTTAAATTCCATTCCTTTTTTTTCCAAAAATCTTTTTAATGTAATTTTATTGCATTTGTTCAGTAAAGGGTATATTTAATTTAATAATATAATTTGATTTAATTTATTTTCTGAACCCATGAGGTTTTTATACTTTAGTTAGTACATGGCCAATTTTTGTAAAAGAAAAATGCCATGCAGAGGTAAGAAATGTATTCTCCTTTTTATTCTTTGAGAATAGAATTTTTTTTAAAAAAATCAGTAATCAATATATCTATTGTATCTAACTTTTCTAAAGTTCTATTCAAATCCTTAATTTATTCCTTCTTTCTTGTTAGATTTGTTTAGGTTTGAAAGAGGTATGTTGAATTCTCAACTATTTGAGGTTTTTTGGTCTTTTTTTTTTCTCTCTGTGGCTAACTTTTCCTTCATATATTTAGTTGCTATACCATTCAGTGGATCCCCACACATACACACATGTATGTGTGTGTGTGTGTTTCAATAAGTATGATACAATTTCCCAATTTACCTTTTTTTTAGTCTTTTTTATTGTTGCCTTCTCTGAGGTCATCATTACTAAGTAATTTTTTGAGTTTGTCTGAAAGACAATAAATTGTTCTATCAGAATATATCTTTTTCATTAATTGAGGCATCTCAATTTTCTGTGTGTCTATTTATGATTGCTCAATCATGACTAGCACTTACTGATCTCCTTCTCCCCAATAGCTACACTATGTGGCAAATTACCTGACATCTCACAAAATGTCGTGATCATCTTTGAACCTTTAGTGTTTTCAGCACTCCCTTTCTTTTGACTATCCCTATGCCCTCTGGCTCTCTTCAGCTGCTTAGCCAGCCTTGACATTTCTCTCAGCTCCATTCTGTCCATACTTCTGTCTTGAAGTTCTCTCTAATTGTGAATTGTTGCTTCAAATTCCATTTTATCTCTGCTCCCAGTTGTCACATTCCAGCTTCCTCCCTCAACTCCAAACAGCTGTCAAGGACCACTGAGCAAGGGACCCCACTGTGGTTCTCTTGGGATTGGATACAGCAGCTGGCCTTTAACTTCCCACTTCCTAGTGACAGGACAGAGTGGCTGAATTTTAAAGTGTAGAACTGTGATGTGCTCATCTTTAGCTCTTTTTCTATTACTTTAACTCCCTAATGATACAGCACAAAACCATATTCAGATAAAATCCAAAGGGAGCATATGGTTCTCAGCAGTAAGTCTTGAACAGCTAAGACTCTGGCATCAAATGAAACATCTGATGAAGCCGTTGTGTTCTCTCACACACCATTTCCTCCTCCCCAGACAGCCCATTTCATTAGTGATTGTCCTTTACACTGGAGCTCTGTTTAGTACTATTTACTCTGCCCCAGTTATTGTATAAATGGCCACAAATAACACACGCTTGGCTAAGTTCAGAGGCCATCCCTAGCCTGGAGTTCTGTTTCCCCCCATCCCATCCTCCCCTAATTTCTCAGGGTAAGGAATCACCCTCTTTCTCTTGTTATCTGTATGGTATGGATAACCCTTTTTGCTGCAGATAGAAACCACCATCTGTGTATATGTTACATAAATGCATGTGTTTAGAAATGCTAATGTGTCATAGGTTATGGGAGAAAGAACAAAAAAGTGATTTAGGCTGGAACAGTTAAACAAAAGAAGAAATACTAGTTATACTCTGTGTGTGCTTGCTTGTGTTTGTGCTTATGTTGTGTTGCCTAGGTATGAAGAACAGGGGCGGGGTGAATGAAGGGAAGGTAGAGCCAGGTTTATGCTGGAGACAGCTTGAATGGGCTCACAGAGCTGATTGTTAAATTATCAGTGTGAACATTTACATCTTGGAAAATGAGAAACACTACAAATTAAGGTTCGATTTTTTTAATTGATTGTCTAGACTTAATAAAGTGATGGGGGAAATTGTTGATAATATGGATTAAAGTTTAAAATGTGCCATGCATATATACATTTTTTCCTTCAGGGTGTCAGTTATTAAATATTTACTAGCACATTTCTGACTAAGCATATTTGGGTGATTATGTCAGGATCTATGTTTGGAAGTTGAATGTTGCTGAAGGACCATGTGTCTGAAATATCCAAAGGGGAAGCAGGTATTTTGTATCAGTTGGTACAAAAATAGACACTTGAATATTTTTGTCTGTATGTGGATGTGTGCCTGTGTGTAAAAGATATGGGAGACAAAATTGCCTTAGGATGAAGAAGAGAAGAGGAAACGTGAAAAGATTGTAATTTGGAACAGGGATTAAACTCATTCCAGTTGGTGTCTAAGGATAGAGATAGGACTAATGGGTGGTGGTTCATAGTTATCATAGGTCTAGAAGTAAAAGAAACCTTGGGGATCATCTAGTTTAACCCCCTCATTTTAGAGATAAGGAATCGAGGCCCAAGAATGTTAAGTGACTTGTTCTTATGGAGGCATCAAGATACATAGGATTAGAATCTAGCTCTTCTGACTCCAATGAAGAGTTGTTATGAGCCATCCATATGAGATGAATTAAATTGAAAAAGCTATCCTAAAATTGAGTGAACTGCCTCCGGACATAAATTCTTTGATAGTATTGAAGTGAAGGCTATATAACTAATTCTTGGGGATTTTGTTCAAAAATTCCTGCTTCATGAAGGGGATGGTAAAGGATTCCCAAGGTCTTTTCCAATTTTAAATTTCTATTCCATATTTGGTGGCTAGCAGCAATGCCTTGCTCCTCTTAATCCTGCCCATCCCTGATCCCATCATGCTTTTTTGTGAAGTCTCTTTATCTCTTTTTCACCTTTAAGGCTGCCAATGGATTTCTCATTTTATTATTTTGGTGTGTGTAAGGCAGGTGACTTACCCAGGATCACACGGCTAGTAAGTATTACATGTCTGAGACCAAATTTGAACTCAGGTACTCCTGACTCCAGGGCCAGTGCTCTATCTGCTGTACCATCTAGCTGCCCCCAATGATGTCTTTTCAAACTAAATTCCATCTGTATAAAAATAGATTAAAAGTAAGAGAGCCTTATAACAGAGTTATAGCTGGAAGGGACATCTAAAGTAGTCTAATCTAACTCCTTTATTTTAAAGAAGAGGAAACAGTTCCATAGAGGTCAAAGAGTTTCAAGATCATAAGGTAGAACTTACAATTCTCCTGTGCTCAGGTGCATCAGACTTTCTACTTTCACACAGGAAATTTCTATGAATAAGGAACAAGAGATCATCTTGCTGCTGCAGCCTCACAGTTCTATCTGGAATTCAGCTTAATTTTTAAGTAAGTATCAAATGTGAAAAACCAAAGAGAAACAATGTTGTTTCCTAATTCATTTAACAAAAACATTTCTGGAATTCTTACTATGAGCATAGGAATATGCCTAGAAATGGTCCTAGGACTAAGGAGCTTAAAGAGAAAATTGTAGCCTGTGGCTAGAGTGAGATGCTAGGTGGAACTAGGAAGAAATCATGCACATTTCCAGAGAGCTGACGATGGCTGGATTCCAGCACTGGACAGAGGTCAATATGGAAATTTCCAAGTAAGATCTCTCCCAAGCTGAACAACATTGGACTGTTCTTCTGTTTTATGTACCTGTAATTTGCCTACTTTTATACTGTTTGCATACTGAGAATCTTCCCACCATAGTAGTTTATGTAGATTTGGAACTATTTTAATTCATAAGAAGGGGAGATGTTGGACTGAATTACACATTATCACATTTAAATATGGTTGCCATATCTCCTTGAATAAAACATAGTTCTAAAGACATGTGGCAGTGACATGATATCCTTTTAATGAACTGAACCCACCCAGTCAATCTACTGTGAAAAGTAGCACATTTCAGCCAGCCAAACTAAGGTGAAAAGTAGTGCATTTTCTGAAATTCCTTTCTTAGTCTAGAATTCTGGTGAATGTACAGGCATGAATCCTTGTTTCTTCGCTTATCTGCAATCTTTCATCCTTGGGAAAGAGTAAATAGATGATTTCTCTCCTAGAACTTGGACATTCACAGGGTCAAAAAGGGTTCTGTATAGGAAAAAAAGTTTTTGAGCGATGTAATACTGGCTCAATTTTAGGAACTCTGACAAACAAAGGACTGTTTTCATGTAGAATATATTTATTTCTCTTTGACTTTAGTCAGTACCATGCATATGAAGCTTTGGTTGCTATGAATAATAGCTGTTCATACTTGTCTGTATATTTCTTACAAGGTAGCTACACACTCTGTTAAATTAAAAAATATTTTCTATGTCTTCTCCGCTGACTGCTCCATGATACCATATTTCCTATTCCAGTGGGATAGTAGGATTAATTCTTTCTTTCTCTATCCCATAGAACTGTGGACTTTCATATATGCTAGATTTGAAGCTTCCACCTGGTGCTAGGAGCTACAGATACCTGTCTCTAGAAGGTGAGGGGGAAGACTGTCTTTTCTCTTTAAATAGTTGACCTGAGCTCAGAAAACTTGTCATTGTGAAATGGTTTAGGGAACCAAGCAACAAAAAATGTGATCCTGATGCTTTAGCACAAAAAGTAGGCATTCTATGGGAAAGAAAAACAAATTTTGCTAAACTTTACCTACCCTCTTGAAGCCTCATTCCAGCCCTGAAATTCCACATTGAGAGTAATCTTGGCCCTTGAGACTTCTTTCTCTGAGTGAATGTTTCCTTCCATTCCAAGGTTCCTTCCTTCTATTTAAGGAAGGCACTCAGACAAGCTATATCTCATTTTTTTTTAATCAGGCTGTACTACAGACTCCCTCTATCATGCCTTTGGGCTGGGTGCCTTCAACTATGACTCCCCCCTCTCCTTCAGTCCTACTTTCAGCTTCCTTTTTTTGTGTGTCTTTCCCATTATAATGTTAACTTATTGAGTGGAGGGATCACTTTTTTTCTTTCTACTTGTATTTGTGTTTGTTGTGCTTAGCATATAGACTTAATGCATGCTCAATGACTGACAAGTTACTAATGGCCAAATCAGGAGTCCTCCACTGTGAGCTATCTGCTATTCCGGCAAGATCCCCTCCATTCCTGGTTTAGATGGAGGGGATCTAAGCATCTTTGTTAGTGAATATTTACAATTAAATAAGCTATAATAAAAGTGCTTTCAATTAAGCTGTTATGTAAGATGTGCAAAAAAAAATTGGACTTAAAGTAATGAAATTTGACTTCTCATCCTGACACTGAAATCAGCTAGCTGTGTGATTTTTGAGCAAGTGTTAACTTCTCTGTCTTAACATTATTATCTTTAAGATGGAGACAGTACTATCTGTACTGTCAGCTTCACAGGGTGACTGTGAATATTAAATGAATAAGTGCTTTTACAAGGAGAAGAGCACTAGAAAAATATGAAGTGCTATTACTGACTATTTTATAGGCTTTGTTCCTTGACCCACCATTGTGCTGGGATGATTGACACATTAAAAAAAGCTTCAAACTAAATCTGAGATGGCAATTTCAGACATGTGCCTTGTAGACAAGGGTAGAATCTGGTGGAAGAGAAAGTGGCTGTCATAAAAGGTGCTCTTCAAGGGGAACAAGCCTTAGCAGGAGGAGATAACTGAATTGAATCATTCTTAGATCCTACATGTGGGTGAATGGGAAGTGATCTACTGCAGAGCTGTCACTTAAAAGCTGATAAATAGAGGTGAAACTTTTTTTGTGGTTATTTGCTTGCTTTTTTTCCTTTCTCATTTTTTTCCTTTTTGATCTGATTTTTCTTGTGCAGTATGATAAATGTGGAAATATGTTTAGAAGAATTGCACGTTTAACCTATATTGGATTACTTGCTGTCTAGGAGGGGAGAAGGGAGAAAAATTTGGAATGCAAGGTTTTGCAAGAATGAATATTGAAAACTATCTTTGCATATATTTTTAAAATAAAAAGCCATTATCAAAAAAAATAAAATAAAAAGAAGTAGAAACCCAAGAGGGCAAGAGTTAAAGATAACTAAAGATCCTTGTCCTCTTTCTGCCTGGGGTTTCATTTCTCTGAGAAGTATAAGAGAGTGTCCTGTCTGTTGTCCTTTGCAGAACAATTCCATAAGGTATGATATGACCAATTAACTAATCTCAAAACATCATCGAAGGAATACTAAACATTTCACCAGGTGCATTGTGCTATGTATGTATTTGTGTATGTGTACATGTATGTATATATTTGTGTGAGATAGAGAAAAAGAGAGTAAAAGAGGGAGAAGGAGAGAAAGAGGGATAACAAGCAGATGTGTATTGGTGGTAGGTGAGAGGGAGTGTGATGGTGATAAGTAGAAATCTGCATGATAACAAATAGGAAGCAAGTAGGAGAAACAAGCCTCTTCAAACACAGACTATACAGTGATTATTCCCTCAATAGGAGGATTTAAATGAACTCCCCTCTTGGGAGTCTGTTACTTGGTTTCTCTTGTCTTGGTTTCTTCTTCTCCTAACCTTGAGAACAAGGCCGGTCTAGACTCAAGAACAATCAAGAAGACCACCTCATGTAAGCATTGCACTGTCTTAGTTAGATTACATTTTACCTCATTTCTATTTGTTAGGGAATAAAATACTGGCAGTGTGATTCACTGGCATAACTAGAATGGGTTGACCAAAATGTAAACAGTATTGACAGCCTTCAAATTCTTTCAGTAGGTAGAAAACATCAATCTTAGTAATTATTTGGTAAGAATAATTAGAAAAAATAGGAGACTATTAAATGGCTTGTATTCCTAGCTACTAACTTCATCTCAGAGGAGCTTTCCCCTGACCAGCCCTATTCCATTCTGTTCCCTCACTGGTATTTACCTTGGAAGTTCCATAAGCTCTGTCTTCCTCCTCCTAGATGGAGTGTCTTTAGATCTTTCATTAAACTACAGCCACGAGACTTTTAAGGGCCAAGGTTACTCTCAATGTGGAATTTCAGGGCTGGAATGAGGCTTCAAGAGGGTAGGTAAAGTTTAGCAAAATTTGTTTTTCTTTCCCATAGAATGCCCACTATTTTAAGGGTCTTTCCCTTCCCAATCTCCAGTTGATTGTGTATTTACAAAGTGATTTGAAGAAAGCTTTCTTATATATTCTCTGGGTGCATTGTGTGGGGCTTGCTCCAGCTGGTTTTCTTAGGATTCAAATGATTCATGAGAGACTATAGTGTGCTATAGTAGATAGTGCTGGACATGGTGTCAGGAAGACCTAAAATAAGGAAATAAGTCTCTGATTTCTAACAGCTGTGTAACCTTGACTAAGTCACCTAATTTTTCTGAGCCTTTGGTAACTCTTGACTCCATGTTATAAGCTAGTTGCAATCTACTTTATGCGTAAGAACAAAATGGTGTCTGTGTGCCATTTTTTATTTTGGTATTTCTAGTACTCCATGTTTTATACTTAGTAATAGTGGAAAATTTTGCTGAAAGAAAACTAAGGGCATCCTTTCTTTCAAAATTCCACTTATCTTTCAAACAACAATCCTAGTTGATTAAAAATAATTTCTCTTACAAGTATTTTAAAAATATTTTATTGATATCTATTTATATTCTATCATTTTCCAATGACTCACATACTCAATACCTAATCATAAAAGAAATCTTTGTCACAACAAAAAAAGTACAAAACAGATCAACACTCATTGTTCATGGATGGATTGTGTCAATATAATAAAAATAACAATATTGCCAAAAATTTATTTTTAGATTTAGTGCTACACCAATCAAACTGCAAAAGAGATACTTAACAGAATTCAATAAAATTATATTAAAATTCATTTGGAATAGCAAAATATTTAAAATATTCAGAAAATTATGCAGGGAAAGGTAGATATAAAGGAATAATAACATTCAGGCTTCAAACTACATTATAAAGCAATTATTATTCTTAAAAATTGCTACTGATTAAAAAACAGAAAGATGGAACTGACCAAAGAAGACCAGAATTAATTGAACTAAAAACCAATTGTTTAATAAATCTGAAAATATAAATTACTTAGGAAAGAACTTCCAACTTGACAAGAATCATTGGAAAAATGGAAGGCAATCTGACTGAAATTAATTTTAACTCAATATGTTATACCTTATAACAATAAGTTCAAAATGGATATGTGACCTAATTGTTAAAGAATATACCATTAAAAATTTAGAAGAGAAAAAGATAACCTAATATGGATATAGCTCCAGGGCAAATTCTTAACCAAATAAGGAACAGACGTGATTATAAAATATCTAATAGATAATTTCAATTATGAGAAATTGAAATTATCTTAAATGAGCAAAATAATGTAACAGATTAAAAAGGGGAGATAGTTGATTTAAGTAACAATATCTTGATCAAATATCTCTTAATAGGGCCTACTTTCCAAGATATATAAACAACTCCAGAAATACATAATCAAAAACTCTTCCTCAATATGTGGGCAAAGGCTATCACCATTTTTCAAAAGAATTCTAAACTATTGACAATCATATGTGAAAGAATGCTCTAAATCCCTAAGAAATTAAAAAAAAATAAACAAAAAACACACCAAAATCTGAGCTTTCAATTAATTTTTAGCAAATTGACAATAAATAGAAATAGTATTGGAATGATTGTAGAACACTAATACATACTTGGTGGAGTTGTGAATTAGTCCAATATTCTGGAAAGCAATTTAGAATTGTACAAAGAAACCCCAAATGGGATCATGTAGTCAGACATGAATGAAATGACTGAACAACAACAATATGGTAGAGTATTACTCTGATATAAAGAATGGTGAATATGAAGAATTGAACACAGAGAAGGACACATATTAACTGATGCAAATAAAAGTAAGGAGAACTAAGAAAATGATATATATGGTGACAACAAAGTAAATGGAAAGAATAATAAAAATAAAACACTTAAAATCCAAGGGTACGAAATTGAATGATCAAACTTGTCTTCAAAAAACAGATAACAAGACACCTACTCTCTGCTTCTGTACAAAGGTGAGGAATCTTGGTTTGAAGCACCACATATTGTGCCATTTTTGGATATGCTTGCAAATTTCACTAGTTTTTTTCTCTATTATAATGGATGGCTCTCTAAGAGGGGATTTGGAGGAGGAATATAGTACAAAAGTGTAGGTAACATAAAAAAGAAAAAATAACAATACAAATCTATGTTTTAAAAGTAAATCAAAGCATTAGTCATGCCCGACTACATATGTCTCATTTTGTCTTTTCACTAACAGTTCATTGAAATGGTAATTGGTTACTGTATTGACTAGAATTCTGATGTCTTTTAGTATTGTTTTCCTTGAAATTAATTTGCCCATCCATAATTATTTAAAGAATCACAAATGTAGTCAATTAAGGATGTTTAACAGACATTAAATACTAGGATTAATTATTCATCTAAATGTAACTATCCAGGTGGTCTAGAAAGCATCTTAGACATCAATTATGTTAACTCTTTTATTTTAACATAGGGAAATGAGCATTCAATCAAATGATTTGTCCAAGGTCACAGAGCTAGCGGTTACAAAATAGGGCTGGAGCCTGAACTAGGTATCCTTGTTCCAAATCCAATACTCATTCTATGGCAATATGAAAGCAAATAAGCATTCATTCTTTTGCTGCTTTCTTTCTTAGTGATACTGAGCAAGTTATCTAACTTCTGTCTGCCTCAGTTTCCTTAATTGTAAAATGCAGGTAATAATTGCTCTTACTTCCAGGAATATTGTGAGGATTAAATGAAATAATATTTATAGTACACTTAACAAAGTGCTTGGAACATACTAAATGCTTGATAAATGCTTGTTACCTTTATTCATCCCAGTACATATTTGTGGGGAATGGGGAGCACAGTGTCCCCAGATCTCAGAAATATATGTTCTATTGCTACCACGTATACTGTTTATGATAACCCCTCCATCTTCTTGAAATTCATTTATATAAATGCTCAGTGAGTACAGGCTCATGGGATTAAGGTCTCTTGTTTCTATGCTTGTCTATGGGAGATACAAGGCTAATGACCAGCAGCACAGATCTCTGGAAGTTGGAATCAGGCCTTTAGTAGATATTAGTCTTCTGGTAGTTGGGCAAACTCAGAAGTAAGATTAGAAATGCATAGACACAATGAGACGAAAGTTGACAAAAGTGGATAGTAGCACAGGGTGGGTCAAAAATTGATTTGGAGCATCCAAATACAGGTACAAGAAATAGAAAGTTAATGGTCAAGAAACAAGATAGTCAGAAATGTATAACAGTAATAATAATCTATATTTCTATAGCCATTTATGGCTTATGAAGTACTTTCATTACAAAACCTCCATGAGGTAAATAGAACAAATATTATCATGATCCATAAAGTCACACAGCTAGGATCTTTCCAGATGAGAACTAAACCAAGGGTTTTTTCCATCACCAAGGACTTCATTCCTTCCACTACAGTATGCTACTATATGGGAGAAGTCATAGTAAAGACAGGTTTCTTCATGACAAGGATAATTTCCTCATACCTTATTTTTGATGAGAAATTGAGTTATGCCTATCTTTGAATTTGAAAGAAAATTTCTACTAACTGAACACCTCTATTTTTTAATTTACAAAACAAATTCAAGTGTAATAATTCCAATTAATAAGAATTCACTCATATGTATTTTTTCATTATGTACTTTTTTTTTCAACTTTCAAGTATTTATTTTCTATTCTTCCAACTTATCATCTACTCATTGGAGTTAAAAAAAGGAAATACAAAATTTTCATATAATATAAGCAGTCAAATAAAACTTATTATTATATTGCTCATATGCAAAAATGTATTATTTATTTTACATATTAGTCCATCATCGCTATCAAGAATGGACAGCATACTTACTCATCAGTCCTCAGAAATTATGGTTGATCATTGTATCGTTCAATTACAGTGTTCCATAACTGTTCATTTCTACAGTGTTGATGATAAGAATATTGTTTGCCTGGTTCCACTAGATTTACTCTGCATCACTTCATATAAATCTTCCCAGATTTCTCTAAAACTCTCTTACTTCATTTCTAACAGTACAAAATAGTATTCCATTACATTCATACACACAGACCAGTCATTCCACAAATTTCTGGGTACCTCATTAGGTTCTAGTTTTTTGTCTACAGAAAGAATTGTTATAAGTATTTTTAAATACATGGATCCTTTTCTTCCTTCTTTGATCTCCTTGGCAGTGGCCTTGTACTGCTATTGCTGATTCATAGAGCATGCGCAGTTTAATAATTTGGGAGCCATCATTATAAATTGTTTTCCAGAATGGAATACTTATTGTCGAATATTTTTCCTCTTCTTCCTACAACAGAATTCCATGTTGCTGTTCTTTCATCTTGTCATCCTAATAAATAACAGTAAAAAAAAGTTTGAAGAGAAGCAAGAGGTTTATTTGTGGTGCTCTGCTCTAAAGAATTTTTTCTAGGTGGAGAAGTCTATCTTGAAAATAAAAGGGAAGGAGAGGGCTATTAAATGTGGTTGCCTATTAATTCTTGGGAGGCTTCCCCAAGCTCCATGATAACCCAAAGAAGCCCATAGCCATGCTTCCTGAAAAACATGCATTCCTTGAAATTGATCAAAGAATGGGAAACTTCTTTAAGAGGTGATTTTTTTTTTGCCCACATTGCTAGCATCAGGGAATGAAGCAGTAAGAAAAAATAAAATTATATCATATGAGTGTTCTCCTTGTTTTCTAATCCACTATGATGGGACAATTAATTATATTTAATGCCAAACTGATGCTGAGTGAAACGAGCAGAACCAGGAGATCATCATACACAGCAACAACAGTATTACATGATGATCAATTCT
>JAJPUD010002796.1:281285-292888 GCA_023553655.1 Myrmecobius fasciatus
TTTTTTTTTTCTTGTAGATAGGATTTTTCTTGCATAACTTCTCAAGCATTTCAACATTATGAACATGTAGTGGACTTCCTGCCATCTAGGGGAGGGGAGGAGACTGGGGGTAAAATTTGTAATGGAAAGCTTTGTAAAGATCAATGTTGGGGAACTACCCATACATATGTTATACAAATAAAAAGCTTTAATTAAAAAAATTATATTTAATGCCTGTATTTTCCCCCAGTTTTTATTGCAACTGTCAATATTATTGACAATAGAACTTTTAAGTAGTTAGTGAACTTCTGTACTATACTATTCATATCATCTCATAGGAAATGAAATAGATTTTCATTATGTTCATAAATGAAGGTCAAGTGGACCAGAAGATCCCCAGTGGCAAGATAAAAATGCTGATTCTAGCAATAGAAAAATAAAGTACCATGTGTTCAAAAGCAGAATGGCTACCATCTCCTTTAAGAGTGATCCTGACACCAATTGATATTCTTTGTCTTCATTCCTCTTTCAGCTCTACGAGTTTCAAGATTTCTTTCTTCACTATACCCCAAACACAAGTATCTTTACCCCTTTCTGTTTCCTTTTTGTGTTATCTTTCCTTATTAGAATGTAAACTCCTTGATGGTAGGGGTTGTCTTTCTTTATGTTTGTATTCATATTCTCAGCTCTTAATATAGTATCTGATGCATAGTAAGCATTTATTAATTGCTTGTTGACTTGGATTATTTCTAGAATTGAGAAGAACTTTAGTCAATTCCTTGATTTTATAACTGAGAAAACTTGAGATCCAGAGAGATCAAAAGTCTTAAAGTTCACATATTTGTGCTGTGTATCTTTTAAGTTTCCCAGCTCCCTTAGCTTTCTACAAATCCCCAATAAAATCTCATTTTCTCCTTAATGCTAATTATCTTCCCTCTTTGATTATCTCCATTTTATCCTTTATGTAATTCATTTGTACATAATAACTTACATGTCTCATCTAGTGGATTGTGAGCAACTTAAGAATAGTGACTGCTTCTTGCCTTTCTTTGAATTTTTAGGCTTGGAACAGTGTCTATTACATTGTGGGTGTTTGATAAATACTTGTTGATGGGTTGACCCTCTCTATACTGCTCATTTGGAACTTAATTCATTTGGAGGTTAATTTTGTCATGTGAATTTCACTGGTAACTACTCTTTTTCAATCTGACATATATATGTAGTTTTATTTAATTACTCTCTTGGACACTGCCATATATTCCTGGGTTAGTTATCTTTTTACATATGCATTCCATCTCTTGAATTAGTAAACTTCTTGTGGACAGAAATCTTATTTTAAATTTATTTTCATTTCTCTCATTGCTTTATACAGCATTCATCTCAAATATTTGCTCACCAACAATATCTTTTTCAACTGTAATTCAACTGTAATACTCTATATTCTTGGGGCCACAATCTTAGTTTAGGTTAGGATTCCCTTTCAAGTGGAATATTTTAATAGCTTCCTAATTTATTCTTATTTTCCCTTTTCAATTCTCCCTCGATACTGCTGACAAACTGATTTTGCTAATGCCCAGAGAGAGGCAGTTAGATTCAGTGGATAAAGCTGACTTTTGAATCTGACTTCTGAAATTGAGGGTTACAGGATCCCAAGGAAGTCACAACAGCTTTGTCCCAGGCAACTCTTTGAGTCAAAATTACAGAACAATTGCTCATCTTCATTGGTGGAATGATTTTTCTCATTGGGAATTCACATTCTATATCAATGAAATCACAAGCCTAGACCAAAAAGCATAGGTGTAGCTCCTTTATAGTCTCTAACATAAACTACTAACTCCTTCATGTGGCATTTAAAGCCTTTCACAATCAAGTTCCATCTCACTTATTAAACTTTGTTTAATGCGAACATCATTATTCTTCCCATGCCTCCACGTTCAGCCAAACTGGTCTACTTGACATTCACTAAACATGCTTGACATTCCATCTCCTATCTCTATGACCTCATACAAGTTGTCTCTCAGGCTAGGAATGCTCCCTCTATTCACCTTCAACTTTTTAAATCCCTACTTTCCCTTTCAAGTTTCAGTTCAGAGGACACTTCCTATATAAGATTTTTCTTGGTCTTCTCCAATTACTTTGTGTATACTTTGTTTTTAAATTTTTTAAATTTTAAATTTATGAAATAATACAGATATTTACATAACATAATATAAGATAATAAAAAGATTGCATATGAAATTGCCAATTTTATTTTATTATTATTTAAATAATAATAATCATTATTACCTGTGATGCCTGTTAATATATGATAAATTTGTTATGTTAATTTCTTTTTTTCTTACCTTTTCCCTCCCTAGATATGGCTACCATGAGACACAAATATTTGGTTCTTAACTATCTATATACATATTATATCCCTCTGTGAAACTGTAAGTTTCTTGAGGACTGAAGGTATCTCACATGTCTTCATATCCCTAGTCCATAATATAATGTTTAGCACCTGGAAGAAGCTTAACAAATTCATATGAGAATATGAATTTGTATGAGAATGTATGAATTAAATTGATTTTTTCTGGGTCAGAGAATATCAGTGATAATATTTTCTTAGTTCATAGAATACAACTCTGAGAACAATTTTTCCCTTTAAGATAAATTCTTCCAAATAAATATAAAGCGATTAAAAGGAAGATGCTGGGGAAAAGAGTAGAAAAATCACCTTGAGTTCAAATCTGTTTTTTTCCCTCAAAAGTATTCTATTTTTCAGGGCCCCATATGTGCAAAAATGTTTGTGGCAGCCCTTTTTGTAGTGGCTAGAAACTGGAAACTGAATGGATGCCCATCAGTTGGAGAATGGCTAAACAAATTATGGTATTTGAATGTTATGGAATATTATTGCTCTATAAAAAACGACCAGCAGGATGATTTCAGAGAGGCCTGGAGAGACTTGTATGAACTGATGCTGAGCGAAATGAGCAGAACCAGGAGATCATTATACACAGCAACAACAAGACTATATGATGAACAATTCTGATAGACATGGCTCCCTTCAACAATGAAATGTTTCAAACCACTTCCAATTGTTCAGTGAAGAAAGCCATATACACCCAGAGAGAGAGAGAGATGTGAAATGTGGACCACAACATAACATTTTCATGCTCTCTGTTGATGTTTGCTTGCATTGTATTTCCTTTCTCAGACTTTTTTTTGTAGATACGATTTTCTTGCATGACAATAAGTGTGGAAATATGTATGCATATATTCGATTTGTCAAGTATTTTAACATAATTAACATGTAGTGGATATCCTGCCATCTAGGGGAGGGGTGTGGAGTAGGAGGGAAAATTTGTAATAGAAAGCTTTGTAAGAATCAATGTTGAAGAATTACCCATACATATGTTTTGCAAATAAAAAGTTTTAATAAAAAAAAGTATTCTATTTTTCCAAATATATTTAAAGATGGTTTTCAACATTCATTTTTTTCTTTTTTTATTAAAGCTTTTTAATTGCAAAACATATGTACGGGTAATTCTTCAACAATGACCCTTACAAAGCTTTATGTTACAAGTTTTTTCCCCCTAGTCCCCACCCTTCCCCTAGATGGCAGGAAGTCCACTACATGGTAATTATGTCAACATTCATTTCTGCAAGATATTTTTGTCCCCAATTTTTTTCTCCCTCTCTCCCCTTTCTCCCCTATCCTCAAGACAGCAAGCAATACAATATCCTTCTAAATATATTTCCATATTTGTCATGTTGTGAAAGAAAAAAAAACAGACCAAAAAGTCTGAAAGAAAAAGCAAACAAGCCAAAAAGGGGAAATACTATGCTTTGATCAACATCCAGCCTCCATAGTTTTCTCTCTGAATGTAGATGACATTTTCCATCCCAAATCCTATTGGAATTGTCCTGTATCATTGCAGTGCTGAAAAGAGCTAAGTCTATCATAGTTGATCATCACATAATCTTGCTGTTACCATGTACAATGTTCTCCTGGTTCTGCTCACTTCACTCAACTTCAGTTCATGTAAGTCTTTCCAGGCTTTTCTGAAATCAGTTTGATCATCATTTCTTATATAACAATTAATATTCTATTACATTCATATATTATGACTTATTCAACCATTCCCCAATTGATGGGTATCTACTCAATTTCCAGTTCCTTGCCACTGCAAAAAGAGCTTTTTTGGCAAAACCTTTTTATACAATACCTATATTCTCACATTATATTTTCTTCATTTAACTCAACTGAAGTTTTGTTATTACAGTGATCACTCAGTAAGTGAGCGTTGTTCATTACTCTTTTTCAATCTGACATTTAGAATTAGAATCTGACATGGAATTAGGTCTGGATCATTCAGAATTTCCTGCCTGATTCCTGGGACACAGACAAGAAACATCCAATCTGCTTCCCAGACTAACAATCAATTCAGTGGAAAGGATGAAGATTGTGTAGTCTAGAGGATCTGGTTCAAATCCCACTTTTCGTGTTTTATTACCAGCTTGATTGAGCAAGTCACTTAATCTCACTCAATATTAGTTTCTACAATTGTAAAATGAGGGAGCTGGTCTACATAGCCTCTGAGATAAGTCTCTTCTAGCTTTCCATATCTGATCATGTGATTTTTGTTGTTCAGTGGTTTCAGCTGTGTCTACTTTTTGTTTTCTTCAAAAAGATACTAGAGTGGTTTGCCATTTCTTTTTCCAGCTCATTTTACAGATAAAAAAACCTGAGGTAAATAGGATTAAGTGACTTTCCCAGGGTCACACAGCTAGTAAATGTCTGACTCTAGATTCAAACTCACAAAAACGAGTATGATTCCAACCTCAGTCCTCTATCCACTGAGCCACTTAGTTGCCCTGTGACTTTATACTATCTTAAATCTTTCAGGAGTCTCTCTTCAACACACTTATAGTCAAGAAAAAAAATTAGCAGTAGAAACCTGATGACCATATTCTCTGATATTTCTATTTTCTCTTCTTTCTTTTTCTTTATTGGTATCTGTTTGGAAGAGTTCTAGTGACTGATGAAATGGTCTGATAGGCTTGTTCCTGAAAAGCATATCCATTCTTTTATTAGACAAATTTTATGTTGCTTTCTGTATTCAAGAGACTCAGTCTATGAATGAATGGATTCACTTAATTGTTGGAGAATATTTCATTTCAGGGTGTTGCTGCCCATTTTAATGCAGAGAAAGTTTTCCTCAGTGAGTTTTCCTATAGAATAGCAAGTATAGATATCATAAAGTGTGTGCGCTGAACTTTTCTAATGCACATACTTTGAATGATTTGGTATCACAGTTATTTGTGCATGGACCATATCCCCTCTAATAATAGCAATAACAATCCATACTTCTATAGTTTTCTGATAGTCCAGTGGAATTATTATTGTAAGCATTATTCCAACTTTACAGATGAAGAAGATTATATAATTTTTTCAAGATCAGATATATAGGAAGTAACTAATACAGGCTTCTCCTGACTTTAATACCAAGATAAGGTCAAAATAGGTTCATGATTTAAACATAAAGAGTGATACTATAAGCAAATTAGAAGAATAAAGGATAGCCTATCTATCAGATCTGTGGAGAAGGAAAGAATTTGTGGCCCAAATTGGAATACATTATGGAATACAAAATGTATAATTTTTATTATATTAAGTTTAAAAGCTTTTGTACAAACAAAACTAATGCAGATAAGATTAGAAGGGAAGTAGAAAACTGGAGGAAAAAAATTTTACATCCCAGGGTTCTGATAAAGGCCTCATTTCTAAAATATGTAGTGAATTCATTCAAATTTATAAGAATACAAGCTATTCTCCAATTGAAAAATAGTCAAAGTTTATGAATACACAATTTCTACCCATTTATAGTCATAAAAATGCTCTAAACCACTATTGATTAGAGAAATGCAAATTAAGACAACTCCAAGGTACCACTACGCACCTGTCAGATTGGCTAAGATGACATGTAAAGATAATGATAAAGATTGGAGGGGATGTGGGGAAACTGGGACACTGATACACTGTTGTTGAAGTTGTGAACTGATCCAACCATTCTGGAGAACAATTTGGAATTACGCCAATTTGCATACCTTTTGATCCAGCAGTGTTTCTATTGGGCTTGTATCCCAAAGAGATCATAAAAAAGGGAAAAGGACCCACATGTGCAAAAATGTTTGTAGCATTCCTTTTTTTGTAATGGCAAGGAACTGGAAACTGAGTGGATATCCATCAGTTGGGGAATGGCTGAATAAGTTATAGTATATGAATGTTATGGAATATTATTGTTCTATAAGAAATGATCAGCAAGATGATTTCAGAGAGGCCTGGAGAGATTTGCATGAACTGATGCTGAGTGAAGTGAGTATAACCAGGATAAGATTGTACACACCAACAAGATTATGTGATGATCAATTCTGATGGACATGGCTCTTTTCAACAATGAGATAATTCAGGCCAATTCCAAAAGCGTTGTGATGGAGAGAGCCATCTGCATCCAGAGAGAAGATTGTGGAGATTGAATGTGGATCACATCATAGTATTTTGTTGTTATTTGCTTGCTTTTTGTTTTCTTTCTCATGTTTTTCCTTTTTGATCTGATTTTTCTTGTGCTGCATGATAATTGTGGAAATACGTATAGAAGAATTGCACATGCTTTACTTATACTGGATTATTTGCTGTCTAGGAGAGGAGATAGGGGAAGGGGAAGGAGAAAAACTTTGGAACATGTTTTAAAATAATCCAAATTTCCAAACAAAAAAGAGAATTCTAAAGCTCCACAGGGATCATAAAACAAGAGGAAATTCCATATTGAATCAAAAAAGAAAACTCTCAAAAGAAGTTATGAATAATATATTTAGTTATATTATAACTTTCAATGTATAACTGAAAAATAATCATAAAGCAATCTTTTAAAAAGTTATGAAAAAGAAAATAAAAATTCAATAGTGGGAGGAAATTTGGCAGAAGAGGAGCAAAAAATAGTATGTTAAAAACAACATGCAAAGCAGTTCAGTAGAGCATCTGTCCTGGAGTTGAGGACCTAAGTGATTTTTTTTTTTGGCTGAGGCAATTGGGGTTAAGTGACTTGCCCAGGGTCACACAGCTAGGAAGTGTTAAGTGTCTGAGATCACATTTGAACTCAGATCCTCCTGACTTCAGGGCTGGTACTCTACCCACTGCACCACCTAGCTGCCCCCTGAGTAATCTTTCTTAAAAAAGAAATTGATAAACTGGAGAATGATCAGAAGAGGGTAACCAGCATGGTGAAGGACTTTGATAAGTAGAATCAGTTGAATCAACTTGATATGTTTCAGCTGAAGAAGGTAAGACTTCAGGGTAGGCTTGAAGGAGGTCTTCAAGAATTTTCAGAGGTAGAAGAGGGAGCTGCCCAACTGGCAGAATCGGGAACAAATATAAATTTGCAAAAAGGTAGACAGGCTTGATACCAGTAAGAAAAAAAAAAACAATTTTAAAACAAATAGAGTTGTCCCATAATGGAATGGGCTGGCCCAGAGTTGTAGGCTCCTCTTCCCCAAAAGTGTTTAAGCGGCAGTTGGATCATGATTTGCCTACTAGGTTATGGTAAAGATTTCCCACAAGTATCAGTTGGACTAAATAGTTGCTGAGTTCTATTCTAACTTTCTATCATCCTATAAATACAAGATTGTGAGTTCCAGGAAGACAGTGACCGATCTTTTTTTACAGTCTTTGTGTTTCTAGGCATATAGTACACATTTTGTGAGAGAAAATGATTATTTCTCTCTTGTATTAATAACAAATTATTAAAATTGGGGAGATCCAAGGCTTTTTTCCTGTCTTATTTCCTTGTCTGAAGTCCAGTTTTCAAGGACTGGGCTGATGGAAGATAGAACTATTAAGTCAGGTCAGACCCCATTTAACTTTACATGGGATCTAATTTAAAGTAAATTCCTGCCCATTGTGTTCCACTCAAGAAAGTTTGGGTTCAGAGGTCTGAGCCTTTTTTATACATTGTCCAAGGCTGGATGTGGTCTGGGTATAGAGATAATGTCTTTGTCCAAGAATAATGTGATATATTCACTCTCCAAGTCCTTCATTGAAGGGATCCCACTTCTCTTTGTAAAGTCTATTGTTAATCAGAGTTGATTGCCATCCTCAGGAACACCCACTTTTTCAAGGGCATATAAACTGTGAGCCCATCATGATGGATGATTTTTGATTCAAGAGGGATATAGACAAATGACCATTCCTTTTATTAATAAAATACTAGCAATGTTAATAAATGATTAATAAACCAGATACTGTGTCTCTTGAACTTTTTAAATGTCATATTAGAAAATAGATGTTGAAATTGACATTTCATTGCAATACTATTGAGCAGGTCCCTTCACTACTTGCCTAGGATGTCGCATAGGGACATCTGGTTTGATAGAGAAGAATTCTATGAGCCTATAACTTGGAGTCAGAAGATTTAAATCTAGACCTATGCCTGACACTTTCTAGCTGAGAACCTCAGACCAGTCACTTAATTCCTCTTTGTGAGCCTTGATCACAGAATGCAGCCTCAGTCAAACTGAAACCTGTTGAAGAACTTAGCTTAAAAAGACCAAGGTCTCCCACTGCATGGAGGACTATCTCCATTCATCTTGATTTATATCTAGCCCCTGAATGCATATGGCTCCAGAGGAGAAAGTGAGACTGGTGACTTTGCACAGCCCTCCTTCACTGAAATCCAGTTCAGTTGTATGTCATGGCATTACCTCCCTAATGTCATAGTCATCTTTAAAAATCTTTTGAGAAGGACAAACAACAATACATAGTTCACACTCTGCCTGTTTTTCAGGGTTGTTGTGAAGATTAAGTGATTTCCTAGAAGCATAGATTTATTCCCTGGAAGAGACCTTGAAAGGGAAAAGAAGGGAATAATTATATAATGTCTACTATGTACCAGGAACTGTGCTAAGCATTTTTAGTAAATATTATATTGTTTGAGCCTCACAATTACTCTATGAAGTAGGGATGGGATTATTATCTCCATTTTACAGTTGAGGAAAGTGAGGTAAGCAGAAGTTAAATGACTTGTCCACAGTCACACAGCTAATAAGTGTCTAAGGCTGAATTTGAACTTAAGTTTTCCTGACTCCAGGCCCAGTATTATATCTATTAAATTATTAGTTTCCTTAGAGATCATCTAGTCCAATTCTATCCCCAGCCTCAACTTTTTTTTAGTCTTATTTTCTTTCTTTTCCTTTTTGTTTTACTTAATGTTTATTTTTTAATATTTTACATTTCCAAATATATGCAAAAATAATTTTCAACATTCACCTTTACAAAACCTTGTGTTTCAAATTTTTCTCCTTTTCTCCCTTCTTCCTCCCTCCCCAAGACAGCAAACAATCAAATAAATATAGGTTAAACATATGAAATTCTTATAAATATATTTCCATATTTCTTTATCATGCCGTGTGAGAAAAATCAGATCAAAAGAGAAATAGACTTTTATTTTTTCTAATAATGAGGAGCAGAGTCTTTATAGAAGGGCAATGACCTATCCAACATATATTCTGGATGTGGCTTGTCTAGACCTTACTTGCTGCTTAACTTTGGAGTAGTCATCCTTTCTTCCTTATACTTGGTTAAACAAATAAGTCAAAAATACCATAGAAAGAGCAGAGATTAAGCTTTAAATTGGATAGGGAGATTCCAGGGTTGAAATAACAAAAAATACAACAGACAACAGCTCTTTCAGGTCCCCCAAACTCCCTGGTCCCACAAGGGGCAAATAGCAGAGCCAGGTACCCAAGTTATCTGGCTCCAAAACTAGGGCTCTTTTCAGCCTCTCTCTGGAACAGATCCTCAGGTAGATGTGATTTTAAGCCCTTGTGTGAATATTATCATTTCCCTCTTTAAGGCTGCCTTCAGCAACTACTCAGTAAAGTGCCATCCTCATGGTGAGATGTGAAGAGCACAAGGTCATCAAGACTTTGAAGGCAGCTGTTAAAAGGAAAATATCCCACGGGAGGAGGAGGATGCTAAAAAAAAAAAAAAAAAAAAGACAAACATCACATTCTTCACAGTTTCACCAGGAGCTCCCAGGGAACTATCTCGTGATTGCATTGGAGTCTGATGTTTAGCATTAGCAATTCCAAGTAGACAGCCTGATCTCCCCAGTGAAAGACAGAAAAGGAAAGGTTTTGGCAGCCTCTCTTGCCGGTACTGTCAGGATGCCAGATTTTGCCTCTTCAGTCCGAGCTAGTGGCACATAGAGCCTGGATGGCCAGTAGTAACAATAGGCGGAGGGCTGTGGAAAAAGCTGCACTGGGTCTCGCTGGAGATCTTGCCAGTCTTAGCCAAGGATTACTGTGAGCTCATAGCCCAGAGCCTTCTCGGTCATCTGACAAAACTCAGAAGACATACACAAATCACTACACACCCAGATTGGGTTCAGAGTGTAGAACTGTATCCAATTTCAAATTGCTTGTAGTAATTTATATCCCAGGATAAACACTCTTATAAAAACGGAGGAAAAAGAACAAAGAGAGGTTTATTGAACGGCTGTATTCAGTGAAAGAAGGGAGCCCCCAAACCCCGATTTGAGAGGTATCCTGTACAGAAGCAGAGTAGGGCAGAAAAGGGAGTGTCACAGTTAGAGAGTATCTGGGAATAAATCCAACCCCGGCTCTGGCACGAGGCTGGATAGCGGGCATGAAGGTCATACTGGAGTCACAGTGTCCTGGAGATGGGTTGGGTCCAGGACTCAGTGAAGGCTGGCCAGGAAAGGGGAAGCTCGCCAAAATGTTCCCTTTGGGGCTTCCCTACATGGTGCGGGGGGAAATGTAAACATGTTGTATGGAAGCGGTCCCCTTGGCCAACAAGGACCTGAATGAAAATTAATAGCTGTGGGAGGCTCCCTGGTGGAGTTTTTAACTTGAGCTTTTTCTTTAGGTTCAAGTTTGGGGTTTCATTTCCGTTCACAGAGGGAGGGAGTTCAAGGACAGTCTCCTTGGGTTGCAGTTTTCTGTTTTATTTTTTACATTTAGGCTTGTTTTTGTATTTTTCCCAATGAATAATTTGTGACTGAATGAGCACACAAGCTTCTACTAAGCCAGAATATTGCCAGGAGTAGTTCTTGGGATTGCCCCTGCAAAGATCCCTTTTTCTTTTCGCTCATATTCACTGCAGCCATGATTTGAATTTTAGGTTTCTGCCCCGAGCTTTGTACTGAGTTTGCCAAACAAAGCTTTGGTTCATGTCTAGGTTGGTTTCTTTTTGTTATTGTTCTCTAGTTTCTGGCAGTGCCTTTGAAAAACCAGTGACTTGGTCTTTAAAAGCATGGCACTAATTGCCTTCTTTCTAATTCCAATTTCTTCCCTCCTCTTTGGTTGTAAAAGAAGCAACTTTAATGAAAAGGAACAGAGGTTTAATTGAATTCTCTGTGAATTTTGTGTTCATGACAGACAATTTTTAGATGAAGAAATTGAAATAATTTTTAGTCATATAAAAGGTGTTCTAAATTATTATTGATCAGAGAAATGCAAATTAAGACAACTCTGAGATACCACTATACATCTCTCAAATTAGCTAAGATGACAGGAAAAAATAATGACAAATGTTGGAGGGAATGTAGGAAAATTGGGACACTAAT
>JAJPUD010002797.1:0-40285 GCA_023553655.1 Myrmecobius fasciatus
ATATATATATATATATATATATATATATATATATATATATACATATTTCCACACTTATCATTGTTGTGCAAGAAAAATTGTATCTACAAGAAAAAAATATGAGAAAGGAGACACAATGCAAGCAAACATCAATAGAGAGCATGAAAATGTTATGTTGTGGTCCACATTTCACATCCCTCTCTCTGGGTGTATGTGGCTTTCTTCACTGAACAATTGGAACTGGTTTGAAACATTTCATTGTTGAAGAGAGCCATATCCATCAGAATTGATCGTCATATAGTATTGTTGTTGCTGGGTATAATGATCTCCTGGTTCTGCTGATTTCACTCAGCATCAGTTCATGCAAGTCTCTCCAGGACTTTCTGAAATCATCCTGCTGGTCGTTTCTTATAGAACAGTGATATTCCATGACATTCATATACCATAATTTATTCAGCCATTCTCCAATTGATGGGCATCCATTCAGTTTCCAGTTTCTAGCCACTACAAAAAGGGCTGCCACAAACATTTTTGCACATGTGGGGCCCTTTCCTTTCTTTATGATTTCTTTGGGATATAAGCCCAATAGAAACACTGCTGGGTCAAAGGGTATGCACAGTTTGAGAACTTTTTGAGCATAGCTCCAAATTGCTCTCCAGAATGGTTGGATCCGTTCACAGTTCCACCAACAATGTATCAGTGTCCCAGTTTTCCCACATCCCCTCCAACATTCGTCATTATCTTTTCCTGTCATTTTAGACAATCTGACAGGTGTGTAGTGGTACCTCAGAGTTGTCTTAATTTGAATTTCTCTGATCAATAGTGATTTACTTGAGATCCTTTTTGCCAGAGAAATTTTTATGTGACCTCAAGTATATAGATATATAAAATAGGTATACAAATCAAAGATTTACTGACAATAAACCATAATTTTGTAACCTCCACATTAAATTATGAGAACCCATATGGGGTCATGAACTCCAGTTTAAGAAGCCAGACAGTTTATACACACCCACACTCTTTGGTCCAGAGGTACTGAAGAAGATTCATCAATGTTCCTCAGCCAAGACACCCCATCTCTCAGCTGTCCATGTGTAAAATACTCCCCCTCCTTTTCTCTGCATCCTGGCTTCCTTCTGCATCCCAGCTAAAATCTTGTTTCCTATGGGAAGCCTTTCCCATTTCTCCTTAATTCTAGTGTCCTCACTGTATTGATGATTTCTTATTTATCTTATTTATCAGTGGTTTACATACTGTTTGCCTCTATTAGATTATGAGTGCTTTTAGGGCAAGTCTTTTGCAGTTTCTTTGCACTCCAGTGATTTGCATAATGCTTGGGACTTAAAAGGCCCTTAATAAATGTTTATTGACTGACTGAACTGTCAGGTCTATGTCTAGAGTCATTTCTCAAGTTCTTTTCTTTCCTGAGATCGCATATCTTCTTGATGTGGTGCAGCTAAGGTCAGGAATGATGTGAATTCTAATAGCCCTCTCTGTTCCCATTGTCAACTTTATCCCATACAAAGGGAGGTCACATTCCTGCGACTGTTTTTATCTTGTCAGCATGTCCAAGAATTGCTCAATCCACCAAATCTGTAAGGATCCTGCAAAGAAGGGAACTTTCCTTTTCCTAAGTAGACATACTAAAGATATTCTGCCCTTCAAGTAACTTTGGGACCAAAACACCCTCATTATCCTGTATTATTAACATGTCCCTCTTTCTGTGTTCCCATCATGCAATTGCTGATATAGATATCATGTGCAGGCAAATTTGTTCTCAACTAAGACCCTCCCTAACTCCTCCTTAACCATCTAGCCCTTGCCCTTAATGCCCCTCTCTCTCTTCATTTCTGATTTTTAAATGACCCCCTTTCCTCACTGCTAGATCAACTCAATCAACTTGTTATGCTCCTTTTTACACAAACAAAAGGACTCCTTGTGACTAGGATGCCTTTGTGAGTTTTTCATATTCTGAACCCACTTGTGCAGAACCTGGTGCTTCATCATTCTAGCTTTCTTTTAAATTGCCTTAGACGAGATATATTCTCTCTCTCTCTCTCTCTCTCTCTCTGCTGAGGCAGTTGGGGTTAAGTGACTTGCCCAAGGTCACACAGCTAGGATATGTTAAGTGTCTGAGGTCAGATTTGAATTCAGGTCCTCCTGACTTCAGAGCTGGTGCTCTTCGCCACCTAGCTGCCCCCATGGGGCTTTCTTGATAAAAATATTGGAGTGATCTCTCAGCTTTGAACCAAACAACCTATATTGAGTTGAATCATGGGGAACTAGGATGAGATGGGTTAGTTCTTTCTTATATTCTTTAGCCCTTTACATCCCCTTCCTTAACTGATCCATGCCATGCTGATTATACTTGGACTATCACCTCCATCTCTTCCCACCCAGTTATCTTTCTGGGCCTCAGGTTGAAACTCCTGGGTAGAGCTTCCTTATGATCCATGCTACTGATGATTCCCCTATCATTTTCCAGATCTACTTTATGTGCTGTCTTCCTCAATAAGAATGTAAGTTTCTTGAGGGCAGACAATATTGCTTGCTTGTATTTGTATTCCCAGAATTTAACACAGTGCTTGACATATTTTAAGTCCTTAGAAAATGTTGTATTTATCTGTTTCCTGGGAGTCCCAGAAAATTTTTCTTAAAATTTAGCTTTATATTCATGTCTAAGGACTACCCCAAAAGAGGAGGGGAATAGAAAGGTATTCGCTGCACAATGTAGATCAGGTGTAGGACAACTATATTATTTCCTCAGGACCAGGAGTTAACTTGTTTTGGATCATGGGCCCTTTGGCAGTTTGGTGAAACCTAAGTTGCCCTTCTGTGAAAGGACCAGGGTTCCTTATTTCCTTAAATGAGACAGAAATAATTATACCCTAAAAGGCAACAAACTATCCCAGAAACTTGATTGGCCCTGCCTTCTTTGATCCTGGTCACCTAAGGATTTAAAAAGTCATCCCAATGAAAAGTTGGAAGGCTTGTCTGACTGTGGATTTTTGAAGTCACTATTGACCAGAAGGATTTCCACATGGAAAGGAAAAGAAACCTATCCAGAGAATCTAAGTGTCAATATATCCTTGCTATATTAGAACAAAGCAACTTTTAAAAAATGTTAAATGCATTTATTGACTTATTAGTGCCATATTTTATTCCAACACTGAATCTGAACTGAGTATTGGTTTAGGCCTACCTTAAAATTTGGCATAATTGGTATTTGAGATAAAATGAGATAGCCTTGTAGCTCACATTATAGATGAGATGCAGAAAGAACATTTTAAATACCAAGGATCAGATGATTAGATAGTGGGACATTACATGGTTCCCAGTCTCAACATCCCTCCTAATTATGGGACTAAGAGCAGGCTCCTGCTCAGGCTTGTTGGACTCAACCTAACAGCAGATTTATGCCTCCAACTGAGGTGTCATGTTCTGTAAGGAACCAGTCCAGATAAGCAATTTTACCAATGTGATGCCCCATTGTGAACTTTATAAGGGCTCTCTGGAGAAAGAATGTATATTGAGGCTCAGCTGCATTATCAAAGAAGTGAATTACTTTGATCTTATGTAGTCCTTATAAAGTGTTCTTCATTATCATTGTGCTTATTTTTGTAGTTTCTATTACTGGGAGTAGACTCAGGCAATAGATCTCTCTATGTTTGGAGGAGAAAGGCTTTATAACTATGGTTCTTTGCCATTTGAGTAAATATCTGGGTCTACTGGTTGATCAAAGGATAGATGGGGAGCTCCTGACAATACTTACCAGCTTCAACATCCCAAGATTGTAGCAGCCAGTACCAGTGTGAATTGTGGAGGGAACTCAGAACAGGTGCCACATTTTGCTTGAAAAAGAGAAGAGTTACCAGGTTGTGGGAATCTTGTGAGATCTGTGGAATGGAGAATTGCTACCTAAACTTATCTGTTGTAAGATCTTAGAATCTCTGCCTGAGAAATGCTTCTCTTCTGTCACATCTTGCCTCTTCTTACTTGTATCAGGGCAGCAGAGATATAGCAAACATGTTATTCTCTTTGGCACGACAGTGATGAAAATACAGTGAGTAGAGACAGACTTGCTGACTGTCTGAGAACAGGTCCCCTAGCTTGACCCCAGGGACATTTCACCACTGATTTCATTATAATGATTCCATCCATAGAAAGTACAGACGGGGTTTGTTCAGTGAACAGTGAAGTGGAAAAAGAGAATTGTTATTCATCCTTAAGCCTTCCTGGCTGTACCAGGGCAGACAGCTGACATTATATAATTCTTTAGATAACACAAATATCTGTCTTTGTGTGAAAAGAGTTGGGGTTTAGTTGGTATACAACTGAATTGTAAATCTCTGAAAGTAGGCTTATGATGAGCAGTGGAAGAGAAAATTGAGTGAGGGCTGATTAGGTCCACATGAGCTAAAATACTGTTTCCCATTAACTATGGTGATTTTTAGTTCACTTCTTTCAGGACCCAATTTGTTCAAAGGATGGAAGAGTAATAAATGAAGGGAATTTTCTTCTCTACACTTTATATTTAAATTCTTTCCAAGTCACAGAAAACATGTGCATTTTTTTTTAAATTTTATTTTATTTGCATAACATATGTGTGGGTAATTCTTCAACAATAACCCTTACATAGCTTTCCATTACAAATTTTCCCCCCAACTCCCCACCCCTCCCCTAGATGGCAGGATATCCACTACATGTTAATTATGTTAAAATATTGGCAAATCGAATATATGTATACATATTTCCAAACTTATCATTGTTGTGCAAGAAAAATCTTATCTACACAAAAGATATATCAGATAAAGGAAACACAATGTAAGCAAACATCAATCAGGGAGTATGAGAATGTTATGTTGTGGTCCACATTTCGCATCCCTCTCTCTGGGTGTATATGGCTTTCTTCAGTGAACAATTGGAGGTGGTTTGAAACATATCATTGTTGAAGAGAGCCATGTCCATCAGAATTAATTGTCATATAGTACTGTTGTTGCCGTGTATAATGATCTCCTGGTTCTGCTCATTTCACTCAGCATCAGTTCATGTAAGTCTCTCCAGGCCTCTCTGAAATCATCTTGCTGGTCATTTCTTACAGAACAATAATATTCCATAATATTCATATACCATAATTTATTCAGCCATTCTCCAATTGAAGGGCATCTATTCAATTTCCAGTTTCTAGCCACTACAAAAAGGGCTGCCACAAACATTCTTGCAACCATGTGCATTTTTTACTTCTGTGATTTGCTGACTTGTGTTGCCATGTCTCTGTCTCACTAGGATGAGCCCTCCTGGACTGGAGAACTATTTTCTCTATTTTCTATTTTCAGTGTATTATAAGATTTTCACTGACATCCACAGAAGGATCCCTGCACATATGCAGGTGTATTTTGTTGAGGAAGATAACCATTTAATTCCAAATAAATCATGTAGCTACTTATCCCAAAGGAACCAGTAGATTAGATTTGTCCTCCTCTGGATATATGCCTTATGTATTTCACTAGTGTGATTAGTATACTTGGAATCAGGAAAACCTGGGTTTGAATTCTGCTCCCAAATACTATTGGCTATGTGACCCTGATCAATGCACGTAATATCGCTCTGCCTGAGTTTCCTCACTAATAATTGGAAAAAATTATTATTATCCAGTCATTTTTAGTTCTGTCTCTTTGTGACCACATTTGGGATTTTCCTGGCAAGATACTGTGGTGATTTGCCATTTCCTTCTCCAATTCACTTTGTAGATAAGGAAACTGAGGTAAATGGGGTTAAGTGACTTGCCTAGATTCACACAGCTAGTAATTACCTGAGATCATATTTGAACTCAGGTCTTCCTGACTCTGGGTCTGGTACTCTATATATGTACCATTTAGCTTCCCTTTATAAATACGTATGTGCATATATAAGTATTTGTATTAAAATACACATGTACACTTATTTTCATATATATGTATATATATGTATATATCTACAATATGACCAATTTGATTTAAACTAGGAATGCCAGGTTGCTTTAATATTAGGAAAACTATAAACATAAATGGCCTTATTAATAACAGAAGAACTATTCACCTCATAAAAGGCAAAGTACTAAGATGCTGAATAATAAACATATTTTTGGACATGGGTAATATAGGCATTTGTTTTGCTTAACTATATTTTTATGATATAAGTATTTTGTATTTGTATTTCTTTCCTTTTTTCCCAGAAGGGTAGTGCATGATGGGATCGGGGGGGGGGAATGTTTGAAAATTGGGAACATTTTTCATTAAAAATAAAGAAATATTGAGTTAAGAAAGATTTAAGAGGCAAACCCAGAATATGACAATAACTCCACAAGAGCTATAAGAAGAGGCTCAGAGAAAAAAGTTGCTTGGCCACAAGGAATACCATTATAGGTGAAATAAATTAAGCTGGAGATAAAAAAAATACATAATAAATGAACTTAGAATATTGGAGGAAAAATAGTTTGGAAAAGAATATAGAAAACCTTAACTAAGTTGTGAAAAAAAGTGTGCAGTCAGTTGTGGATTGTTCCTTCTTCCCCCAACTCTCTTTTCTTTGTGAGGAAATCATGGGGAGATTCTGAGAAAAAGGAACACATGTATTCAAAGGATGACAAGATGGGCAGTTTATTACTCACAGACATGCAAGTTTGAGAATTCCCAGCTTTAAGTTCCAAGGGTTCAAACATATGGTTCAGGAATATGTTGGGATGAATAACTCAGCCAAAAGTATAGAGTCCTTATGAGTGATTATTGTTCCTGAGTAGATTTACAGGGACAGAGTGAAAAGAGGATTTCAGGAGGACTCAATCACTGGGTGATCCAGATTAAGAACCAAATCAATCATAAGGGAATTGTGATTAGGAAAATTTGCTAATCTAGAATAAATTGATAGAATGAAGTCTGCTTGACTGATTATAATCAGAAGAATCTTGCATTCCTTAACCTAAATGAAGCTGACTAGACCTAACACTGGATACATAAGAATTTTCCAGTACAAAAGTGGGCCAATCAGTGGTCAAACATGGAGTCATTTCTTTCAACTGGACTAGTAATAGGTCAATCATCACAGATTGATGTGATGTTAAGGATATGAACAAAATTTTAGAAAAGTTACCTATGATAGAACTTTAGTAATTACTGAATAGGAAGAGAAAGCAATATAAACTATTTCTGAGATATATGGCATCTTTACAAAAATTGATCATGTTCTAAGGAATCAAAACTTCATAGATAAATAGAAAAATCAGAGATATTATGCATAGCCTTTACAGATAACAATGCAAAATTCTGTAAATGGAATTTGAAGGAAGAATCCAAATTTAATGGGGACTAAATACTTTAGCCATAAAAAATTAGTAGGAAAAAAATCCTCCCCAAAATAGTACTTTTCCACATTACTGGGATTAGGGGCAAAGCGCCCCCCATAATATGGAAAACTCCCATAAAATATTTTGGCCCTCCCTTTGTACCAGGAAAAAGTCTGAATTATTATGGTATTAAAAGATAAAATATGTTGAAATCATACAATATTATATACATACATACATACATATGTATATATATATATATATATATATATTAAACTTTTTCTCTGGTCTCTGCTGGCCTTCACCTGTTGTCTGCAACATCTAGAAAACTCCCCCAAAATTCCCATTTAATTTTTAATGCCAACTTATGATACATTGCAACCATGATGAGGAAGAGATAACTATACTTTCAATATAGAAAATTACCACAAATGAATTAACATACCAAAAGATGAAGATAAAGTAGTATTTAGGGGAAATTTTTATATCTCTGAATAATTTCATCAATAAAGGAGAGGAAGAATCATGAATTCAGCACATCATTAAAGAAAACCCTCCAGAGAAACAACAAATAAAAAATGCCAATCATATACAAAAATACATATTCCCAAAATACATACTCTAAAAATGTATATTCAAAAACACATAGCCTGAAAATTCCAATATAAACAGAATTGAAAATAAAGATGGAAATTTAAAAATAGAAAAACTTAAAATTTAAAATAGGAACTATATTTTGGGGAGATGTAAATAACCAATTGGTAATGCAAAACAAAAGAAAACCAAGTGGCCAATATCAAAAACAAAAAATATGAATTCACAAAAAATGAAGAGGAAATATAGGAAACTATTAGAAACTATTTCAACCAATTATATATTAACAAAACTGATAACCTAAACAAAATACATGAATATTTATAAAAAATGAAAATAGATTAACAGAACAAGAAATAGTGACTTTACATAATCTAATTTCAGAAAATAAATTGAATAAGCCTTACAAAACTTTTCCAAGGCAGAGTATTAGTGTTGGTAGTGAAGGAGACCTCAGAACCAGAGACTTACAAGTGAACTTTATTTTATTTTTTTTATTAAAGCTTTTTATTTTCAACATTCACCCTTGCAAAATATTGTGCTCCAAATTTTTCTCTCCCTTCCCCTCATCCCCTCCCCTAGATGGCAAGTAATCCAATATATGTTAAACATGTGCAATTCTTCTTTACATATTTCCACAATTATCATGCTACACAAGAAAAATCAGATCAAAAAGGAAAAAAAAATGAGAAAGAAAACACAATGCAAGCAAACAACAACAAAAATAGTGAAAATACTATGTTGTAATCCACACTCAGTTTCCATAGTTCCATTCTCTCTGGGTGCAGATGCCTCTCTTCATCACAAGACCATTGAAACTAGCCTGAATCATCTCATTGTTGAAAAGAGCCATGTCCATCAGAATTGATCACTGTATAATCTTGTTGTTACCATGTACAATGATCTCCTGGTTCTGCTCATTTCACTTAGCATCAGTTCATGTAATCTCTCCAGGCCTCATTGAAATCATCTTGCTGATCATTTCTTATATAGCAATAATATTCCATAACATTCATATACCACAAGCCATTCTCCAATTGATGGGCATCTACTCAGTTTCCAGTTTCTTGCTTACAAGTGAATTTTATCAAATATTCATAAAACAGTAATCCCAGTTTGCAAAAATTTATAAAAATATGGGAGGGACCATACCTGCTGAATTCTTATAAGATAATCATAACTCTGGCTTAACCATAACATAGGCTTAACTAAGGAAAGACAAGGCAGAGAAAGAAAACTATATACCAGTATCAATGCAAGCAGATTGAAAAAAGTATTAGCAAGAGGACCACTGAAATATATTAAAAAGGCTACATCATGATCATTAGATTTGTATCAGTAATACAGGGTTGGTTTAATACTAGGAAAACTGTAAACATAGAACATGTTAGTAATATATAAACAATAAAACATAAAATTCATGCTGAATGAAGTGAGTAGAACCACATTGTACACAGTAACAGCAAGATTATGTGATGATTAACTTGATGGACTTGGCTCTTCTCAACAATAAGGTGATTTAAGACAATTCCTATACATTTGGAATGGAAAATATCAGTCATTTCCAGAGAGACAACTGTGGAGCCTGAATGTAGATTGAAGCATAATATTTTCTCCTTGTTTGTTTGTTTCTTCTTTCTTATTCTTTTTTTCTCCTTTTGGTCTGATTTTTCTTGTATAACATGACAAATATGGAGATATGTTTAAAAGGATAGCACATTTTAACCTATATTAAATTGCTTGTTGTCTTGAAGAGGGGGAGATATGGGAGGGAGGGAGAAAAATTGAGAACGCAAAGTTTTACAAGAATGAATGTTGAAACTATTTTTACATATATTTGGAAAAATAAAATACATAAAATATAATTTCCATAAAATTTCCATATGTAATTTCCAGAAAATGGAAAAATGATATATGTGGGAAAAGCCTTTGATTAAAAATTATTTAAACTTAGGAATAAATGGATCATTCCTTAATATGAAAAATAATATCATTCTAAAACCAAGAGTTTTAACTTGCAAAGAAGTGTTATAGATAGATCTTTCCAATAAAATCAGTGGCAAAGGCAGCTAGATAACCCAGTGAATAGAGTGCTAGGCTTAGAGAGGAAGACCCAAGTTCAAAGCTGATCTCAGAATTTGCTAGCTCTGTAACCTGAGAGATCACTTAGCCTATGTTTATTTCATCTATAAAATGGGGATAATAATAGCACCTACCTTCCAGGGTTGTTGAGAGGATCAAATGAGATAATATTTGTAAAATACTTAAGTGCCTATATGTGCTTGATAAATGTTTCTTCCCTTCTCCCTGGTAAAATAAGAGTATCAATTTTCCCACTACTACTTGACAGTATTCTAGATATGCTATCCATATATGTGGACACAATAATGCAAATTAAAAATTGAAGAAATAGGCAAGCAGGAAACAAAATTATAATTGTTTTTGTGGATGATATGAATTGGAGAAGCCAAAGAGTCAAATAAAAAATTAATGAAAATAATAACTTCAGGACAGAAGATATAAAAAACCTGCAAAAATCATAAATCCTTCTATATATCACACTCAAAAAATAGCAAGAAGAGATATAAAAAGAAATTCCATTCAACATAACTAAAAAATATACAAAATATCTGAAAATCTATCTAGTAGACATGCATAAGAATTATGAGTATAACTGGAAAATACTTTATAGAAATAGAATTGAACTGAAAATTAATTACTTTTTCAATTAAATTGACAATATGATAAAAAATGATGATACTATCTATATTAGTCTACAGTTGAAATGTCATACCAAACTACCAGAGGATTTTTTTATACAAGTGGAAAAAATAATAAAAAGATAAGGAATCTTAAGGGAAATCATGAAAAAAAAATGTGGGAAGGTCCATAGCAAACAATATTTGTTCTCAGACTAAGTAACAAAGAAATAATCATCAAAAATATCTATTACTGATTAAAAAGTGAAACAAGTTAGGTAGGCAACATGAAGGCAAATGAACATAATAGTGTAGAGTTCAATAAACTTAAAGTCTCCAGCTACTGTAGTAAGTACTTAAGATTCAACAAAAACTTCTGGGACACACGCTGCAAATTGGCAAAGATGACAAAACATGGGAATTGTCAATGTTGAAGAGGTTGTGTGAAGCTAGTCGTGATAGTAATAAGTTCTTTGTTTGACCTATGAATAAATATAACCATTTTAGCTATTAGAATTATATAAGTAAAATTCATACCTTTTGATTGAGAAATTTCATTACTATACTTATATCCCAAGAAATTTCCTTTTCCTCCCACCCCTTTTCCCCCTCTCTTTATCTTCTACTTCTATCTGTCTTCTATATGTATGTATATATTCATATACACAAGCACTTTTTTATGAGAGCAAAGACTTAGAAACAAAGTAGATGCCCATCAAGTGGAGAATTATTCAACTAGTAGTGGTACATGAAGGAAAAGAAATATTATTGAGTTGTAAAAAAGGACAAATGTGATGAAGATAGAAAACTACAGAAGGATCTTCATAAATGAAAGCAGATTGAAGTAAACAGAGTGAAGAAAACAATATACATAGTAACTACAATAATGTAAGTAGAAGAAATATCTATCAAAAAATCAAAAGTGAATATTGAAAAATTATGAAGATTGAAAGCATAGATTAAAAAAAGAGACATCTCTTAACCATCTGTTGGCTAGGGTGGGAGGTTCATAAGTTTTGTACATTATACATATTTTCAGACTTTTTCAATGTCAGACTTCAATTAGCTATATAGATTTCTCCTCTTCTTTTTCTTTTCTTTTTATCTTTAAAAAGATACTCTTATATGGTATAGCTCTTTGGGAGAAAGAAGGGGGAAATTCTGTGAGAGATTATGGTTATATAAAAAAGAGACATTAATAAAAACATTTTTGAAAATAAACTTCTGGGAAAGTTAAACAGAAGTCTGACAAACAGAAGTAGGTCTCAGAACATAAGATAATAAATCTAAATAAATACCTGACTTTAGTATTAAAAAGTCACATCATAAACAAATTAGAGGAGCTACCTTTTAAGACTGATTTGAAAAGGAATTTTTGACTAAAGGAATTAAGAAAATCACAAAAGATTAAATGAACAATATCAATTACATGAAAATCTAAGCTTTTGCACAAACAAAAATCATGTAGTTAGAATTGAAGAAACAGTTTACAAAGAAAAATCTCTGTATCTAGTTCCTTTACTAAAAATATCCATAAATCCATAATAAAGTATAGTCCAAACATATGTGTATGCATATATGTAGATACCAATTTACATATGTGATATATAATTGTGTGTGTTTTACATGTGTGTGCAATATGACCTAAATATTTATAGCCTCATTCTAGTCCAGGTCCTGACACTTAACCTGAACAATTTTCTCAACTCAGAAATGAGCCAAAATTTTCCTGAATCTAAATAAGATAGGATATTTGGGAAGGTTTCCCTTTCTGTGTATCTCAAACCTACCTGATTGGGCTAAGCAAAAAAGTTTCCATATTGACCAAACAAGGGACTATCTTTATGTACATAGAATATAGTTCAGCTTACAACCTATTTAATAGGTCAGTGAAGAAGCCCAGCCTGACTTGATCAGGAAAGAAGCCTGTGGTTGCATATAAAATCAGGCATGAGCTGGGCAGTGAATCCAGAGACCTATTAAAGATCTCAGGGAGGCTGAACAGGCACAGGAAAAAAAACAAAAACAAACAAACAAACAAAAAAAAACTTGCAATAAACTTGAATTCATCCTAAATCTTTTTTTCTCCTCTCCCAATCCCTCCATCTTCTGGCTCTCACTGAAAGAGGCTCCCTCCTAATGATAAAGCCTCCTAGTTCACTGGTCAAGGAAGTAGGAGTACTCCTTTTTGCCCATTGCCACTTCCTTGTTCTCTCCCCACCATCATCACTCAGGAATCTTTCCTTATTTACCATTTAATCTTGGTGGCTGTTGTCTACAGACTTCTGGGACACTCCCCTTCTTTCCTCAAGGAGTTCAGAATTTGATTCACAATCTTCATTTCCTCCCCAATTCCTACCCTCATACTAGTGGACTTGATCTTGCCATATACCATGTCTATATTCAGGAACTCTGATATTTCCTGAATTGATCAGTCTTTTGATTTTCTATATTTTCTTTCTATTTTCCAGTACCAAATCCTGCTCATTGATCCCACTATGCTCTCAATCACTCAATTCTCTCCCAAGCCATTACCCTTGCACTATTTATACTCTTCTTATTTTTCCATCTTGACTCCTTGGCAAACCAGTTTAATATTACATTGTCTTCTCTTTATCGTCTGGTCCCTTGATCATATCATCATACCATCTACTGCCTTCACTCCTACATACTTGCTGCTGAATGAAATTGGTAAAAATCACCCAACTGTTCTGATTGTGTCCATTATAAATTTGTTACATAACCTAAACCAATCCCTTGACTTCTGCTAGGTAATCAGTCCTTCTACACCACCCTAATTAATTCACTATTCTACTCATCATAGCAGCCTTTCCAAACCTTTTTATCCCTCTTCAAATTCCGCTTCCTCAACCCTCACATTTTATTGAAAAAAATTGAAGACATTTGCTATAAGCTCTCTTTTTCCTTCTTTTTTATATCTCTTGGTTGCTTTCTTCCATTATCTCCTCCTTTAACCCTGCCTCACATGAAGAAGTGTCTTTACTTTTTAACAAGGCAAACCCCTCTACCTTCACAAGTGATCCTATTTATCCTGTCTCCTCCCCACTCTCATTTACCTTCAATCTCTCCCTGTCTGCTGGTTCCTTCTCAGCTGCCTACAAGCATGCCTATGTCTCCCCCATCATGAAAAAACTCTTGATTCTTACATCTCCACCATAATCCTATCTCTTCTGCCTTTTGTGGTTAAATAGAATTTCTCTCTCTATCTTGTCCTGCTGGGTTTTGTTAGTAATATACACAAAATGCTGATGATTTGATTTTATATAGTGCCACTTTTCTGAAGTTGTTAATTGTTTTGATTAGGTTTTTTTAAAATTTAGCTTGGGGTTTTCCAAATAAACCATTATATCTTCAAAAACTGATAGTTTTGTTTTTTCTTTTATTCTGCTTATTCCTTCAATTTCTTTTTCCTTCCTTATGGCTATAACTAGCATTTCTAGCACAATGTTGAATAATAGAGGTGATAATGGAAATCTTTGCTTTACCCTTGACCTTCTTATAAAGGCTTCTAACATCTCTATTATACAAAACATTTGCTTTTTAAAAATTGATATTACTTGTGATTTTAAGGAAAGTTCTGTTTATTCCTGTGCTTTGTAGTATTTTCAGTGGGAATTGGTATTGTATTTTGATTATTTAAGATCATTTTCTGTCTTTTCATATTTTTCCTTAACTCTTCTTTGAATTTTTGTGGGTTTATGTGCAATCTGCTTTTTCCTTTGAGGCTTTATTTTCATGTCAATGTTTTCTTCTGAGTTTGTGCCTTGAATTTCCCTGTCACTGAAGAAGCTTTCTTTAGTCAAACTCTTTCTTTGTTTTTCACTCATTTTCCAGCCTTTTTCTTGACTTTGGACTTTATTTTATTTGGGCTCTGCTCACTTCTGTGGCAGATGGCTAGGCTAAGGTTCTGTGACTATATTTGGGAGTCTATAGGGCTCACAAAGTGGGAGAGACCCTATTTGGGTAAGAAGCAGAACTGCTCCCCACTGCCTTGGAACTGTAACTTAGAACTGAGTAATGAACAATGGAACTGCCAAATGGTGTCTGGTCCTGTGCACAATGCAAAAACAGGGTTAATATCTACAATATCTGTCTGACAAGGTATTTAGTTTCCTTACAACCTTAAGGCCTTGAGAACCTCTGATATCACCACTACTTCTATTGCCACTGCTGCTGTTGCAACTGTCTTCAGGTTCCATAGCTGGTGCTACTTCTACTATGCTACACTTTTGGTCAGCCAACACCCTAGCATCCATAGATCTTTCTTTCTGTCCTCTTAAAATGTCCTGGGTTAGAAAAAAATGAGTCACTATGACTTTTTGGTTATTCCACTCATAATTTGATTTGACACATTTAAAAAAAGTGTTTTTAGAGGGTTGATTTGTCTCAATTCACTCCATCATCTTGGCTCTGAAGCTGTTATAGAGTTTTCTGATGTCTCATGGAGTCATTGGCTTCTCTTTGGTTCATTCTAATTTTCAGGGAGTTTATTGCTTGGCAAGGTTTTTTAACTCTTGAGCCAAGAAATTTCCTTTCCAATTTTTTTCTTTCATAATTCTCATTTATTTTCCTCAAATTTCACTTGTTAAAACATTTTAAACTCCTTAAACAAAACTTTTACATCATTTCTTCCAAGAATTGTTGTTGAGTTTATGCCCAAAATTGTTTTACTCTGATGCATTGCTTGTAGATGTCTTGTAGTCATTTTAATTTTCATTTTGTGTTTTAATTTTACCTCTCACCATAATAGTTCATCATAATAGTATTCTTTAAAAAAAAACTTTCTTTTTTTTTTAATCTACTTTTTTTACTTTGGCCTTAATGTTGTGGCTGTCTTCTGTGGCACTCTTGGAAGATTTGAGCTAGTCCTGGTGCTGCTTTTTTGGATTATTTAGTGTTGTATAATTCCAAGATCTCAGGAACAGACTAAGGATTTGCAAGCTGTCAGTGCTCCAAAATAGTCTGATTCAGGAAAAATGATCCCTGGCCTGAGTTCATCTAGGTTTTGGTCTGAGTAATAGTAGAATGCTGTTAAACTCAGCCTCTATCAGCCAGCTGGAAATTTCTATTGCTTCATAGTGATTGAATCTTCAGAGTATCTTCTTTGGTCTGGGATTTTTTCCCTAGTTTTTTTTCTACAGACTGATTCAAATACTAGAAATGAAACTTTGGTTGGCTCAGATCTGAGCCACACCGATGCTGTTTGATTATGAACCTTTTTAGGTGCATTGCCTAATTTAGTTCATTCTCAGAATGCTGTGGATCTGTGACCTAAAACTGAGTGTTGGGCAATAAATCTACCAAGTGGCATTTGTGGCCAACATAATGTTTCTGTATAAATCTGAGACCATGCTCTGTCTCTGGTGCACAACTTCTCCCTGAGCACCGACAAGCTCAGAATACTCCTGGCCTGACTCCCCAGGGTCCACAGACTAACCCCTTGTCTGTTTCCCTATGATGAGCTAGGCTGGACAAATAACTCTGTTACTTGTATTTCCTCGGTCTGTTTGGGAAAGTATTATGAAGGGGAACGTGGCTGTACCATTTCCTACTAATCTACTATCTTGACTCTTTCTCTTCCTTTAGACATCTTAAACTCAACATGACCAAAACTGAACACATTATCTTTTCCCCTAAATGCTTCCCCTTTCCAATAGTGTCAAGTATACTACCATCCTCCCAATCCCCCAGGCTCATACCTAGGTGTTCTCATTTCCTCATTATCTCTTACTCCTTCACACGAATATCCAATCTGTTGCCAAGGACTATTGATTTCACCTTTGCAACATCTCTTAGGTATACCCCCTTCTCTTCTCTGATACTACCATTATCCTGGTACTGGCCCTTATCACCTCATGTTGGGACTATTGCAATATCCTGCTGGTGAGTCTGCCTGCCTCAAGTATCTCTCTCTATTCCAGTCCATCCTCTACTTAGCTGCCAAAATGATTTTTCTAAGGCACAGTTCTTATCATATCACTCTCCTACTTAATAAATATTATCCTATTAACTTCAGGATCACATCTAAAATCCCTTTATGACATCTCCCCTCACAAATCTACCTTTTGAGGCTTCTTCTATCCTAAATTCTCTCCACCATAACATATACTATTTGATCCATTGACACAAGTTTCCTTGGTGTTCCTTGAATAAAATATTCCATCTCCTGATTCTGGGTAATTTATTTATTTTTTTGGCTGTCCCCCATGCTTGGAATGATTTCTCTTCTTATTTCTGTCTCCTGATTTCCTGGATTTTTCTATTCAAGTTCCAGGTAAAATCCTATCTTTTATAGAAAATCCCTCTCAATCTTTTTTAATTCCAGTGTCTTCTCTCTATTGATTATATCCCACTTATCCTGCATATAGCTAGATTGTACATATTTGTTTGCATGCTGTTTCCTTCTTAGGTGTCAAGTTCTCAAGGTCTGTGACTATCTTTTGCTTTGCTTTGTATCTCTGGCACTTAGTACAAAGCCTAGCACTTTAGTAGGTGCTTAATAAATAAATGTTTACTGACTAACAAAAGCACTTACTGAGTACTTAATAAAGAGTGACTAAAAAAATAGGGCACTAAAGGGAAGGAAGATTTTATAGGACAAGATACTACAGAATCAAAGAAAGACCAGAGAAGAAGTTGAAAAAGTTTTTGTATAAATAAAACAAATATAGCCCAGATCAGAAGGAAAGAAGAAAATTGGGGGAGGGAAGGAAGGGAATTTTATAGACAGTTTCTCAGATAAAGGTCTCATATCTCAAATAAATAAACTTTGTCAGATATTCCCTAATTGATAAATTATCTGTAATTGATAAATGGTCAAAGGATATGATAAATCAAAACAATTTATAATCAGATAAAAATGTTCTAAATCATGATTGATTAGAGAAATGCAAATTAAAACAACCTCAGGGTATCATTTTATACCTATCAGATTGGCTAAAATGATTGAAAGGGAAAGCAACAAATGTTGAAGGGAATGTGGAAAAAACTGGAACACTAATTCATTTTTGGTGGAATTGTGAACTAACCCAACTATTTTGAGGATCAATTTGGAATTATACCCAAAGATTATTAAATTGTCTATTCCCTTTGATTCAGTAATATTACTACTAGGTCTATTTCCAAAGCTGATTAGGGGAAAAAAGAAAAGAACCTATATGTGCTAAAATATTTATTAGCAGCTCTCACTGTAGAAATTGTTGGTATGCCCATAAACTGGGGAATGGCTGAACAAATTGTGACATATGATTGTGAAGAAATACTACTGTGCTGAAAGAAATGCTGAGCTCAATAATCTTAGAAAAACATGGATAGATTTGCATGAAATAATGAACAATGAAAAGAGCAAAACCAAAAGAATGTTGTATATAGTAATAGCAATATTATTTTAAGAACAACTTTGGATGGATAGAACCAAGATGGTTCTTGCAAACTCCCTCAAACCACTTTGAATTCCTTTAATTAATGACTCTAAACAAATTTTAGAGTATCATAACACCCAACAAGATGGAGTAGAATATTTTCCAGCCAAAGGCAACTTAATAGCAGAAAAACTCTGTGGCACCAGGGTGGGAGTCCAGTGCAAACTCCCAGTTTAGGCTGTGCCAGCACAATCCTACCCTGGTCTTAGTCTGGACTTCAGCAAAGACAAATGGGTCTAGAGACCTCTGAATAAGCAGCAGTACTGGTGGTTTCCAGACCTTTCAGCCTAAAGACATCAAAGATGACTTGAAAGGTCAGAAGTAAAGTTCTGTGGCACTAAAGAGGGAGTCCATCATGTGGTCCCAGTGCAGACCACATCAGTTCCAGCTCCTGCCCCCAACCTCAACACCAGGAAAGCCAGAATAGGCCTAGGAACTTCTGAATCAGCTGTAGCACTGGTGGTTTCTAGATTTCTCACCCTGGAGACACCAAAGGTGACTTTGAAGGTCACCAGGAAAGGTTTGTCAGTAGAGTGAGAGAGTCTTGGGAAACCAGCAAACCAAGAGTGGGCATGGGCACCATTGGCAGCAGCAGCTTCTGTAGGCCTCAGCTCACAGGAAATCTCTTTATTAGCACTGAGGAAGGTTTTTGTGCTTTAGCACTCTAGAACTTAGAGCTACAGTGGGACAGGGACATTTCTTACAATTCCAAGGTAGAAAAGAATATTTGTGGTCAGGTCCCTAGAAGGATCTCTGAAAACAGCTACAAAACCCCTGAAGTTTGGGACAATGCATCCTTCACCCTGGAAACAGAGCTTCTCTTTAACAGAGTTAAAAGCTGAGTAATAGACTGGGGAAATGAGCAGACAACAGGAAAAGTTTCTGATCATAGAAAGTTACTAGGGTGACAAGGAATATCAAAACACACACTCAGAAGAAAATAACAAAGTCAAAACTACATCCAAAGCTTCTAAGAAAAATAAGAATTGGTCTCAGGCTGTGGAAGAATTCAAAAGAGATTTTGAAAATCCAGTAAGAGGGATTAGAGGAAAAATTAGGAAGAGAATTGAGAGTGGTACAAAAGAAAATACAAAAAGCTAATGAGGAGGAAAATGCCTTAAACAGCAAAATTGGCCAAATGGGAAAAGCTCACTGTGGAAAATAATTCTTTAAAAATTAGAATTCAGTAAATTAAAGCTAATGACTTTATGAGAAATTAAGATACAAAAAAAACCCAAAAGAATGAAAAAAAAGATGAAATATCTCATTAAAAAAACAATTGACCTGGAAAATAGATTGAAGAAAGAAAACAAAAGTTATTGGTCTACTTGAAAGTCATGATCAAGAATAATTTTGAGCAAATAATTTACATGAAGGAAGACACTATCTGCATCCAGAGAAAGAACTAGTAAATAGAAGTATGTGTAGAACAATTTTGGAAACATAACACATATGCCTATTAGTGTCTAATGGTAGTTTTCTCTAGGGTGGGCAGGAGGGGAAGAAAAAAAAGGGAAAATAAATTTATATGATAATATATGAAAAGAATAGAAAATTGCGCATAGTAGATTTGCAGTTCCATGTGTAATCATTTTTAAAAATTATACTATGCTATGGAAATGCTTGTTATATTCCATAAATTAAAAATAAAATAAAGAAAAATTAAAAAGAAACAAAAGGCAATTAAGATGCTAACATGAACCTTGGCCTTTATTGGTATTATGAGTCATATGGAGTATATGATCTGGTTGTAGGTAAAGTTTGACTGTCTAGTGAAAACAAGCCACATATTACTATAAGTTAGGAGGAGGATTAAGTAGTTTTTTTGTGGGAAGAGAGAAAACTCTTCCTGATTGTTTATGGGCTCAGGTAAATGTCCTACATTTTTCTCCTTTATACAAATAAAATATTTCTAATGTTTAATGCTATTCATTTAAGTACTGGCAAAGTAATTGAGGACCATTATTGGAAAATGAAATGAACCAGATATCCAAATTATCTGGATTCCTCTGGGTGATTGCATAAGCCAAGGAGATTTGGAAGTGAAAATTGTACTCAAATTCCTGAATCAAGGAAAAATGCTTCAATCACTCCCTATTGCTTCTAGGATAACTCTTTTGTCATTTAAAATCCTTCATAATCTAATTACAATTTATCTTTTCAGACAGACTACATATTGCTCTCGTAAATATAGTCTGCTCCAACCATACTAATTTCCTTGTGTTTACCTTTCAAGACTTTCCATCTTCTTTATGACTGTACAAAGTATCCCTCATGCCTACAATGCTCTTTCTTTGTCTCTTAGAACTCTTGAAGCTTCCTTGAAAGTCCAGTTCACAAGCCACTTCCTACAAGAAGACTTTCTTGATCCTCCTCGTTGTTAACTTTATCAATTACTTTGTATTTTTGTATTGACTTGGCTGTTTATAAGTTGTTTCTCTCCAATAGATTATCAACTTTAGGGCAGGAATTCATTTTTTCCTTTCTTTTTATCCCTCACATCTACTGACATTAAAGTTTGAGTGAATATTTAATGAAGTGGATGATCCAAAACCAAAATCTCCTACAGAAGCATAAGGAGAGAGCAGAAATACCTGGGAAAGTTGGTGTGGTTTATGGAAGGCTACACAAAAGAGCAATTATTATTATTTTTTTAATGCTGAGGCAATTGGAGTTAAGTGACTTGTCCAGGGTCACACAGCCAGGAAGTGTTAAGTGTCTGAGGCCAAATTTGAACTCAGGTCCTTCTGACTTCAGGGCTGGTGCTCTAACTACTACACCAACTAGCCCCCAATTTAAAAAAAAAAAATTAAAAGAAATTAAGAATTCTGAGAAGTGAAGATAAGGAGAGAGTAAATTTCAGTTGCTAGGGACAGATTTTGTTAATGTATGAAGGCAGGAAATTGAATGTTGAGTTTAGATAATTCCTAGCAGCCTAATTGGATGGACTACAATGTGAAGTTCTTAAAAAGGAATAATGTGAACTAAAACTAAAAAGGTAAACAGACATCAGAAATCAGGAGGGCCATGACACACTGCTATTGCCAGGCTGAGAATTTGACATTTTATTCTAGAAATAAAAGGAAATCAATGAAGATTTTTGATCAGGGAAGTGACACGGTCAGGCAGGTGATTTAAGGTTATTCTGACAGTTGAATGAAGATGGAGTTGGAGAGGACAGAGATTAGAGGCAAGGAAATCAATTAGAATGCTAATATTGTCTTAGAGAGAATTGATAATGTTACTGATCCCTCTATTAGTGGCTTTGATAGAAAGGGAATAGATGTATAAGATTTTGTGAAGATAGAATTGATAAGCCTTGACAACTAAGTAGGTATAAGAGTGGATGGTGTGAAATTGAAAGAAAAGTTAAGGAAGACTCCAAGGTTAGACACATAAACGACTGCAAAAACTGTGATATCCTCAACAGAACTGGGGTTAGATGGCTGAGGTAATTTTTCAGTTCCTTTCCATCATATGATTCTATATGTATATATAGATGTATATATAGGATATATATGTACATATATATGTATAAAGTATAAATATTAATGAAATTTTATGAACATGCACTAAAAATGTTAAATACCCCAAAACATGAATACTCAAGTAATATAATGCCTCTCACATTAGTTTCCTGAAAAAACTGAAGAGAAAGCGAGAATATGACTCGTGACTAAAACCAATTGATAATAAATCTACTCCATCTGGAAAGTGGCAAACCTAGAAAATAGAGAGCAGTCACCATTCAGGGCAACCTGAATTCTGCCCCAATTGTCACTCTCAGGTTTTCCTGTGCATTTCTGCTGACTGGAATGCTTTCACCATGAGTTCATGTCTTTCCAGAAAAATCCCACTTAATGCCTTCATTCAGTCAAAGGGGTATATATAGGTGATGTTTTGCAACCCCATGTTATGCAGCCCAGGGAACACCACCACTCTCCCTAAAGTGCTTGCATTGTCTTCTCAACTCTCCATCTAGTTGCCAGCAGGGAGAAACATGGACATAACTATCCAGCATCCCTGGTTCAAACGTGCTCTTGGATCCTTATATCCAAGCCGCTTGTTTGACCAGTTTTTTGGAGAAGGCCTTTTTGAATATGACCTCCTGCCTTTCCTCTCCTCCACCATCAGCCCTTATTACAGGCAGTCACTCTTCCGAACTGTGTTGGAATCAGGCATTTCTGAGGTAAGAATTTTTATTCTCCACAGTAGCTACCCTTTTCCTTTATCAATTTTCTTATAGATAGCCAAAGGCGATGATGACCCAGAGACCTTTTTGTAGCAGGAAAATATGGTTGGACTGTGTCTGCTCCAGCAACTTACACTATATTTAGACCGAGGTCCTCAGGCTCTGTCATTCATGTTGCATGTGGCAGGTGGATAAGGTTCACTGACCAGTCTTATTGCCTTCTCCCAAATCCCCCACTGAATTCTCAGAGTAATAGATGTCTCCACTTGATCAAGCAAAAACAGAACTTACAATTCTTTAACTAGCTGCCTGACTGCACCTCTAATGGAGAAATAGTGCAGCAGCAGAACTGTACTCTAGGCTATTCCATGTCCCTGGGAAGGGGGGAGCTGAAGATAAATCCAAACTGAGCAAGACCGTTCTCTTTTCCTCCCATCAGCTCATGACCCATGTGTGGTTTGAAATGCACAAACCACATGCTGGAAACCCCAAGAACAACCCTACCAAGGCAAGTTGTTGGCAAATGCAAGTTGTTTGTGTTCAGCTGCTTCCCCAACTGTCTGCTCTGGGCTGTGAAAGCCAGGCTGGGGGTGGGTGCTTCCTTGTATCCTGCAAGTCAGTTGATTTAGGGTTTCCTCTCCAGCAAATTTGCAGAAAGATTAGAATCGTTTCCTTCTTAAGTTAGTAGAATTTCCCTGTGCCAGTTCGGAAAAGAAAGGAGGGAAAAGGCACCAAAAGGAACCCAACAAAAATCTAAGAAACTGGTAAAAGGGCTGGTTAAGGAAAAGAAGTATAATAATAATAATCAATATTTATAGAGCATTTGAAAGGGGGCAAAGTGCTGATACATGTTATGTTTCATTTAATCCTCACCAAAAAACGTGTGAAGTAAGTATGCCAAAGATTATTATCTTCCTTTTTACAAATGAGGAAAACGATATTTAGAGAGGGTAAGTGATTTGCCTGTGGTCACTCAGTTAACAGCTGTCAAAAGTAGGATTTAATTTTAATCTCTAAATGTGCCATCCATTATGCCACAATTAGCCTGTTAGTAAAAGTGCTTACTAAGTAAAACCCAAATGTCCAAAGGAAAGATCAGTTATGTGAAGCAATGACACAGCAATAATCAGATTCACCCATCACTTGAAACAGAAAGATTCTTAAGAGTGTTAAAATAAATGGAGAATACAGTTTTTGAAACCTCTTGACAAGGTAGAGGTGGTAACACTGTCTAGATATGCAAAGTGAACTGCAGAGTGGAGACGATTATGTGGAACACTTAGGCAAAATAAACAAATTTAAAACCTATTATTGAGAAAACAGAAATTCTTTTTTTGGAACTTAAAGATTGAGTTTGTCTATGGAGACCAGATTCACCAAATAACTCAACCCACCTCATTTTGCTTTTAGAGTCTCTTACTCTACATCCCCTATCTTAAAAATGGAAGAAGCCACAGATCAATTCTAATTCCTTTAGCTTTCTACAATCCATCTCAGGGAACTTGGAAGAGAATCGTTTCCTTGTCCACCAATAGGCTCTGCCAAATGGTTGGTAAATCTGCATGTGACATTTTAATTTCAGGTGAGATCTGACCGAGACAAGTTTGTTATCTTCCTGGATGTTAAACATTTCTCTCCTGAAGACTTGACTGTGAAGGTGTTGGATGACTTTGTGGAAATTCATGGGAAGCACAGTGAAAGACAGGTAAGACAAGTCATTAGCATCCATCATTAGCAAACCATTTGTGATTTGTTTTATGTCTTTTTGAAGTCTTATAATTGGACTGAGAAAGAGGAAGAGTTGAGTCAGAGAAAATAGAGCCCTTGAATGGATTATTTTAATTAGATCAATTTCTTCTGAGGCTTCTGATGTATCCTCAGTAACCTCTTAGAAGATAAAATCTTTTTTAGGATTATCAGCAGGGCAGTCTGACAGAATAACAACACAAATGGCAGTATTGGATTTCAAATGTATCTCTATTGCCAATGGAGGTTAAAGCATTTTGTAAAAATTGTCCAACTTACTTTCTCAGTTGCTCCATCAGTCCATTTGACTGCCAGGGAAATACTTCAGTACATATAAGATCTATGCTTTCCTCATGTGGGAACTCCTACTTGAAGGCAGATAACAACCTATTTATAATTTATAGTCTTAGGTGCCTGAAATTTATGAAGATTGTAATGAGTGTGAGTGTCAGAGAGGGGATCTATACCCAGATTTTTAGTTTTATGATCTCTCTGCTGTATCAAAGGCATCTCTTTTGCCAGCAGAATGATTTAAAGAATTGAACCAAGATTTGTGCTAAATTCCTTAAATAGGAGTAGTTTCTTTTTTGTCTTTACATTCCCAGAACCTAGAACATTTCCTTGATTAATAAATAAATGCTTAAGAAATGTTTGAATTGAGCAAATTGCCCTTAAGGTACATGATAGAAAGGTTATAAGTAAATAATGAGACTCATTACTAACACTAGTGTCCCAATCTGTATGATTTCACCATTCGTCTATGATTGTCTTTAATTAAATGTAAACAGGAATATCATGGAATTATTCAGCCACATCTTGGTCCATCCCAATCAAATGCTGAACTGTGTGTTGATTCAGGAAAAGCTAAAGCAAGTATGCTATCTAAAGTAGATACAGAACATTTGCATTTTTACATGGAAAGATGACTAGTATAAATGAGAAGAACAAATAAAACAGCCCTAGGTTTAGAAATTTTCCACACATAATATGCAAAATTGAAATAAGACTTTAAATTTGAAATAATACTTTAAATACTGATTGAGTTGAATTGAAATGCAATTGAATGTTAGCAGAAGTCTTAATGTTTTTCTCAAAGTGATAGTCTTTCTTGAAATATGAAGAACTTAAAAAAACCCAAAACCCTATAATTTTCTACCCGAAGAATCATGGCACCTAAAGCTACCTCTCTGTGTTCCTGGGACATTTTAATTTAATTCCTGGGACCACTTTAATTTCATCTAGCCAATGAGACATTTCTCCATCTTATTTTAATTAAATAATTGATATCTTCAGCTTACAGAAAAGAGAGTGTAATTGAATGTATAAAATTAAAAGCTATCCAAGAGATTTGAAACCAATCTTCACTTAGGTGGGACTTTTTGTTCCATATTACTTTATTGCTATAAGCCCTAACCTTATGTGTGTATTCACATATATTGTGTATTAATGACTTGTTTCAGTCTAACTCTTTCTAACTCCTCTTGGGGTTTCTGGCAAAGATAATGGAGTAGTTTGCCATTTCCTTCTGCAACTCATTGTACAGATGAGAAAACTGAGGTTAATTGACTTGCCTAGGGTCACACAATTGCTAAGTGAATGAGGCCAGATTTGAACTCATGAAATGAGTCTTCCTCATTCCAAATCCAGTGATCTATCCACTATGCTATCTAATTGCCCTATACATGTATATAAAAATGTTTAAAAATATAACGGGACTGTTTTTTAATGAAGCATTATTTTAATACAAAAATTAAAGTGTTGTAATTGGAAGAACCAATATCCTGGTCATAGAATGATCATATAAAAAAGGCCTACAAATCTACTGTAAAGATTCCATTTTAACAAATTCTTGTTTTGAAATAGAGGTGTGTCTGGCAAGTATCTCAAATAGTGTTTTAAAAGAAAGAAACTTAGTCTCCTAATACGGTCCCAGACTCTGAGCTCTGGGTTTACTTGAACTGGATTCGATATTGGGATATTTCTAAAAAATTACCTCTGTGACTCATTTTGTCCCCTCTCAAAAATTTCTCCAGGAAATATCAGATTATAGCTTGTGTCTAGGTCTCCAGAGTTATGGCCAAATCACTTTTCCAAGGGTTCTTCCAAGCCCTTAACATAACAACAAACATTGTCTGGAGAGTAATGTTTTACTTCTACAAAAATTTAGAAAACACATAAAAGAATCTAATTATTCCATAAACAATTGAAATTTTCTCCATATACTTGGTGACTATAATCCTCCTCAATCTTCCAACCTTACCCTTGGTCCCTGTACTGGTCTCTAGGGACATAACACTATAATCCCTTGTTTGGATCAGTGGTGTCAAAGCCCAAATAGAAACAGATAACCACAAGCTGCAAATTGCTTTATATAATACCACCAGTTAAAATTTTCTCTATTGTATTATACTTTTATTTACTTTGTTGAACATTTCCCAATTACATTATAATCTGATTATAAATTGACATGTACTCAGGTCATGAGTTTTGGCATTTCTTGTTTGAATTATGCATGGAAGGAAAATGAATTTGAGATTGCTAAACATAAAACAATTCCTTCTGTCCAACAATCTAGTGAGTCCCACTTTCATTCCAGGAATACATATGGCACTCCAACCTAATGTTACTACTTTAAGCACATAGTAGGAAAGTTCCCTTAACTCAGGAAGGGGAACAAATATGCACTTGGTAGAAGAGAAACCCTTTTTCCATTGTTCCTGCATTTTTCAGATAATGTTTGGTAGTAGTAAAGAACTAAGTCTAAGTCTTTTTTCTCCTCCATTTTGTGGCTCAATCTCTTGATAATTCTCCAGCTATAGAGCCATGCACACAATCTTTTGTCTGTTCAAATATATGACAGTATCTAACAACTCTGTCTTGTCTTTAAAAATCTAGATTTCAAAATTGCCAAGAAATACTCCCTCCTCTATTCAGGAAGCTAGAATTCAAGATTTTTTGCTGCTCCTTCAAAAGGTTGAGGTTCAGGAATTTCCTCTACTGAGCTACAAAATTTCCCTTTCCAAAACTGTCCTCTCTGGGGCTGAAGTTGCCCTTTTCATGTCTAGGGCAAGAATCCAGGGTCCAGGAACATTCCTGGAGACATATAATTAAGAGGCTCCATCACTGCCCTTCAAAGACTTCCTTTAGGCTGTATGGATAAGAGTATATATAATTACACTATACTTCTGCCTCAAGGCTTCCATTACCAATTCCCAACTGAGGAAGACTGTATGCACGTATAGACTCCACTACAAACCTGCCCAAGGTTTATTCTAACTCTGTTGTTGTCTAATCTGTTTGATCTGCAAGTGTGTTAGAAATTTTGTCTCCTTCTATCCTCACAACAAACCTAGGAGGTAGTGCTATTATTATTTTACAGTGAAGGAAACTGAGGCAGAAGTCAAATGACTTCTCCAGAGCCTGCAATTAGTAAATGTCTGAGGTCAAATTTGAACTCAGTTATTCCTGTCTCCAGGCTACTAGTGCTCCACATATTGAATCATGTAGCCCATCCTAATCAACTTATTTCAATCAATGAGATTTAAGAGCCCTAATCCTCACTGAGGTACAGTTATTTCCCAATTCATTCAATGATGCTATCTTCATAGGAAGATACAAAGTCCTAAAAGTACCCTTTAGTAAACTCATAAGGATTATCCTCTGATCAAACCTCTATATAATAGCCAAAAATTGTGGTAGTTTTATGCCTACTCCACAAATGCAAAATGTGTTACATATAGCCAGAAGGATTTCCAATTTTTATTTATTATGGTGAATAGTGGATATTATTATTATGGATATTACTATCCACTATCTCATTTAGAAGGAGAATTTTTGGGTGTGGAATTCCAGTAATCGCAGGAGAGGGTGGATGGGTCCCTGCCTTTGAATAACCATTCTTTCCCACCTTTGCCTTCTGCCAGGATGACCACGGCTATATTTCCCGTGAATTCCATCGTCGATACCGCCTGCCTTCCAATGTGGATCAGGCCTCCATTTCCTGCTCCCTGTCTGCTGATGGCATGCTGACCTTCTCTGGTCCCAAGATCCACTCTAATATGGATTCAAGCCACAGCGATCGATCCATCCCTGTATCTCGTGAGGAGAAGCCCACCTTGGCTCCCTCTTCCTAGGCTGTGGCCTTGTGAGTCACATAGGCTGCCACCATCTGCAGTCTTTCCTCACAAAGCCATTGCATAGATACCAGGGGAAAATGTAGAAGAGTCAGGGTTGTTTATTTTCCTCTGCTCTATCCCCTCTTTTGTTGTTGTTATTTTCATTTTCTTAGATGGGATGAAAGTCTGAGAGAGTCTGAGACATTGGGCCTTGAGGCCTAAAACCTAAAGAGCTGTGATGTTAGTGATGATCCAAAATCTAAATGTTAAAAACCCAAATCCCATTGCGGGCTGGTTTGCAGAAATGGCCATCTTCAAGTGACTGAGAGTGTTCCTGGTGTTAACCTCCAATAAACAAGATGAAGAAGAATCAACAACTGAGCCAATCAATGTGAAGAGAAAATGAACTAGAGAGAGTGGGGAGTAATATACATTTAATAAAGTGCCTCCTGGTAATTCAAAGGTTCCTCACACGTGACACAACCTAATATAAGCAGGTCACAGCTGGATTTTTAGACAGGTGTGTCCCTATAGTAAAGATGTTAGTTTCTGTTAGCCATGCTTTATATGACAAGAAGGAGTAGATGCTGCCCAGCTTTGGAGATTCTGTGAGAGAGTTACATCATAATATTAAGGCTTCAAATCCCCACTGGGATCTCCCAAGGCTGTATGTCTCAGACGATCTTTCTCAAAACCTTAAAATTTCTAACATAGGTTCACCACACTGTAAGAATACCACCACTGGCCATCAATAAAGTAAATGTGACATGAGCAAACCATGGCTTTGTGTCAATTTCTTTCTTTCTTGGAGTTTGGAATGGAAAAGATAAATATGTCAAATGGATTACAAAGAAGGCTCAAATATTAATATTATTAAAGGATGAGGTTTGGGAAGAAGGAATTGGAATTCTTCCCCTACTTTGCCAACGTCAGAGTTCTCTGTCCCTGTGATGATCCGGCCACATCTAGAGTATTGTGTTCAATTTGGGACATGGAAATTGTTTTCCTCTTTTTTCCCCCCTGAGGCAATTGGGTTTAAGTGACTTGCCCAGGGTCATACAGTTAGGAAGTGTTAAGTGTCTGAGGCCAGATTTGAACTCAGGTCCTCCTGACTTCAGGGCTGGTGCTCTATCCTCTGAGCCACCTAGCTACCCCAGGAATTTTGAAGATGATGTTAACAAGTTGGAGTGGGTGCAAAGTGACCAAGATAACAGGGAAGATTCAGAGCCATACTTTATGAGGATGGGTAAAAGAAATTAGAAATGTTTAACTAGGAGAAGAGGTCCATTTAAGAAGGCATCTGTGGGATTACGGAGAGCCAAAGGGAAGAAGTAAGGCAGCTAAGTGGTACAGGGAATAAAATACTGGCCCTGAAGTCAGGAAGACCTGAATTCAAATGTGGCCTCAGAGATTTACTAGCTGTGTGACCCTGGTCAGTCACTTAGTCTCTGTTTGGCTTGATTTGCTCACTATAAATGGGATAATAATAATACTTTTCTCTTAGGGTTTTGATAAGGATCAAAGAAGATACTATTTTTAAAGCATTCAGCACAATGCCTGGCACACAACAGGTGCTATATAGATACTTATTCCCTTCCCAAGAAACTATGAGAAAAAATTTTAAATTCAATATAAAGAAAAACTTAACAATTAGAGATGCCCCCAAATGGAATGAGATTATGGTGATGATAACAATAATAACAATGGTCATAATAATAATAATAGCCAACATTTATGCAGAGCCTTAAGATTTACAAAGAACTTTACAAATATTTCATTTTCTCCTCACAGCATCCCTGTGAAGTAGATACTATTATTACCCTCATTTTTCAGATGAGAAAACTGAGACAAAGGTTAAATGACTTGCCAATATCAGACAGCTAAGTATCTGAGGCTGGATTTTAATTTAGGATTCCTGATTCCAAGCTCAGGGCTCTAGTCATTATCTAGTTCTCTCACAACTGAGAGTTTTAAGCAGTGATAAGATGACTACTTAGTGAGAGTATTGTAGAGGTAATTCATGTGACAGGTAAGGATTGGATTAGATAACTTGGATGTCTCACAAACTTCATTTCAAAATGTTCAGAACCCAAATCTACCTATTTTCCCCTAAGCCAGTCCTCCCTTCTAACTTTTCTGATCATCTCAATACTACCATTATTCTCCCAGTCACTTTGGCTTGGAGTAATTTTTTTTCTTACTGATACCCACATTTAATTAGATGTCAAATTCTGTTGATTATTCATCGATCTTATACCTATTTCTCCCCATTTCTATTACTACCACCCGTCTTTCAGGCATCATAATTCATATTCAGGACTACAGCTTCTTTTTTTGCCTCCTTCCAATCAGCTTTTACAAATGGCTTCCAGATAGAGCTTCCCAAAGCTTAGTATTAAGTCCATAACTACTTTAATATTTCAATAAGGCCATGATTTTTTCACCTGAGGCAATTGGGGTTAAATGACTTGCCTAGGGTCACACAGCTAGGAAGTGTTAAATGTCTGAGGCCAAATTTGAACTCAGGTCCTCCTGACTTCAGGGCTGGTGCTCTATCTACTACACCACCTAGCTGCCCCAAGACTGATTCTTTTGTGAAGGAAAATTAGATCATTTTTTGCCTCCATTCTTACCTAGCCTTTAATTATTGAAAGGGTGTTGCCTCTCAGATCTGTGAAGGAGGAAGGAATTTGTGACCAAAGAACTAGAGTTCATTATTGATCACAAAATATATAATTTTGATTATACTAAGTTCAAAAGTTTTTATACAAACAAAACTAATGCAGACAAGATTAGAAGGGAAGCAATAAACTGGGAAAACATTTTTACATTCAAAGGTTCTGATAAAGGCCTCATTTCTAAAATATATAGAGAATTAACTCAAATTTATAAGAATTCAAGCCATTCTCCAGTTGATAAATGATCAAAGGATATGAACAGACAATTTTCAGGTGAAGAAATTGAAACTATTTCTAGTTATATGAAAAGGTGCTCCAAATCACTATTGATCAGAGAAATGCAAATTAAGACAACTGTGAGATACCACTACACACCTGTCAGATTGGCTAAGATGACAGGAAAAGATAATGATGAATATTAGAGGGGATGTGGGAAAACTGGGACACTGATACATTGTTGGTGGAACTGTGAACCGATCCAACCATTCTGGAGAGCAATTTGGAACTATGCTCAAAAAGTGATCAAACTGTGCATACCCTTTGACCCAGCAGTGTTTCTACTGGGCCTATATCCCAAAGAGATTTTAAAGGAGGGAAAGGGACCCACATGTGCAAAAATGTTTGGGGCAGCCCTTTTTGTAGTGACCAGAAACTGGAAACTGAATGGATGCCCATCAATTGGAGAATGGCTGAATAAATTATGGTATATGAATGTTATGGAATATTATTTTCTGTAAGAAGTTAAAGGCACAAAGATGAGTAAAAAGTTGATAAAATCATCCTTATTAATAGGGCAGCTAGTTGGTGTAGTGCATAGAACACCAGCCTGAAGTCAAGAGGTTCATATCTGGTTTCAGACATTTAACACATCCTGGCTGTGTGAGTCTGGGCAAGTCACTTCACCCCAAGTGCCTCAGCAAAAAAAAAAAAAAAAAAAAAAATCATACTTATTAGCTAATAATATAATAGCATACTTGTTAAATCCTAGCTAATCAGTTAAGATATAAATTGAGACAATAGCTTCAGAACATTTTCAGGCTACAAAATAAACCCTCAAAAATCAACTACATTTCTATATGATAATAACAAATTTCAAGGAGCAAAAGTATAAAGTGAACTCCTATTCCAAATAACTACAAAATATCTTAAAGTATATAGGGATTTCTCTATGAAAGCAAAGAAAAAAACATGCATAAATTGAATTACAAATGAATTCTTAAGTAAACAAAGAAATAATTTTAAATAGCTGGAAGAGATCCAATGCTCATGTTTAGGCTATGCCAATGATGAGGCCCTGAATGGTGCTTTGGACCAAGAGAAACTGAAGAATTGATCCCTGAGGCAAGCAGGCAGAAGGCTCTGATAGAAATCAGTTTAGTTCCATGGTCCCACGCTTTTGGAAGGTAGTCCAGTCTAAAATCCATGCTATGTGGAACTTCTGAGACCCACCCTCTGAATAAATCCCGATCATGTCCCTGAAGTTAGATTTTCCCTATAAAATCTACTTCTGGGCCATCTCATGGCTTTTATTCTCCTTTGGGTCAGTCTGCCCTCATGGTGTCTTTCTCCTTACCTCTTCTCTCCCTAATTCCACTATGCTTCTCAACCCTACTTCTTACAGGTAAGTCTCTACAGGTAAGCCAATTAAAGGCATGCCCCAGCCTTATGGGGGGCTCCTTTTCTTCTGGGTAATTGTGAATTCCATTGAGATACTTGTTTTTGATATGCTCTCCCATTCTATTTCATGTTTACCATTCCTGTATCTATTGTATCCCTTCATTCTGTCTATAACCTGTTCCCTATATAAATCTACTTTTTTCCAAATAGAATGACCATTGTGAATTCTTTACACGACCAAACCCCAACTTTTAGTGCTTGCCATCATTTGGTGCCAAATCCCACATCATAGACCACATCACCAATATAATAAAACTATAATACTACTGAAATTAATTTAGACTTTTAATGTTATCAAACAAATTACCAAAGGGATACTTTATAGAACTTAATAAAATAATAAAATATTTCATTTGACAAAGAAAAAGATCTAGAATATCAAGGGAAATAACAAAAACAAGTAGAGATAAAAGGGGAAATAGCACTTCCCAACCTCAAACTGTATATTATAAAGTAGTAGTAATTAAACCATTAGGCATTGGTTAAAAAATAGATAGATTGGTGGACTAGACAACAGACAATCAGAAACACTGCAAGTCAACAATCCAGTGTTTGAAAAAGTAGCAGACATAAATCATCTAGGAATGAACTCCCTAGTTGACAAAGTACTCTTGGGAAAACTGGAAAGCAGTTGACAGAAATTAGGCTTAGACCAACACCATGTTCCATAATATTCTGAATGGATGGTCATGTCAAATGACCTTGATATTAAAGGTCATACTATAAAAAATTAGAAGAGAAATAGATCATATTTCTCTAGTATATGTACAAGTATCAGTATGAGATGCATTGTTAAACAAACAAGGTATAGAATAAATTACAAAAGATAAAATAGAAAACTGATTACATGAAACTGAAAAGTTTCTTCATAGACAAAATTAATGCATCTAGTTCAAGAAGGGAAGAAGAAAAATGGGGGAAAGTCTTTGCATTAGATTCTCCAATAAAAGTTTGGTATCCATGATATAGAAACAATTAACAAATATACATAACAAATAATACATATACATTAACAAATATACATAATAGGTCACTCCTCAACAAATAAATGGTCAAGTCCTATGAACAAGCCAGTTTTCAAAAGAATAATTACAAAGTATTGACAACTATATAAAAGAATGCCAAAATCACTAATAAAAAAAAATTTTAAAAATGCAAATCAAAACAACCTTATGATTTCATGTCATATCCTACAAATTGGCAAGGATTTGATAAAATTTAACAAACTGACCAAAAAGTGACAACATTCAATGTTAAAGAAGGTGTGAGATGATAGATAAGCACACAATAATGTGGAACTATGAATTGGTACAACCATTTTGAAAAGTAATTTGGAATTATGCAAATAAAGTGATTAAAGTGTCCATTTTTGACCCAGGGATACTATAACCAGGAAGCCAGTGTTAAGGGGAGGAAGTCTCCAAATGCAGCAAAAATATTTATAGCAGTACATTTTGTGATAGCAAAGAATTGGAAACAAGATAGAGGTTCAATAGGGAATGTTGAAACAAATTGTAGTAGGTGAATATGTTGAGTCAGAAAGACATCCCAACAAGATTAGGTTGCTTAATATCAGGGGTTTGGCAAAAGAATTCACACACTCAGGCTCCAAGTTAAGAGGCAAAGCTTTATTATGCTGCTTGATAGCAGGCTAAAGTTCCAAGGGAATCTAGCAAAGAGTCAAAATCAAGGAGATAATTTTATAGGAAAGAGAAACGAAGTTAGGTTGATAAGCTAATATGATGACTTAGAGATAAATTGAGAGTGGTAGGAGTGGGGTAGTTCCCATCAGTGAGTTCTACAGCTTACTGACCAACAGACTGGCTATTGTTTATGGTACTCCCAAGGCTGGGTAGCCTTAGGATTTCTCAGGAATTGCAACTTTCTCACACCTCATCAAATAAAAATGAAATTTTATGTGCCGTAAGAAATGATGTATATAAAGAATACAGATAAGCATCTGTATGAACTGATGTAAAGTAGGTAGAGCCAAGAAAACAATATATACACTTGATGTGGTTTATGATGTGGGGTTTAGGATCAAATAATGTAGTCTAAGTACCAAAATGATGTGGGTGACTTAGATACCAGATGATGATAAGCAGCAAAAATCAGAGTCTGGTCATATAAAGAATTCACAATGGCCATTCTCTTATGCAAAAGGTAGATTTATTTAGGGAAGAGGTTACACACAAAATGAAGAGATACAGTAGACATCAGAAATGGTAAATATGAAATAGAGTGGGAGGGGTTTAATAATTAATGATGGAAAGGGAAAGTTCCCTAATGGAACTTGCCATTCCCCAGGAGAAAGGAAACACCCCATGGGTCCTGAGAGGGACATAGCACCCTCAATTTATGCTTAATATTTATCATTTTCCTATACTGACATTTGATATTTATGTGAGTGTGTGTGTGTGTATTTGGTTGTTCTTAGCTAATTATAGCTAAATAAAGAGGAGGAGTGGAGTTGGGAAGCATAGTGGAGTTAGGTGAGATACCATGTGGCAAGGAGGAAGGGTTAAGGAGAAAGACATCATGAGGCAGGTGCTGTGGTGGAGTGACCCAAAGGAAGGCAGCAGCCATGAGATGGCCCATAAGTAGATTTTATAAGGAAAATTTAGCTTCAGGAATATGACTAGAACTTCTGACAGGACATGGCAAGGTGAAACTGCTCCAGACCTCTACAGAAGGTGGGTCTCAAGGTCTTAGATTTCAGAGTGGACCACCTTCTCAAAGGGAGGGACAATGGAGCTAATCTGATCTCAGTCAAAAAAAAGGCATATTTTGAATCAGTATAAATGTTCCCTCTCATTTCTTTCCCCCATTCTAAAGCTCTGGTGAGGGCAAAAAATGCTCTGAACCTAGTGGGGGGTTAGAACCTCCAATGATTGGCCTAGGATGAGCTTAAGGCTTCCTCAGTTAGAAAGACTATGGTAGACACGGGTCTAAGGCAGGAAGATCACCCCAAAAACATCAAATTTCCAGCCATGCCCAGAAAAGTTCGAAGTTGTTTCTTTGAGGCAGGTTCAGGGAGTGATAAAATTCAAAATTGTCTACTTCCTCTTCACTGTGAGTTTAGGAGAGATGGGACTTAATTCATGGCCCAAATACTCAACAGACTGATAGGCAATTTGGACATTAGACAAAGAAATTTTTATTGCCCCAGGAGGCCAGAAAGTTAAGGATTTTTTTTTTTTTTTTTATGACTGTAGCCAGAGAAGCCTCTCGGGTTGGGCTGCAGATGAAGCAAGATACCATCCACATATTGGATAGCTAGTGCCTGTCCAAATATCTGGGGGCTGTCACAGAAGCCCTGGGCTATCTGCATGTTATGAACATGACTATCCATGTTGATTGGTGGGGATGTCCCCCTGGATTTGTCCCTTCAAAGGCAAAAAAGAAATTGTGAGTTCTTATGCAATGGTATGCAAAAGCAAGAATCTTTAAGATCTAAAGCAGAAAAACAGTGTGTCCCCCATGTGCTCATGATTTCTACTGACCATTTGCTCTGATTGTAGAAATTTGCTATAAGAAGAAAAAGCAGGGACATGATTATAATAGCATCAAAATATGTCCTTCATAGGAGAAAGCATTCCTAGCTCTGTTGACAACCAATCATGCAGTAACAATTCTACCTTATAGCCAGACTCAGGAATAATCAAGTGAGAGACAAAGAAACAGAACTGGGAAACTGAGTCAGAAGGATCTGACCTTGAGCAGAGGCTAAGGTTGTTCTCCTAGCTCTTGCCCAGATAAGATGTATACCTGTGACAATTCAGGAAGTCATCCTTCTGAGTAACATGGCATTTTTTTTTTAAATAGTGGGTTACTGACTTAAAGATCCATCAGGTAATCATATCCAAATTCAAAGATCAAAAAATATAAATTACAATCCCAAGACATTTTGTCTTTAATAGTAAATTCTACTAATCACAGCTTAGGGCTAGATACATTATTTTTAAAAGTTTACCAAGGCTCATATAAATATAGATTTTACTTAACATGATTTATATGTTTAAAATCATCCTGGTGCAAAGGATCAATCATTAAACAAGCTTATAGATCCTTAGTAAACATATTCCTTGTTTAGGAACTATATATCCTAAACAGTCTCATTTCTCAGGACTGATGAACTTGCTTACCCTGATGGTTTCAAGAAAACTTGCAAGCTTACAAATTAAGGGGTGTTGACAGAGACCCTAGGGAAGGGGCTGAGCCTGCTGTTGACCACCCCAACTATTCTTGGTGTGTTTGTGGACTTCGATTTTTGATACCTCTCTCTACTCTGTGAAGAGGGAAAAGGTGCTGCACACCCTCATTCTTGAAAGTGAACTGATAAGATTAAAGCCTTATCACTCTTGTTCCCCACACAGTAATTACTAATTTTAGGTTTAACATGACAATAACTCCAAATAACTTAGTTAACACTTTTAAAATTTTCCTAAGTAATAGCCAAATACTCTTGGCTGTAATTTCCTCTTAATTTTCTAGCAAAGATGAAAATACCTAATTCCCTTAAATAAGTTTTCCTTTTTGTTTTAGGGAGAAAATGGGCAATTCTTAAAATTGAGATAGAACAGATTTTAAAATTGACAACTTTAATTTATGAGATTCCCTAAATTCTAATTAAATGTTCTAGACAAACTGAATTGCCATTTGGTTATTTTCAAATTCACACTAATCATTTCTCCTTTGTGAGCCAAGAAAGGGTTAAAGTGCCAATTTTTACTGACAGGGCCCTCAGAAGTATGATTTTCGATTACTCAAAAGCCTGCTGTTTGTTGCCAGAGTTTTGAAAGTATCAGTGAACTACTTTTCTATTTTCTTAAAATTCTCAAACTTAAATCTTCTGTTAACACTATCAGTGCAAATAAATTACAATTTACATATCCTTTTAGAGCTTTGATTAGAATTCCTTTAAAACAACTTTTACTATCATATCTCAAATAAGAAATTTCACTGAACTTTAGTATATTTTCTTTCTCCCCCTCTCATCCCTGCTGCAGTCAGAGAAGGGGGAAAAGGGGAAGTAAGAGAAAGAGACTCTTTTTAATGTATGCATTATCCTACTAATCCTAATTAAGCCCACCAAGGTCTTAATTTAGATGAATTTGCTTCCAAATTACTTTCACACAGAAATTATTTATTTCAACACTGACATTGTATGTTGGTCACATCTAAAAACCCACATAAAGTTACCAAATATGAAGCAATTGTATCCAATAAAGCAGTTAACATTTATATAGCATTTATTTTATGATAAGCACTTTTGCAATCATAAGATCTTCACACTATCACAATTTCTCTTTGCAAATCAGAAAACTTGGCAGAGATTAAATAATTTGCCATAAATTATATAGTTAATTCATATCTTCAACTGAAACAGAGAATGGTGGGCTTACCAAATGCAGAGGCCAACTGGTTTTCTCACCTCACACTGCCATGCTGGGTGCTGCCAGGGGCAGCCAGATTCTTCCCAGGCAGTTGCTGAATAAAGCCTCCTGAAGGCTGGGGTGACTGGTGCCAGGACCTCCCTTTGATGGTAGTTTCAGGTGCCAGGGCTCAGGGAATGCTGGCCATGGGAACTGACTCTCACTACATCCCTACTTCCCCAAGCTGGGTTGTGAAGATATTTTGGCAAGGTTGTGTGGGGAAACCACAACTGTTGCTGCTTTCCCCCATGTCTATAGGCAAGGCAGAATTTGAGTTTCCCTACAGTTCTTTAGCATTACCTTTTCTTAATCTTATCTGAGATGAGAGGGGTTAGCAAACAGGGAGACTTGGGCTAAATCGATCTTGTCTGCAATCCCCACAACTGAGGTACACTCAGGATTCTGGGGAGTGGAGCATGCTGAGTGATCAGGGTTGTAGATAAAGTCCCTTAATACCTTCTGAGGTACTTTCCCAATGGAGCAGAAGGGGACTCCAGACAAGATAAAGAGTCAAATAAGAGTTAGCAAAAAGTTGCTATTTACCTAATTTTTCTTTTTCTTTTTCACTCCCTTCTTTCAGAATGGGGCAAATTTCTGGAATTGTCCCCAATGTCTTAGGAATTTTTTTTCTTGTAATCTTAAAATAACTAATTACCAAACTCCTTAATCATTGCTCTCAAAACCTTGAAAATTATTTTATTTTAGCAGTTCTATAATTTTAATTAGCTAACTTTATTTCCATAACTTGCAGCTTGGCCAGAACTGGTGTCCACAAATAAAAGTTAGGCTTTTTCAGGGATACTGCCAAATTTTCCCTTAGTGAGGTATAAAATTCACAGGTATTATACATGTTTTTGTAATTTTTCAGTATTATCAGTTATTATTTTTCTTCTCTTTTTCTTTCCTTTTATCTCTCTAAAAATATTATTTGTTATAAAGAATGGCTCTGCAGGAGAAAGCAAGGAAGAAATATTGGGCAAAACTATGATGATGTGAAAAACAAGACATCAATGAAACTTGCTCTTTAATAAAAGATCATTAGTAACCCTGAAAAGAGCAGTCTCACTTGACTGGTGAGGTCAGAAGTCAGATTGAAATGATTAAAAAGTGAGTCAGCAAGGAAGAAGTGGAGGCAATAAATGTAAAGAGCTATTTCGACGATTTGGGCTGAAAAAGGGAAGAGAGATTTGGGACTAAGATTCAGGCTTGTTAGTTAGTAGGGAAGGAGATAACAATAATGATAAAAAGAACATATATATTAGAGAAGGTAAAACTAAAAATTAGAAGATGGGAGATAATTTGGGGAGCAAGCTACCAGTAGAGAGAGGATGATTCTGGGTGACTATTGCAGTAATATCCTTCTTTTCTCAGTTTTGCCTAATTTAAAAAAAATTCCATAGTATTTATTCAGATTCTTTAAGCTTCTTTTTTTAATTGTTTACTGGTTTTTCTAGTCTCCTTTACATTTTTCTATGAGATTTTTCCTTTGTGTTTTTTACTCTAATTAATTTGTTTTATTTCATGTTGTTTTGAGGTGATGAAGTAGAATACAATATCTTTTTTTTTTTAGGTTATATCCATTTATTAACTGTTTTTGAAAATTTTAGGTTCTATTCTTAACCAATGGCAAGAATTAGGCCCAGTCTCCTGGCACTATTTCTCATGCTTCTGGGTACAGAATATAACTTATATGAATTTTTTTATTATTAAAAGCTCTTTATTTACAAAACATAAGAGTGATATTTCTACATTGACCTTTGCAAAAACTTTTTTTTTTGTTCCAAGCTTTTCCCCTCCTTCCCCCCACCCCCACCCCTAGATGACAGGTAATCTAACACATGCTAAATATGATAAATTATATGACAAATCCAATATATATATACATATCTATACACTTATCTTATTGCACAAGAAACATCAGATCTAGAAAGAGAGAAGGAAAAAAAACAACCTAAGAAGGAAAACAAAATGCATGGAAATATTCACAGAAAGTGTTAAAATGCTGTGTTGTGGTTCACACTCAGTTCCCACAGGCCTCTCTCTGGATGTATATGACTATCTTCGTTGCTGAACAATAGGAACTGGTTTGAATCACATCATTGTTGAAGAGAACCATGTCCATCAGAATTGATCATCATATAGTCTTGTTGCTGTGTATAATGTTCTCCTGGTTCTGCTGATTTCACTCAGCATCAGTTGATGCAAGTCTCTCCAGGCCTCTCTGAAATCGTCCTGCTGGTCGTTTCTTACAGAGAAATAATATTCCATAACATTCATATACCATAATTTATTCAGCCATTTTCCTTTTTTTATAAAGCTTTTTATTTACAAAACATATGAGTGGCCTTTCAACATTGACCTTTGCAAAAAAACTTTTTTTTCCCAAGCTTTTCCTTTCCTTCCCCCC